>OZ007500.1:131590181-131725181 GCA_963931805.1 Microdon myrmicae | reverse complement strand
GTAATTTTAATTTATACATTTGAGTGATACAGTGACTTAAAATTAATTTTGTAACAACTGTTCACATGTAATTATTATAAGAATACATACATTTTCCAAACAATGTTTTAAGAGTTACAGGATAAATGTGTGTTTATATATTTAGTAGGGTTTCGTCTTCCTGGAAAAGGTCAGAAAACCAGGAATTTCTTATTTTTACTTTGCTTAATCTAAACCTAACCCTAATTATAAATATAACTTAACCTAACTTAGTCTGATTATTATAAAATGAGCTATCAACAAAACAAAGTTTTATAATCAAGGGGATATAAGAATTACAGGATGTGGAGTGAAGTCAGTTATGGGTTAGAGATAGAGTATTTCTTTCCGGTTGTTCGTTGGAAAAACATAAAATGTTGGAAAATGGTTGGACGTTACAGTATTTGAACTGGTTGGGGGTAAGTTCAGTGTTGTGGTATATGATCTCGTTTGAATCATTTACCAGTCTGTCTGAGGTGAACATAACTCTTGTGTGGAGACAGTTGGGATAGTTAGTGCTGATATCTAGAGGGTTCGCTAAGATTGAGGTTATTATGGGATTGGGATTATTTCGTAGGTTTTCCATAAATTTGATAGACAGCTCGAGGAATCGTCTATCGAGGCGTTCTGTACCAGCGGTATTGTAGAGTTGGACGTTACTATAGTACTTATAGGACTTAGGACGACGATGTAATCCAGAGACATACCTAAGGCATTTTCTTTCGAATGCTCGCAACTTCTCCATTTGGGAGGGAGTGATATGGTACCACAATGGGCACGCGTACGTGAGTGTGGGTCTGATAATTTGCTTGTAGATGAGCAGTTTGACTTTGTTAGAGAGACTATTAGGTTTCCACATGACCCTTCTACAGAGATTAATCTGAATTGTGGCGTTATGAAGGGAATTTTTAATGTGGGAGGAAAAAGAAAAGTTATTAGAAAAAGTTATTCCCAGATATTTTAGGGTTTTTGAGGGTTTTATCAGAGTGTTGTTTAGTTTAATTTTAATTTTGTTGTGGCAGCGTCTAGTGTTTTTTGTACAGTGCTCGTTTTTGCCCTTGAACACTATGAACTGCGTTTTATTTGGGTTAAGGTGAATTTTCCACTTATTAAAGTATGTTGATAGGTTAGGGAGGAAGTTGTTAATGCGGTTTCTTGCAGCCTTAACAAATTTGCTGCTAGAGTAAATTAATGTATCATCAGCATAATTCAGCATCACAACATTAGGAGATACGGGTTGAGGAATATCCGCGGTATATAACAGATATAAAATTGGCCCTAAAATAGAGCCTTGGGGTACACCCGCGGTTATGTTGCGAGTTTCTGAGACGGAAGAATTTATTCTCACAACGAATTTTCTATCAGAAAGATAAGAAGCTAAGAGCTTTGTTGTGTGAGAGTTTAGATTAAAGAAGGAGTGCAGTTTGTACAGAAGCCCTGCGATCCAGACGCAATCAAACGCCTTTGAAATATCAAGAGATATGCACATAGTAGGGCTTTGGTTTTGGGGACCGGTTGTAACATCGTGTGTAAGTTTTAGTAGAACATGACATGTGGATTGTACCCTTCGGAATCCGAACTGAAAGTTAGGGATGAGAGCGTTCTCATTGGCAAACGAGAGAAGATTTTGATAGATCTTGCGTTCACGAATCTTACTTAGTGTATTTAATAGGGATATTGGACGATAATTGCGTGGGTTATTACTACCACCGGGCTTCTTAATAGGAATTACTACCACAGTTTTCCAGTTCTCTGGGAAGTGTGATGCATTAATCATATGATTAAGAACAACGAGGATGGGAAGCAGAATCGGCGGACGTAGCCTTTTAAATAGAAGGTGTGGGATTCCATCTAATCCAGTTGACTTTTTGTTATTTCCTGATCTTACGATCTCGGATAATTCGACTGCAGTTAAAAAAGTTGTGGTGTCTAAGGGGTGAGAAGCAATGTTTGTGTTGTTAAATTCACCGATTAAAGGAGTAAAAGATAGGAATAATCTGTTTGAGATGTATTAATTTACGGTGTCCTCGAAGCCAGAAGTTGAGAGGGAATTATTTTGCTGATGAATCTTTGAGAAGTGTTCTGCGAGGCAATTTGCTATGTCCATATCGGATGGGGAAATATTATTGCTGATTGGCTTGATGAGATGATCAATTTGGGGTTTATATTTACGACCAGTTAATTGGTTGATGTTTTTGAAAAGATCACGGTTTGGTTTGATATTTTTAAATGTGGAGATGTAGTTTTCATCTGCGATTTTTTTCAACTGCTCATTTATCAGAGTGGATAGGATTTGGATCTGGCTTTTAATAAAGGGGCAGTATCTTGTATGAAGTTTTCGGCGGAGCTGCTTTTTAAGGCGCAATAATTTGGTTAGGATACTGGGCAATTATTATTATTATTTACTGGCCTGTAGGAACCCGGAAGTTGATGACCTCACCGACTCGGCTCCGCCATTGTTGCCTGTCGTGTGCGCTCTCCTTCCACGTTCGATCATCCGATCCGATCTCCTCAAATTCAAACCTAACATTGTCCTCCCACCTCCGTCGCGGCCGTCCTGTCGGTCTCTTCCCCGTTAGTTTACCGTCAAGAATTCTATGCACGGTCCTATCATCGCCCATTTGCGCTACGTGTCCGGCCCATCTTAATCTTCGCGACTTGATCACTCTCACTATTGTAGGTTTGCGGTATAGCTCTTCCAGTTCGTGGTTGTGGAGTATCCTCCATTGTCCTGTCTCCTCATCTTATTTACCGCCAAAGATACCCGTTACAACTTTATTCTCGAATACGCGGAATTTGTTTCCTCCCCGTTTTGTGAGAGCCCATGTTTCGCATCCGTATAGAGCAATCGGCATGATTATGGTTCTATAGACACGGAGCTTTATATTACGTGATAGCAGTTTGGATTTTAATAGTTTACTGGCTGCATGCCAACTAGCGTTGCCGTTGTAGTATTTTGTTAATTTCCTTTGACGTTTCGTTTCTGGTCGTCAGTATCGTTTCCAGATATTTAAATTCTTAGACATTTTCAAATATCTTGCCCCTGACGTTTATATGTGTTCTCTGGGTCCACCTGCTCTCGTCGTAATCATGTATTTCGTTTTGTTTTCGTTTATTTCTAGGCCCACCTCTTCTGCTGCTTGCATGATGATTTCACAGTTTTTACTTATAGTTTCGAGATTATCGGCCAGAACGGCGATGTCATCCGCATACGCGAGCACTTGTGTGACCCCGTTCAGGGATGATCCGGCCGTGTTGTCGTCTTGTACCTTTCTGATAACATACTCGAGGACAAGGTTAAAAAGACACGGTGGGAGGCCATCCCCTTGTTTTAGTCCGTCCCGGATTTCAAATGGTTCTGATAGGTGGTTTTCTATTCTAACTCGCCCTTTGTTTTCGTTCATGCAGATTTGAATGAGGGCGGCATATTTTTTCGGGATCCCCAGCTCAACCACAATATGGTAGAGTCTTTGCCTTGTGACTGAGTCGTAGGCTTTTTTGAAGTCCACGAACAGTTGGTGAACCGTCTCTCCGTATCCCCACTTCTTTTCCAGCAGTTGCCTTATTGTGAACATCTGGTCGCTTGTTGACCGGTTTCGACGGAATCCGCATTGGTAGTCTCCCAATATTTCTTCTGCGTACGGTGTGATTCTTGCCAGTATGACATTTGTTAATATTTTGTATGTGATTGGGAGCAATGATATTCCTTCGTAATTTTCGCAGTCAGATCTGTCGCCTTTTTTGAAAATGGGGATCACTATTGCGGTTTTCCATTCTTCCGGAATGACTTCCTTGTCCCATATTATTTTAACCAGTTGGTGGATCTTTCGAGCGGTTGCCCCTCCTACATGCGCCACAAGCTCTGCCGGTATGCAATCGATTCCGGGGGCCTTGTTGTTTTTCAGTCGATTTATCGCGTCTACAACTTCGTCGAAAGAGGGCTCTGGGATCTGGGGCTCGGCTGTATGTACGTCTGGTGCGTTTATTTGTGGTTGATGGGTGCGCACATTGAGCAGGTTTTCAAAGTACTGCTTCGATCTTGTCACGATATTTTTTGTTTCTGTCACCAGACAGCCGTTTGTGTGTCGGATTATTTTGGCTCTCCCTCGGTAGCCATTTCTAATTGAATTTATGCCGGTATACATACCTCTGCTGTTCTTCGCTCTGGCATTTTCTATGATTTCTTCGATCCGAGTCTTCTCCCATTCGCGTTTTTTGCGTTTGAAAAGTCTAGTTGTTTCTTTCCGAATTGTCGCGTATCTTACTGCGTTGACTTCATCATATGCTTCTAAGTGGATCATTCTGAGGCGTTTACGTTCTTCGATCTTTGCCCTGCACTCATCGTCAAATCAAGGTTTGGACTTGGTTGTATTCTTATTCCGCCCTTTTGCGTAGGTCTTTTAGTTTATCAATCTCGAACTTTTTGCTCGTCTCCCGTGACTGTCCATGTGGGTTTGCTGCAAGCCGACTTCTAATTTTGCCCATAACCAGAAGATGATCGGAGTCGCAATCTGCTCCTCTATATGATCTTACGTCAAGGATATTCGAGTGGTGTCTTTTGTTTATGAGGAAGTGGTCTATTTGGTTACGCGTTACGCCGTCGGGTGATATCCATGTGGCTTTATGGATTTGCTTGTGCTTGAACATCGTGCTTTTCACTACCAGATCTTTTGACGCTGCGAACGTGATAATTCGAATACCATTATCATTTGAAACGTCATGTAGGCTTTCTTTACCTATTGTTGGTTGGAAGATATCTTCCTTTCCAATTTTCGCATTGAGGTCGCCGAGGAGGATTTTAACATCGAATGATGAGATCCCACCAAATACTTCCTCTAGGGTCTCGTAGAATGTGTCCTTCGTTTCTTCGTCGGTAGATTCTGTTGGGGCGTGTACGTTTATAAATACATAATTGTACCATGGGCCCTGTATTTTTAGCACCGAAATTCGGTCATTAATAAATTTCACATCTTTTACATGGGACGTAATCTTCTTGCTTATGATGGAGCCAGTTCCGAGGTTATGTGTATCGGTACCTCCACACACCAGTGTAAACCCGTTGGTTTCGATTAGTTGATGTGGCAGTCGAACTTCCTGAAGCCCGACGATGTCCATTTTATATTGTTTCGCGTTTTCTTCGACCGTCTGTATCGCGCCTGGTTTATATAACGTTCGAAGATTCCACGTGCCGACGCGTATATCCCGCTTTTTCAGTTTTTCCCTTCTTTTTGCCGAGTCGGTGTTTTCTTGATGATTTGTTCCCTTATGGTGGTGTCGGCTCATCACACTTACGCCTACCGGGTTTTTCGTGGGATTGGTTTTTGTATATTGGTTATTCATTTTTGATCCCACGAGACTTGGGGTTTCAAATAGTCCGCCACATCAGAGCCCCGTTTTGATGTGGTAAGGTCTGCTTACTGCTCTGATTCGACCCGCAGTCAGAGAGGCGCCGTTTTAATACAGCCGGTATACCCCTGGCTGCAAACCATCCAGTGGGCACGGTGACGCGTAACACCCTGGATTAGGTGTGGTAGATCTTTGTGTGTTACTCCTCGCTAGCCTGTCTGACATGGGTATTCCTACAGGAAGCGTATGCTTCCGTCAGCATAGCCTAAGTGATTCATTGTACTTTAAGCCCCCGCACCACGTCAAGGTTTCTACCAAGCGGGGGAGGATACTGGGCAAGGGCTTACCTAAATAGTTGTGAGGAATGGTTATTGGGGTATTATTGCTGAGAGCCTCCTTTAGAATTTGCTCTATTATTACAGATGCTTGATCAATTTCAGTAGGGAGTAGGTTAGATGCTTCCGCGATATACAAGTCCCTATTGACATTTTTCAATTTTGTTTTGGAGAAATTTGAGACAGGGTTTGACGAGTAGAGTGGGGCGAGAGAGGGGATTTGGATCGTGGTGTGAACGGAACCATGATCAGAAGGAAATATAAAGGAGACTGTAGGTGGACCCGCTGAGTGAACATCATCGGACTTGAGGAAGAAGTCGATTGTTGACTTGGCTGAGCTAGTGACACGAGTTGGCTGTAATGGGGAGTCAATGTATATATATGGATACGATGGGAGGAGGGCTAGCAACTGACGACTATATTTGTTGCATTTATTATCATTGAATGCTGTATGACGAGCATTCCAGTCTCCCCCGATTATAAATGGGACAGGAACGGACTGTTGGATTATCTGAGAAATGTCAGCATCTGGGAAATCTGGTTGTCGTGAAGGGCGAATATAAATGGATGCTAAGACGAGCACTTTATTGTTCTCACAAAAAAGTTTAACTGCCATGTATTCAATGCTGAATATATCAGTGAATCTAATTTCACTGAATTGACATTTTTTGTGTACTAAGATGCCGGTACCTCCATGAGATCCATTAGTTCTGGGGTTAGAAACAAAAGTATAATTGGGAATGGAAACTCGGGAATTTGGTTTGAGCCGGGTCTCTGAAAGGAAGAGGATATCTGGGGAAAATTTTTCAACAAACAACCGGAAGTGTTGCTTACGTATATTAGAGTAAATGGATTCTGTGTTGAGGGAGATAATGGTTAGTTTAGAGAGAGCTGGAACGAATATGGGAAGTTATTAGGGAAAGAATCTGACCTTTTTTTTTTTAGTTTCTGACATATGCCTCAGCGAATGAAGCATGACTTGTAGGCTTTGGATGTAACCCATGATGTCCAGATTGAAATTTTTAATATTGTCGGTAGAGGGAGTGGTGGTATTGAGGCTTCCTTTTGCTGCATCCGCGTAAGATATTCCAGGTCGGGTTAACTTTACTTCCTGCAATATTGTTGGTTTAAGTGTTGACATTGCTAATTTCCGTATTTGCAGAAGTTTTAGCTTCTGAGGACACTGAGAGAAATTTGCTGGATGTGGCCCTCCACAGTTACAACATTTTACTGTTATCTTCTTTGTGGTAATGGATCCATCGGCGTTGGCGGTTTGTACTGTGGTTCCAGGCCTTGTGGATTTACCTTGCATTCATCGAGCTCGTGTTCCTCTGCGCATCTGCTGCAACGTCTTTGCTGGTGGCATGAGACCGCCAAGTGTCCTGAGTCTTGGCATCGCTTACAATGAAGAATTTCTTGTTTTGGGGCTCTTCGATTGCGATTTTTTGGGTAAACTAATATTTAAGTTGATTGATGTCTTGATTAGGTGGGATTTGTATGATCCGGAGGTTTTTTACGTTCTTTGTCCTCATGTACGGTGTTTGGAAGTAGTCCAGCTTATTGATCTTTATTTGTGGACATATCCTAGCGATTTCCAGTCCCACTTCTTCGTTGGTCCATTCGGGATCGATGTGCCTTATAATAAAGGTAGCTGGTTTGCTGTTCGGATGCTGGAAGGTGAAGAACTGATATTGTTCCTCCAACAGTTTTTTAACTGCCCTATCATGATCGAGTAATGATCTGACTGTTATTGAAGTCCTAGATCCTTTTGCATTGGTGCTAAAATGCCGGTGACACAGGGCATTTTGCAGGGTTGGAATTAAAGCTTTGGTGCTGGTCAGGTTTTTGATGTCGATTGGCGGGGGTCTTTCGTTTTTCGCGGCTGATTTCTCTGTTGTTTCTACTCTGGCTTGAGTCGGTATTTTATATCTTCGAATCCGAAATTCATCACCCTTATAAATGAAACCAAATCGAGATTTTGTATCTCGAAGAGATCGAATTCAAAGCAAAATCTCGATTTAGATACTTTGGCTGGAGCCAAGTGTTTGTTTTTTGAGATAAGAATTCGGTTAGGCGAATTCTCGGACACATGATTGTGAGTGTAAAAATTGAACATCTGATTCAATTTACCATATGTTTGTTTTTGTTTGAGGATCATAGGAAATTGATGTGTATGGATGATAAACGAATATTTGATTCGTTTACCAGGAATTATGCTGTATTGGGATAATGCATTTCTGGATTAGTTGGATGGTTATGGGGAGTTGGGTGCAAGGGTGATAAACGAACATTTAATTATTTTATCGTGAATTTTCAATTTAGATGATTGTTTTTTGGATCTCAGTTAAGGATTATGAGATTTGGATGTATGTGTGGGGGAAGGAGATGGTAGGGCTTTTCAGAGCACTGCATTCACAGTGTTGCCGCGTTCACTTAGTTCGCCTCAACGCCACTGGGGGCGACATTCTCTTTTTACTACATATTTTACTGGCTTCTTTTTTAGGAACCTCGTCACCCTTAGGGTACCTAGCTTTTTTTTCTAGAATGGCACCAATCGCCGTCTTTTTATTATGGTCTTCATAAACTATCTATCCATCCCAAATCCTTTTTTTGGGCGCGCGTTAGTTTAAAAAAAAATCAGCATGTCTTATCTCCTGTTTTTTTGGATACTATATTAGGACTGGAGTTTTTCAATCCGGGCTTTGCTGGCCTCGTTTTTAGGTGCCTTTTCATCCCTGGGTTTTATTGTTTTATTTCACAGCCGGAAATCCCAACACGAATCGTAGAGGGAAAAGTGCACAGGACAGGGAATCGTGACGTAGGTGAATTAGTAAGGTAATGAACTTTCTCGTTCCAATAAGTAGTAGTAGCTGGAAATGCCATCTGAGCTAGCGGATTTGATATGTTTTTGCTCTATACTTGCCCAACAGTATGACTTCGAACACTGTTTGTGCTGAAGTTGATCCGGAGATGATTTGGTATCAGTTGGCGTAAATTTAGTTCCGAAATAAACGAAATTGGTTGTGGTATCTAATAAATAATGCAGTCCATCAGGATTAGAGGCAAGATGTATAAGGTCATACGAAAATTCGATGATATCCATGTTCAGTTCTTACAATTGGGAAGTTATACCATAGGGGAAGGGCTATATCATCGTATCTATCGGTAGTAATTGAGAAAGGACGGTACCGCTCCCACCACTCCTATCTGCATAATTTGATTTTGTTGCCACGTGTCCTTAAAATACAACTATTAGTAAGTTCGGTTGTAATCCACACTTTTGTCTTGAATGAAGTCTTCAAGATTGACGTCCAAGTATTCTGCTGTCTATAGAAAAAAAAATTAAATCGGTAACATTGAACTGTTACACAATGTAGGAAACCAAAGGAACTATTGTAGTTGACAAAGTACGCCATGCTCTGCAGAGGAATCAAAGTGCAAAGAACAAAGAACGAAGAGCAAGAGCCACATAACGATGGTCTTACCCAGAATTGTGGGTATTTAATTGGGGTCACAGTACGTTAAACGTGATAACTACTTGACTCCACCTTTTCCATTAGAATAGTCGATGGATGGTGGCTCGTGCACACTGCATTGTGCATTGTTTGTCGACCAAAGTATGAATACAACAATGGATGTGGATGTTGGTGTGTGACTAACAACCAATAACCAAAATAGAGTAAAGTAAACAAGAAAGCCACGAGCGTCAACGAACAGTACCAATGTCAAGATACGGTAAGTTTCTGGATACACACCTGCAACCCTGGGGATCTGAACTGGCCAACAAAACCAGCGAACACACAAAACGGTACACGTCAGGTGCTAATTTTGATTGCACGATGTTGAACTTTATTTAGTGGATCCTGAGTGGACTTCAGTTATCCGATGTTGTCTCTTTATTAGCCGACGGTGTTTTTGTGTTGTCATTTGTAGAACGAACCCTAATCGGGGCATGCATTCAAGGTGAATAACATCTACCAGACATGAATGGATAAGTTTCAGCACAAATCGGACCTCTGGCTGGTACTGAATCGTTTGCTATTGATATTTGCATTTAAAATTGTAGTTGGTTGAACATGGTGATTAAACGCTCACTAGGTGTTGATGCATCATAAAGATTGATTCATTCGGAATTACGTTATATAACGTAGTTATACATCTGGTAGTTGGAAGGTTTTCCAAAAGGACAACTGCAACTTGCGACTATTTATAAATTCATAAAACGTCTGTTTCATTCATTATAGACATCTCAGAGGGCTTGCTTCAAACCGAACTAATAAATAGCTTTCCAAGACAGGAAAAGCTGATAGACAAAAGGAATTACCAGATTATTAGTTTGAAAACTTTAATGCGTTCTGATTTCACTAACAATCCTTCACATTGATGAGATTATTCACAATCCTATAACAACAGCGATGGAAGGGCAGAGTTGGAAAGCCAAGGATGAAGGGTGAAGTTCAGTTTCAATCTAAATTGATCCTGAATATTTTAAGTAGCTGAGAAAGTGAGGGGGGGGGGTTGTTATTATTAATAATAAACTGAAGAAAGTTTTGGGTATTGATAAGACTCCTCATCGCATAGGCAGGACATAAACTGACACTTCTGACGGGATTAATCAATCTGTGAATCCCTTCTTTATCGATTGCTTAATGTATGACGTCGTCGACATACAGCATTATTATTTGTGAGATCATTATTGATTTCAAATTCAATGTACAAGGAACTCATGGGTTTACTGGGCGGATTTGGTGACAGAAGGAATCATAGCGGATTAAACGCATCCCCTTGAAACATTCTTCCTCGTATGTTATCTTTGTGCTGGTCTAGACTCGTGCTGCGTATCAATTTACAACGATGACTTCAAGAAACTTTACTCAAATTGATTTTGTTTACGTCTAAAATTTCGTACATACTATAGCGTTTGAAATAATAGTGAAGAAGATCGTGTGATTCGAACTGACGCTATGACAGCTCGAATCACGAAAAAAATTTTACCTAAGCGTTACACATCAGACTACTGACCGTGTTTAGAATTTGATTTCCAAACTCGACTATACTCCACTGGTGTGAATTATTTTTATTTATCGCTTGGTATACGGTTCTGATGTATTTTTCTTATTCGATTTTTCGTTGGGTGTTCTTCACTATTTTTGCTTGTGAATTGTGTGTGTATCTGTTAGAATCGCTACACCACCCCCGCCGCAGTAACTTCGTTACGATCAGATTTGTATGCGGACGACGGACGAACGGGAGAAACGAGAAAACATCGGAGGCTGTGCTCTATGCGGAAGTCGTGACCGTGTGTGAAGTTCTGCTTTACTATGGGAAGTGTATGCTGCGTGTGTGTACAGATAACGCCGTAGTCACCAATTATAGCGTTTGAAATAATAGTGAAGAAGATCGTGTGATTCGAACTGACGCTATGACAGCTCGAATCACGAACAAAATTTTACTTAAGCGTTACACATCAGGCTACTGACCGTGTTTAGAATTTGATTTCCAAACTCGACTATACTCCACTGGCGTGAATTATTTTTATTTATCGCGTGGTATACGGTTCTGATGTAGTTTTCTTATTCGATTTTTCGTTCGGTGTTCTTCACTATTTTTGCTTGTGAATTGTGTGTGTATCTGTTAGAATCGCTACAATACTACATAACCTGAAAAGTCCTGGGACTTTGAATGGAAACAAACTTTGTGGGAAAAGTTATATTAATTCCTCAACATAATTGCCTTCGATGGAGATACATTTGGAATAGCAGTTTTCCAACATTTCGACGCTCATTCTGCAGAACGAAACACCCAAGCCTTCGAAATACGCCTCGGTTTCCGCGATGACTTCCACATTCGATCTGAATCTCTTTCGCTGGAGCCACCGCTTGAGACTTAGTAACAGATAATAGTCGCTAGAGGCCAAGTTTGGAGAATACGGTGGGTGAACAACCAATTCAAACCGTAATTGGCCCAATTTGGCCGTCGCTTTTAAGGACGTGTGTGACGGTGCGTTATCGTGATGGTACAGACGTTTTTTCTTCACCATATAGGGCCGTTTTTTCTTGATTTCGTCGTTCGGTTGTCCAATAACGCTGTAAAATACTCTTGTGGCGGTTCCGCCAAACCCCACTGTTACTTATCTGAAGAACCCCCATAACCAACCATATAAGTTTCGCTAATGCAATCGCATTAGCACCTTAAATGCTTCACGCATCAAAAAGATCAAACTTATATAACCTAAAAGTCCCTGTAAAAGAATTCTTACCTTTCATGCATTTCTTCGCATACAAATTCCCTACAAGAATTTTTTCCATTATACGGGAGCATAAAACAAAACCTATTCGGTACCTTCGGTTGCCAGGCAAATTCCAACCTTCCCACACCTGCACCGCATTCTCCCCGCAGCAAAAACATTTCCTTCCCAAGGATATATAATGCTTTCAATGCATTACCTGGAAATGCCTGCAAAGAATTTTTCCTAGAAGGGCATTCATACATGTATCAATGCATCCCTGCATTAGCGACCCAGAACCGAATTTCCAATTAGTGTAGATATTCACACTAGAGTTCGATCCTGGCCTCGCCATAGATACCATGTACAATTGACACAGATGGTATATACAAACCGTCATTGTGTAATCATCTGAAATGCTTCGCAATGACTTGCAACTATCGATACAGCTGCAAGCACGTTACCCAGAAATGCTCCTTTGTTTGAATCTCCAAACAATCATCGACTTCGCGCATAGCCGCCGGATTGAATTCAAAGCATAAACAATGCAAATATAGAATCCGTTTCCCACAAACGAATTTCCCTGCATATACAAATGCAAGCAAGGGATTCGTTTCATCCACCAAACCATTAGCACCTTTCCCAATGTCTATTCGTATATTTCCACAAGGGCATCACCCATCTTAGACTTTTATGATGCCCTCGTCTCATCTTTTCTCTTACCACATTTCTTCGATGCATCGTCGTCTATTTATTTAGACGGGATGCACTTCATAGACAACGATCTTCTACATCCCTTTGTCCTTGCCGCCTGCCTGCTTTGTTTTGCCATTGCCTTCGCGCATGAGTAAACAAAACAGATCTAAACAATCACACACATACCACCATGATCTTCATTACGAGATCTGGTTTTCTATTCCACCAAGAGAGATTTTACGTTTCTCTGGTGGTAAGTAAAAACATATCCTTAGTGGAGAGGATATCTACCACCACACCACAAACTCACCCCATTAGCGAGTCGGCTCTGCACGAGCCGTTTATCGCTGAGTCTTATTATCATCCGCCGACCACCACGGTCGTGCTACCTCCCGCTCTCCGCCGCGCGGCGGAGAAGCGTATATATATCGAAATCGTGTCGAGAAAAAAGTGTTTCATCTTGCATAAAATTTATTGAAGTATAAAAACACTAACATATTTAATAATGGCTGAGAACAAAGTGGTTTTTATTTAGAGAATAAAACGTAACAAATAAAGAATTAATATTGACTAAACCTGCGTGTTTTGTTTCTCCTCTATGTGACGTTTCCCCTTGGTGACATTTTGCTGCGTTTTATTCGGTTTTTTTCGATGATCTATTTACTGCGGAACTTTCATTAAGTGAATGATGGGGATGCGAAGAGAATCAGCGCCGTACGCCGGTGCACAACGCTTAGTATCTCTCACTCTCCTGTGACTCTTCTACCCTTCTGCAGTTAATCGGTGATAGTTACGCCATGCGCATCCCAAAAAAGGGGCCATAACCTTCCTGGATGAGCGTTGGGCTTTTGGCCGCTGTGGTCGGCTTTCTTGGGTTTCCAGCCACTATACACACTGTCTATTGGACTCAGGGATATGGTAATGCACCCACGTTTCATCTATCGTCACAAAACGTCGAAAAAAGTCCGCTCGATTACGTTGCACAACGCCAAGCCGGGGCGTTGAATCATCAACGTCTTGATGGTTTTTGGTAAAACGTCAGCAAACGTGGCACACATAGCAAACGTGGCGCCGATAGCTTTTTCATCTCTAAAAGATCGTGGAAAATGTATCCCGGTCGTTCGTTTCAGATGACTACGCCCTTAGATAACTCGCGCAACTTCACTCTGCGATCACTCCAAATGATTCGATGCTATTGCTTTACGATTTTCGCATTCGTAGCCTCTTTTGGCCTCCCTGAGTGAGGTGCATCTTCGATGCTTGTACGATCCATTTTAAATTCACTAAACCACCGATAAGCTGTTGTTCTCGAAGGAGCAGATATCAGACAACAATTCTGCAACCACTGCAATGATTGTTCAGAAATGTTTCCTATCAAAAAACAATGTTTGATCAAGATGGGATCCCGTTTTTCCATTTCTTTTTTTATCGAAGGCGAAAGTAGCGTCACTCAAACGGTTGTAGCTTGTAAACCAAAGGACGAAATTTCACGAGACTTCATACATAAACTAGTGACAGATGACCCTCTTGGTGCTTGTACGACCGATTTTAAATGCACTAAACCACCGATAAACGGTTGTTTTTGAAGGAGGAGATGTTTTTTTTTTACACTAACGCGTCCCCAAAAGGGGATTTTGAAGTATCCTTAAATGTCAGAGCACAGTGCGAGCGGATGGAGAGGAACTGGATAAGGAAAGGAGGTGTCGATGTATATTGGTCTTGAATGCCTGGACATTACAACGACGGGAAAATACATGATCAGGCAGAGCATTCCACATTGGTGTGGTTCGGCTAAAGAATGACTCTCTATGTTTATTTGTGCCCCTGAAGTCCGCTTTCAACGTGAACTGATGCGTATTCTCAGATTGATGGGTATCGCGGGAAAATGTCTAAGAAGGCGCAACACATTCAGCAAGTTCAGTTGAGCAACGACCGTGGTAATACCTATAGAAAAGAGATAGGCATGATACGTTGCGCCTGTGTTCTAACGACGGAATTGCGTGACTTACGGCTGAGTCCCCAATAAGTTTCACTGCTCGTTTTTGCATCCTGTCGAGCACGTGTAGTACAGTTTTGGATGCGCCTGACTAAATATGGGAGTTGAACTCCATTTTTGGACGAATATACGCCTTGTAAATAGTGGCCAGGTTGGATGGAGTGATGTATCTTTTGGATCTCTTAAGGAACTCTATACATTCGGCTCCACTTTTCGCAGCTTCAAATATGTGGTCATTTCAATTAAGACCCTACGAGCGCCATCGTAGGTGTTTCTAAGGACTTATTGGCTTAACCTCGTAAATACTCCCTGTGTCCCAAATTCCATGAAGGGGTTTAATCCTGAATTTTTTTTTCACTCACAGCAGAACTGAATATAATTATCCACTGAACTATGAAGCACCAATATAAGATGTCGGTTCTTTATCATTATTTTACACCGATGTTGTCACTTTGAAAGTTTTATCAAGACTATGCGTGTTCAAAAAAAAAAAAAAAAGGGGGAGGCTGTGAGAGAGACATGTGTCCTTCTTCTTGTCTTTGGCTTCTGGTCATCTTCCAACAACCAGAATCACATATATCCGTGATGATGTTGGGCTCGGTCTCAAGATATCTAAAAAGAAGCGGGAAGGTATCCAAGGATATTGTTTACGGGGTTAGTCCGGATGTTGTCTTACTACTTGGAAGGAGGGATGACAGGAGGGAAACCGTACAAGACCGGTAGGTAGGTCTTGGGTTCAGTAGTAAACCCAGATTACCTCCTTGGCGTCTGATAATCTGCGCTGTGGTCGGTGTGTTTTTGTATTTTTTTTGGCTTCGGTAGGAAGGTGGGAATCTTCAAAATATACCTCTGGACCGATCCAGATGCCGGACTTCCACCGATCAAAACTACCTCCCGCCAATCACATATTCCCGTTGATCCCCGCCGAACTTTCTTTAAGATATTCCATCGCGAGGCTGGACGGAGTTTACCTGTTACTCCGCTCGTCGCGTTGCAACTGCTGCATCATGTCACATAGAATATCATTTGCTACGGACCATCGCTGTTTTGAACACAACATGTATTTTATTACTCCTCCCGGAGTAACTATCCGTCTCATATGTCTCTCCAAGATCATTCGTGCGGTATTTGTAAGTACATGTTCCTCATTTTCTATTTTACCTTCACAATACGAGCAGTATGGGTGATTCACATGCTTATACTTGTGCAAGTATTGCCGAAAGCATCCATATCCTGATCCCTCAGCTCGCCATGTTTTCTTTTCACCCATGTTTCTATATCAGGTATCATGGTGGGGGTCCATCTTCCTTTGGTGGAAGAATCCCACCTTCGTTGCCATTCTCTTAGGCTTGAGAGCTATAATTGTGACCGCATTCTCTGACGATTCTCTTGGGTGACCTCATGCAATGCAGCGTTTCCCTTAACTTCAATGTCAAGTGGTGTATGGCATATTCGGATACCGGTCGGAATGTACAACATACTCTTAGTGATGCCAGCCTATGTGTGGAGTTCACTCCTCTCATGTACGACTTATATTGTTCGGCTCCTGCCCATATGTGAACTGCATACATTATAATGGAGGTGTTGACACTGGTTATCAGTTTCCTTATGTGTGGACGGGGTCCACCAACTTCGGGTAGCGGTCTCGCCAAAACTTCGCACACTCTTGCCGTTTTTTCACCCGTTTTCCTCAGGTGTTCCTTCAAGGCGAACTTGATGTCGGGGATAACACCAAGGTATTTAAAATAGGGACTTGTTCTGATTGTTTGTCCTTCTATTTGCAAATCAAGGTGTTCAACTTTTTTGCGGGTGCTTATTAAAACTGCCTCCGTCTTATGTCCAGCTAGTTTCAGTCCGGCCATATCTAGCCACCATTTATTGCTCTGAATTGCTTGGGAGCAAATATTCTCCAGGTCATCTAGATGTTTAGCTACGGTCACTATTGTCAAATCATCTGCATGGCCAATGATTTTAACGCCGTCTGCAACATCGACCCTGAGTACACCATCATACATGATATTCCATAACAGAGGACCTAATACAGATCTGTTGTTTTATATTCCTGTGGTCCCTCATCTGTGTCATAGAGCAGTCTTCTATCTGAGGGATAGTTTGCTAATATACGCACCAAGTAAGATCAGACTTGTAGATCGCCCAACGCTTCTAGAATCCGATTCCAGTTCACCGAGTTAAATGCATTTTTAAGATCTAGTGTCACCACCGCGTACTATTTTCCCGTACCTCCTAGCCATCGTGCTCCAGATAGTGCCTTACCGGTTGATCTACCTTTCCGGAACCCATACTGCCACTCAGAGAGCCCCGATGTCTCCTCAGTGAATTGTTCCAGGCGAGTGGCAATTACTCCCTCAAGCAGTTTTCATGTTGTGTCCAGCATGCACATCGGGCGATAGGACGACGGCGCTTCTGGATTCTTGACTCCTTTTGGTATAAGTACAAGCCGCTGTTTTTTCCATCGTTTAGGAAATTGTCCTGTTTGAAGGCAGCTTGTGAAGAGACTGCTGAAGACTTCCATAAATTATTCAAAAAACCTCCCTTTGCACAACGGTGAAAAAAGCCCCCCTGTTGCTGTCAGGAGAGCACAGGTGTTGTGTACTTCTATAGGACTGGTCTCTGAAAATCCAGAATTCAAAATCCAATTTGGTAAGAGAAGACTTATCATCTGTTGACACAATCACCAAGGGGGCAATTGAAAGCACGTTCGCGCAAGAGTATGGGATCCACTTTGCCTTCTGTCAATCTTACACTATTGTGTTCTTTTTTTTTTTTTGTTATTCACTGATCCACTGATTGTCGGTGTGTGTGTGTGAATATTTGTTTCGTCTTGTACTGCGCGTGAGGGTGTGTAGCGTGATAGCAGTAGATCCTATGTGGCGAGTCCAGGAATACTCTATTTTAGAGGGGAATGTTGTTGGGAAGGGTGATTTCTTCAATTGTGGCGGTCGGATTCGAAGGGATCGAAGGGGAGGAGGGCCAGAACGCAAGACTCCCGTACAAGTAAGTGTTGAATATGAAAATGCGCCACCCTTTTATACTTCGTACACGAAGATATTTCTATCGTTAAAGTACATAGAAATTCCGAGAAGCACAGACAAGATTTTGTGTGTAGTTCTAGGAAACGTATGGGAAATTGATTAAGCGAATTCCCGGAAGTTATGATCATGAAATGCATATGAAAAGGCGCACATTTCGTGATGTTGTGATTTTTGGGAATTTGGATTATGCATGATAAATGAACATCTGGTTAAATGTAACATGCGTTTGGTTTAATTTGGAGTTTTTTTTTTTGAGAATTAAGTTAATGTGCGACAAATGGACATTTGGTTCAATTTGTCGTGCATGTGAATTAATTGAGGATATTAGTCGGGTTTATTGGGTTGATGTATAGTATGTGGATGAGGGATAACATTTCATATTTTATTGGGGGATTAGATGATAGTAGTGATTTAGGATCACTAAATGTATAGTAGATATGTGGGGGTGCTTTTAAGCTTACCCGAAGAACCCCCCATAATTGCAACCAAACTTCCATTGTTTTTCGCTAATGAAATTGCATTAGCACCTACAAAGCTACCAGCATTAAGGTTATCTAATGCATAACCTAAAAGTCTGTAAAAAGAATTCTTTCATTCATGCATCCAAATACATTTCATAAATTCCCTGAAAGAATTTTTTAATCCACATGCAAAATTTCTGAAAAGAATTTCTCCCACAAGGGCATTCCCACATGCATCAATGCATCTTAGCATTAGCAACCAAGAACCGAATTCTATATTGGTGTAAATATTGACACTGGAATTCGATCCTTGAGTTGCCATAGGATTCGAACCTTGATGGCATTTACAATCGATATAGATATTATACACAACCGCCATTGTGTAACCATGTAAATTGCTTCATAATGACTTGCAACTATTGATTCAGCTGCAAGCACTTCTCCCAGAAATGCTCCTTTGTTTGAATCTCCAAACAATCACCAACTTCGCGCTTAGTCGCCGGATTCGAATTCAATAGCATAAACAACTGCAAATAAAGAATCTGTTTCTTACAACGACCAAAGATACGATATACAAATTGTATGATGTATCCCAAACCTTTTAGCACCTTTGTTTTCTTAATAGCAATACACCTATTTACTTAGCCGATCCTCATTGCACTCGATGCCCTTGGTCTCTTCAATTTTCCGGGGCCGGTCGGGTCTCCAACTCCGCTCCCGCAGCGCTGCGGGACGCGAAATTGTGCGACGGGTTTAGATAGCTTGTGTATTGTGTACGTTTGAACGATGGCAATGAGAATGCTTAAATTAAGATATTTGAAAGGTTCCAAGTGACTTTTAATTCATGTTTTTCATTTAGTTAATCAAAAAGTAACTTTCGTTATCAATCATAATCAATAACCATGTACTAACCAGGACCCGATAATACAACCAAATAATATTAAGACATTCTAAATTGTGCAAACTAATGTAAAGTGAATAAAAATTTAGTTCTGACATAAAATAAAACAAATTACAATAGACAAAATAGTGCGTGTCATTGTTCCTGTAAAGCGTCTCGATATGGTGTTAACGCTGATAAACAATACATCCAGTGTGTTTCGATTAATTTCTCTTGTGATCCGTACGCCCATGCCGGCGCCACGACTTCGTACCCCCACAGATATAGAGAACCAAAGCATAGTTCCTTTAGATAATATTTTTTTTTCCTACCTTTCTGCACAACTTCTTCTTCATATTTATGTCCGGTATGTGCTGCACTCACTCCTTACTACAATTTTTTAACCTACCCGTCTGCATTATTCCTTCTCCACTTCTATTGCCATCCTGTATCCATTGATATTATAGGGGTTATAATAATCCTTTTCGAGTGTGCAAATTCTTATGAAAATAAATAAATAAAAGAGAAAGGGAGTTTGAACTTCAATAACTTATTATACAATAATATTAATTTCTATTGCTTTTTTTGATGCTGTCTTAATTGTATTAATTGCATATTCAACTAGCTTATTGTATTAAATTATCGTTCGTGCAGATTATGCCACTGGCACTATGGGCAGTGGCAACTGTGGTACACTGGGCATTGGTTACCTTACGTTTCGTGACTAACACATCACCCATAACATCAACTAATATCATCGATTGCTAATCACTTAACCACAAATTCATCACTCCGGCTGACCTATATAATTGTATAATTGTGAGGTGGATGACCTGTGGGCCAGTTCGTGCTTTCGCTTTATTACGATTGATAAATAACCAAATGTCTTAGACATCACGTCTGAGGATCTATTTCTAGAGCCGGCCGATTCATTTACCATCTAGCTAATTGTGTAAACACTGCAATATTTCACTTACCATATGGCAATTAGCGTATCTGAGAAATTCACCAGTCTCACGACTACATGGCAGCTTATTATAATACAACAAACAAATCTATTAACTAAAAGTAGCTCACACGCAACATAACGAATTAATGATATCTAAAGTCAAACCGAAAATTTGAATCTGTAATTAAATTGTCGCAAACGTTCATCAAGTATGTTTAAATTTCATCTCACAATGAAGGCCAACTCAATCGCAATGTCCACTCAGGACAGCGCTTCTGGTCAAGTTTTCAAGTTCAAGTGATGCTGGCAATCATCAACGTTTATTACCAAACCTTTCGCCACGAAGAGATTCATATTCGTGGTCCAACCATTCACCGAACGCCATCGGCATCTGTTGTCTTCAAACAGGAAGAGATGAATCTAAAATGGAAGTTTTTGAATGTGAAACAAGCGAACCTACAAACAGCATACAAACTTACCCATTCACCATTTCGACCTTGGCATTTGTATTGTAGATTTCATTATTAACTAAATCGGAAATTGATTAAATTTACTTTTTGTGCTATCATTGAATATTGTACATGTGTATATTGTAGATAGACAGATTGAATCTTTCGAAACTGCCACTTCGTAGAAGATAAAGCGTTTAGACGAAAAGGAAAGAGACGCCACCGTCTCAAGCGGGCTAAAGAGAGAGAAACATCACTGGCAAGTATTAAATCGGGGGGGTGGTGGGGCATGACTGAAAATCAATCAGTGTATCAAAGATAATCTCCCTAAAGCTCATACATTGTGATATGCCATCATTAGGGTTCGAACCTGCGACCATAGAAGACCCTACTCTCACGGTATTGTTGATATTCTCGCACAGTAGATAAAGTATATTCTATCAAATCGAAATCGTACAAGTCGAAGGAGAATCGTTCCTCTGTGTCGGCTCAGTGTATGTTGATCGTAAACTACACGAATTACCAATTTGAATAGTTCTTTTGTTTAACTTGTGTTGTGTGCCATTCTAAGTAAACAGGTTGACCACATGTTTTAGCTGCGACGACTTGCCTAAAAGATTCTCTCGTCGAAACTTGTCGGTAAGTAAATGCCGGGAGGAGTTTTCTACAATATTCGTAGCAAGAGCAATTAAAAAAACAAGAAAAAAAAATAAATAAAAACACCGCGGATCCATCTAGAGTAGTGTTTTGAAATATTGTGATCCGTTTGTATGTGCGAGAATACCCTCTGCGTACTATGCTTTGGAACTTGATTCTAAGAGCGGAGACCCCTGATGGGCGAGGTGGTTTATTTACCCACGGCGATGTAATTGAGAAGAGTTAGCAGGAATGTTATTCAAATGATGACTGAGTTTCGGTTTTGCATTTTGAATAGTTTACTATATACATATATTATATTTTATCCACGTAGAATTGGTCAAGCAATTCATTATTGTGTTGATTATAGTGTGTGGTTGTTATTGTGAGCATTGCGCCGTTGCTAATCATTTGGGCCTTCACTTAGAGAGCCAGCAAATTTTAAAACGTTGCATTGTACAACTCCATACCGATTTGGTTTTTCCCACGTTTTTGACACACAAGAAAAGGCAAATGTATGTTTATTTATTTAGATTTTATTCCCATAATTTGCACGCTCTATAGGAATAGCTAAGATGTTGGACGAATAAATATATATAAATATAAAATACACGTTGGGCAAAAAGTGGGATTGCGTATTGTCATGAAAGAGGACATTAGATCAATAATGCAATTGGGTTTATTTACGAAATTAAAACAGTAAAATATGGCGAAAATTCGCAGTTTAGCCTTTCATTTTCAAGCTGTTGCAAAATCGCCAAAACTCAATCCAATCGCTCAAGTTTATGTTACGAATGAAGCTTAAACTGTTGGCTGTTAAACGAAATATGTGAATGGGAGCAATATCGTCAAAACTACATTCAATTCAATTCATTCTACACAGTCTGTTGTACAAATACGCAATGAATTTTTACTCAACCCAATATATAAGGAATGATCAATGAACGTTTTAGTTCAGTGAATCTACATTTTTCGTATAATGTAAGTCAACAAAGTTTTTAAAAAATTAAACTTTTTCTAAAATTCTTATTTTAGCGACATTTGGCAGCGATTCAGCCTATTTGACTAAATCCTTCATTGACTTCCTTAATTTAAATTTTATCTCATCTTCCGACAGCAGATATTAGTTCGGGGAAAAAGAAATCCATTATTTTTATGTTATCTTCGAGGCTTTATTTAATCCTATCGGGTAGGTCGACCACAACAAATCTGATCGAGTTCTCATCCCATACTCTCCGTGCCTTAGAGAATGGCAACGAAGTCGATGTAACCACCATCGACTTCAGCAAGGCCTTTGACAAAATCTCCCATAATCTCATCCTTTTTAAGCTGTCCTCCCTAGGTTTCGAACCCCTATTGATCAAGTGGTTATCTTCTTATCTGAAAGATCGATCCAACCGTGTCAAATTCAGGTCCTCCCTGTTCAATCCTTTTCTTCCCACGTCAGAGGTTCCACAAGGCAGCCATCTAGGTGCCCTCCTATTTATCCTTACCATCAATGATGTTGACTCCATTGTTAAACACTCATCCATCCCCTTCTCTGCGGACGACGCTAAACTCTACAAAACGATCATCTCTCCTCTCGACACCTCACTTCTCCAAACGGACCTCGACAGCTTCTCAACTTGGTGCCGTAATAAGTGTCTTGAACTCAACGTTGTCAAATGTCACTCCATCACCTTCTCCCACAAACGCCCCCCTGCCCCCCACGTTCCTACTTCCTGCTAAACCAACAGATATCATCTGTACCCGCGATACGCGACCTCGGGTACTTATTTGACAGGGAGCTTAGGTTGATCCCGCATATTAATGATATTATTCTTAAGGCCAACTCTGTCCTTGTTTGTGAAACGCTGGTCTAACGAATTCTCTAATCCTTACGTTTTCCGTTCTCTCTACATAGCCTTCGTCCGCCCCCTTCTTGAATACGCCAGTCAGGTCTGGTCTCCACACTAGTCGTCCCATGTACGCAGAATCGAAAGCGTGCAACGTCGTTTTCTGCGTTTTGCCCTCCGCGGACTGAACAGGGCGAATCCACGGATTCTGCCCCATACACAAGCCGGCTCCATCTGATCAACTTCAGCACACTTTAGGAGCGCAGAACTCATGCCGATATCCTTTTCGTCCACCGTCTCCTTTCAGGCACAATCAACTGCCCAAGTTTGCTCCCCATCTTCCACTTCACACTAACCCCCGTAACCTGCGAAACCCTCATCTCTTCTATCAGCCCACCCACCACACTTATTACGGCTCTAATGAACCGATTTCGCGAATGCTGCGGCGGACAAACTCCTACCGTACCTCCTTCGATTTCAACTTTACCTCTACTGCTCTCAAACTTCATCTCCTCTCTTTCCCCTCCTGACCACGCCCACTCCCCGTCTACACTCTTACATCCTGTACTAAGCGAGGTGAATGAATGAGTGATAATTGATGGATAAACCCAGTAACCAACTCGCCAAACATACCCCCCCCCCGCTCTTCTGTTTTCTTTTTTAACCATAGTTTATATCCTTATATATAGTTTTAAGATAGTTGTTAAGTTGTAACGCTTGAACTAAGCTAAATATATGAGGGTTTTGCCCTCACTAAACTAAACTAAACTAAAGATGGTTCGCTCGCACTGTGCTCTGACGTTTAAGATCAATGTGCATCAATACCTCCTCTCCTTATCTACTTCCTCTCCGTCCACTTGCGCTGTGTTCTGACATTCAAGGGTACTCCAAAATCCTTTTGTGCGCGCGTTAGTGTACAAAAAAAAAGACTAAATTGCGGATCGCGCTCAAACTTCTCGTCGGGGCAGGAGTTCAAAAAAGGGGAAACCCACACACCTACTGTTGAGACTGAGACGATAAGCAAACGATCAAAGACCTGTTGTAAACAAAGTTATGACAGATCGCGCTCAAACGTCACGTCACGACAGGAGTCCAAAAAAAAAAAAAGGAAACCCACTCACCTACTGTTGAGACCGAGACGAATAGCAAACGATCAAAGAGCCGTTGTAAATAAGTTAAATGACAGATCGCGTTTAAACTTCACGTCCGGACAGGAGTCCAAGAAAGCACGGATTTGCCTCCTCAGTTGAATGACGGGGGCTGCTAAAGAAGTGAAAGTCTGACGGTACAAGGCCAGGCGAGTATGCTGGGTGTAGCATATCCCATCCAAGATCCAATAATTTTTGACGGGCCACCAAATATGTGTGTGGTCTCATGTTATCGTGATGGAACATAACTCCTTTACGATCGACGAGCTCCTGATGTTTGTGGATGAAACACTCGCTTAAACTGTTCAATTGCTATTTATTGGCCTGTAAGAACCCGGAAGTTCATGATCTCAGCGATTTGACTCCGCCATCGTTCCCTGCCATATAGCGTTTGGGATGACAGTGAAGAACGTGTGATTCGAACTGACGCTATGACAGTTAAAATCACCAAAAATTGAACCAATGCGTAACACATCAGGCTACTGGCCGTGTTTAGAATTCGATTTTTAAACTCAAGTATATTCAACTGATGTGAATTGTTATGTTATCGCTGTGGTATACGGCTCTGATGCATTTTGTTATTCGATTTTTGTTCGGTGTTCTTCACTATTTGCTTGTGTATTGTGTGTGTATCTGTTAGAAACGCCTCAGTTCTGTGCGCTCTCCTTCCACGCTGGACCAGCCGATCCAATCTCCTCAAGGTCAAACCTAACATTGTTCTCCCATCGCCGTCGCGGCCATCCTGCCCGTCTTTTTCCCGCTAGCCTACCGTCAAAAATTCTACGCACGGTCCTATCGTAGCCCATTCGCGCCAGATGTCCGGCCCATCTTAATCTTCGCGACCTGATTAGTCTCTCTATTGTAGGTTTGCGGTATAGCTCTTCACAATTCGTGGTTGTGGAGTTTCCTCCATTGTCCTGCCCCCTTCTCCTATTTACCCCCAGAGATACCCCTCAGAACTTTATTCTCGAATACGCGGAATTTGTTTTTTCCCATTTTGTGAAAGCTCATGTTTCGCATCCGTATGGAGCAATCGGCATGATTATGGTTCTATAGAGGCGGAGCTCTATGTTACGTGTTAGTGTGGGCTATTCTTCTTTCGTCTTTGTGCCAGTCTTGGCACGGGTTCTACGAAGGCTCCTACTAGTTAGTCTTTTTCACACGCTAACTTCGCCGATGGGGATAGGTGCGTGTATCCCGTGCTTGCCCAAACACTCTTACCTTCTCTTACTGCTGCAACGTGGACAAGTGTCCTCTCAACGAGCGAAAACTCCGCCGAGACGAACGTATGGCGTTGATAGTTAGCAGAGTCGTCACCAACCAGGGAAGAAACACGACATAATCCCTTCCATTAATAGTTGAGTTTATTATGTACAAAATTAAAATCATTCACGTTTAATTTCTAACTAAGGACACAAATTCTTTTAATAATTAATACTATTTGGCGATTGTTTAATCCGCTTTACGAATTCTGCTTCTATTAATAATGGAGTTTAATGCGTATTCAAGTATCCACATTCACATTTCATTCCTAACTAAAACGTTCACGAAAACTGTAACGTTATATTTATCTTAATGCACGTTCAAAATTTGACTCTCTCCAGTAGACGCCCGATTTCGACTCTGTGTCCGCACGGCATGGGGGCTAATATTGTACTCCGAATCGATATATTTAATTAAAGTTTACGTGGAGGCCTGAGTTCTCTCCACGGAATCTGTATCGCGATTGAAGATTGCCACCGAAACGACAGAATACCAAATTCCAGCCATCGCTTCGATGACCAATAAGGGATGATCTCATATGCCCTGGACACGGTAAGGATGTGCACTCCCACAGATGTGTTTACCTCACATGCTCATGACGTGTGTCCATGAGCATGCGAACCGTGGATATTGTAATATCATAAAAGGAAATGTTCAATTGCTAGGCAAGCAATGGAACTGCCTCAGTACTTGTTTTATCGGTTTTCGGCCACTCTAGGTGGAAATTTTCGAACTATGATGGGGAGGTAGGTAGTGGTGTTCAAAGGAACCGCCACAATAGCAGTTTGGATTTCAGCAGTTAACTGACTGCGTGCCAACTAACTTTTGTTAATCTCCTTCGACATTTCGTTACTGGCTATTTAAATTCTTTAACTTTTTTAGATATCTTGCCTCGGACGTCTTTATGTGTTCCCTGAAGTCGTCCTGCTCTCGCCCTATTTCCAGGCCCACCTCTTCTGCCGCTTGCATGCTGATTTCACAGTTTTTACTTACAGTTTCTAGATTATCACCTAGAACGGCGATATCATCTGCATATGCGAGCACTTGTGTGACTCCGTTCAGGGATGATCCGCTCATCTTGTCGTCTTGTACCTTTCCGATGATATACTCGAGCACAAAGTTAAAAATATATGGTGTGAGGCCATTCCCCTGTTTTAGTCCGTCCCGGATTTCAAATGGTTCTGAGAGGTAGTTTTCTATTCTAACTCGCCCCTTGTTTTTGTTCATGGAAATTAGAATGAGGGCGGCATATTTTTTCGGGATTGCCACTTCAACTACAATATGGTAGAGCCTTTGCCTTGTGACTGGGTCGTTTGAAGTCAACGAACAGTTGATGAACCGTCTCTCCGTATTCCCACTTCTTTTCCAGCAGTTGCCTTATTGTGAACATTTGGTCGTTTGTTGGCCGGTTCCTACGGAATGGTTGAGCGGGGGCTCTGGGAACTGAGGGTCGGCTGTATGTACGTCTGGTGCGTTTAGTTGTGGTTGATGTGTTTTCAAAGTACTGCTTCCCTCTTGTCACGATATTTTTTTGTTTCTGTGGCCAGACCGCCGTTTGCGTCTCGAATTATTTTGGTTCCCCCTCGGTAGCCCTTTCTAATTGAATTTATGCTGCCATACATATCTTTGATGTTCTTTGGTCTGACATTTTCTAGGGTTTGTTCGATCCGAGTCTTCTCCCATTCGCGGGTTTTGCGTTTGAAAAGTCTCGTTGTCTCTTTCCGAATTGTCGCGTGTCTTTCTGCGTTGACTTCATCATATCTTTCTAAGTGGATCACTCTGAGCCGTTTACGTTCTTCGATCTTCGCCCTGCACTCATCGCGTATGTGTTCCTAGATCCTAATACCCTTTGGGCTTGTTGTTTGATTGTGTCTCTGATCGATGTCCATTTAGTGTCCAGACTATTGGCTTCCTTTTCCTTACTACTCCCATTCTCTAGGATGCTAAATATATTCGTTGGTTCGTCTTAATATTCAGCCCTTTTGCTCAGGTCTTTTAGCTTATCAATGTCGAACTTTTTGTTCGTCACCCGTGACTGCCCATGTGGGTTTCCGCGAGCCGATTCCTGATTTTGCCCATCACTAGAAGATGATCGGAGTCGCAATCTGCCCCTCTATCTGATCTTACGTCAAGGATATTTGAGCAGTGTCTTTTGTCTATGAGTAAGTGGTCTATTCGGTTACGCGTTACGCCGTCGGGTGATATCCATGTGGCTTTATGGATTTGCTTGTGCTTGAACATCGTGCTTTTCACTACCACTTTCATTTGAAACGTCGAGTAGGCTTTCTTCACCTATAGGTGGTTGAAAGATATCTTCCTTTCCAATTTTCGCGTTGAGGTCCCCGAGGATGATTTTAACATCGAATGATGAGATCCCATCTAATACCTCCTCTAGGGTCTCGTAGAACGGGTCCATCGTTTCTTCGTCCGTAGATTCTGTTGGGGCGTGTACGTTTATAAATACATAATTGTACCATGGGCCCTGTATTTTTAGCATCGACATTCGGTCATTAATAAATTTCACATCTTTTACATGGGGCGTAATCTTCTTGCTTACGATGAAGCCGGTTCCGAGGTTATGTGTATCGGTACCTCCACACGCCAGTGTAAACCCCTTGGTTTCGATTAGTTGATGTGGGAGTCGGACTTCCTGAAGAGCGTCCATTTCATATTGTTTCGCATTTTCTACGACCGTCTGTATCGCGCCTGGTTTATATAACGTTCGAACATTCCACGTGCCGATGCGTATATCCCGCTTTTTCCGGTTATTATCCCTACGTCTTCTTTTTGCCGAGTCGGTTTTTTCTTGATGATTTGTTCCCTTATGGTAGTGTCGGCTCATCACACCTATGCCTACCGGGTTTTTCGTGAGATTGTTTTTTGTATATTCATTATTCATTTTTGTTCACGCGAGTCTTGGGGTTTCAGATAGTCCGCCGTATCAGAGCCAGTCATTGTAGTTTAAGCCCCGCACCACGTCAAGGTCCCTACCAAGGCGGGGGTAAACTGTTCAATTGCCAACAGTATTCATCCGAATTGATTATTCGGTTGCTTGGTCTCTGATCAAAAACCACCACATCCTTCCAATCCCACCACACTGTGAGCAACCCTTCCTTTGATGAAGTTCTGCTTTTGAAGTTGTTTGAGGCGAATAATCACATCGGGAACAACATTTGCGTTCCACATTGTTGTAAACAATCTACTTCTCATCACCAGTTACCTTCTTTTTGAAGAAAGGCTGGTTTTATTCACGTTTTAGCGGAATGTCGCAGATGTTTATACGTAACGTTAAATAAACTTGTTTGAGTTCATGAGAAATCTAAATACCCGAGATTGCTTACTTTAGGTAGAAATGATCACTTTTTTGACTGATCTTCAATAGTTCTGCAATCTCTCGTGTCGTGTAACGTGTATTGTGATTGCTTATATATTCAAGCTTCTTTAGGTGGACATGAACACTTTTTTGACTGATCTTCAATCTCTCGTGTCGTGTAATGTGTATCGAGATTGCTTATATATTCAAGCTTCTTTAGGTGGACATGAACACTTTTTTGACTGATCTTCAATCTCTCGTGTCGTGTAATGTGTATCGAGATTGCTTACATATTCAAGCTTCTTTAGGTGGAAATGAACACTTTTTTGACTGATCTTCAATGGTTCTGTAATCTCTCGTGCCGTGTAACGTGTATCGAGAGTGCTTATATATTCAAGCTTCTTTAGGCGGATATGAACACTTTTTTGACTGATCTTCAATAGTTCTGCAATCTCTCGTGTCGTGTAACGTGTATTGAGATTGCTTACATATTCAAGCTTCTTTAGGTGGACATGAACACTTTTTTAGACTGATGTTCAATGGTTCTGCAATCTCTCGTGTCATGTAATGTGTATCGAAATTGCCTACATATTCAAGCTTCTTTAGGTGGACATGAACACCTTTTTAGACTGATCTTCAATAGTTCTGCAAAATTACCAACACGGAATTTCTTAAACCAGTTTTTGTACTGACGTTCTTTTGGAGTCTCATACCCGTAAAGTTTACGCCATTTTTCACAAACTTGACGCGCGTCCTTCTCTTCACGGAAATAAAACAGTAAAATATGGTGAAAATGTCATGGGGACTGGTAGTGCGTGAGTAAGGCGGTAGTTGCAATTCCCATGTAGGAGTTTTATCCAGATCATCTAGCCTGCTATATAGCAATAGGAGGTTCTCTTTCTCCCAGAGTTATTGTTGCCATTCCACGAGGCGTTTCGTCTCTCGTGGTTCTCCTTTTATAGAACAAGCATTTCCTCAACTGGGATCTGTATCGAAAGTAATTCGGCTATAACAAAAGCTGTTTCATCGGACGGCGTCCTGAATCCCCATATACATACAGCCTTTAATGTTTATAGCCGGTGTGTTTCTCTCATCATACCCTTCATTTGCTTCGTTTCTAGAGCGTCTATCCACACTGTACTGATAAAACTAACTTTCACAAGATAATTCTTGTGTTGTATCTTGGTACACCGATGTTTGACAGTATTCTGGATAAGGTTACTTCTACGCCTACAGCTCTCTTTTTTTATTTTTATTTTTTATTTTTCCCAACATTTTTTATTTCCGTTTTTATCTTAGATTCTAAATTATATGCTACACAAAAAATGCTTAGATTTTAGCTTAATTATCTTATATTATAACTTACTGGTCCTACGCAGACGCTCTGAGCTAAACATTACATGACTATTGTACAATTTGCCCTGCGGCGACAGAACTTTGTTTGTGGCTGTATTTATGACTATTTGTATGACAAAGAAAAATTAAGAAAGCTTTGTGCCAGTTTTTTTTGTTTTTACTTAAAATTTAACTTTTTTTTTTAACAGTTAAAAGACTTTAACATAAATCTTATACTTCCCTAATTTTAGAGAAGCTAAGTCTGTGTAAGACTAATGACCTTGCCCGGAAAAAAACAAATCATTATGGAAAATTTAACAAGCCTCAGGACTTGCTAAATAAGGCCAAGACCGGCTCCCGGTTGTAATGCCGATGATGATGAAGTCTGTGTAAGCTGGCTGATGATGCATTTATTCTACCGACATTGGTACACAGGTTTTAAATTGCCATTCAACCACCAGAACTCTTCGTGCTATTTAATATTATCGTCCCGGTCTTTGTGGGAAATAGCCCTACTAAAGTGCAAGAGCTTTTCTCCGGTGCGTGACTCGAGAGAAGTGTAATAGAAAAAAAAAAAAAAAAACAAAAAACAACACGTCGTCGACTAGTTATTAGGACTGGTCTGTGGTTATATGTGTAGGCAGAAGATGCATTCTGAAGCAAGAGTTTTGCACTGGTTGATACGAAATTCTCGTGTCATTGCAACGGCCCTGCATAAAACCCATTACCGTTTCAGGATGGGATATAAGCTAAGATCGGCATGTTACACATTAATGCCAATTCATTAATGTCAACTCGCGTCCTTTTATATGTGTTTCAAACTTACCCCCGCTTTTCACTTTATCAGTTAATTGAATGTGTTTTAGACTCTCCCTGGCCCGAACTCCATTCAATGAACTCGCAACGATGATAGTCGTCGCTTATAGGTATTAGTACTTTATAGTGTCTTTCCCACTGTATATGGGCACAATCACACGGTATAGTTTCTTTTTGATGAAGATAGTGCCACTCTGACACCATAAACTCGATTCCCAAACCGATTGACATAATAAATAAAAACAGACGTTTTATCCGCTTTTTAAAACGCTATGTAACAAGTTATCACTGTTTTCTTTTAGATGAGTTTCGACTAAAAACAGACTTCAGATCGCACACACTCAACTAATTTTTTAAAAGTACCCATATTGTGTCGTTCTGCATCCGAGGGAAACTCTCGTTTTCTTCCCACATCGCATCTCACCCCCTTCATTGATACAATGGGGATGCATCGCAGGCACATGTGCGGAAGTACTACTGTGGAAGATACGTTGAGGATTATTTGAGAATTTTACACCTTTACAATGGTCCTTTCTGGGAACAAATTTTCTCTGAATGATTTATGATCCCTGAGCTTGTTTTATATTGCAGTTAAAAAATGAATTGCAGCATTTTTCTAACACAATATAGAAATGGCATTACAGGTATTCTTAATGCTTTTTTAAAATCTTATTGGAACATTTCCGTGAAAGGAAAACCAGTCGGGGCGTCATCCAAAAGATGATCACAATATTTGCTTCCATTTCAAGTATTTTTAATTGCGCTCTAAATATCTGACAATTATGCGTTCAATTATGGCTTTTCAGTGTTTATGTCGCCAAGCAGATTTGATTTTAAGCATTATGTGTCAGAAGTGGGATATGCGGCATCTCTGTCGGAAAGTAAGACGGATTTCAAAGATTGCGGGGGGGGGGTGGTCATTAATTATTCGACTGTATTTGTGATTAGGGGACACTCAGACGTACGAAAAAATGCTAACCAAATGCACTTCAATCGGGTGTACATTTGAATTGCACTGCGCTAAACGTATGTACTCGGTCACATACCTATGCAGATCCATGTGTTTTCTTCGCAATTCAAACAAAACTGGTCACACGATCCAAAAAACCCATACCGGCTTGGGACGCAATGGAAGCTCATATCGTCAAATGATGAACGCAAGCGACCCTTAAAGGTGTTAATGTCTTGTAGTAATTTTCCCACTGAATATGTGCAACTGGGCATGATGTTTGAATAATCTATTTACGACGGTTAGTCGAAATCCGTAATAGGGATTCCGATGCAACAGTGTACGTGCTGTCTGATTGGGAGTTGAACTGACTTATTGCAATAGCAACCGTGTCACCATCATTAACATAACAAATTCAATTTTGTGTTGTTCCCTTAACAGTAATAATTCAAACAGGTAAATTTACTTAAATAATTTAAATTGTGGATAACAGAAAGCGTGTTTAATTTACGCCTCTTATAATAAGCGTGAAAATCTGTGGGGAGCCTTTAATCCAGATATTAGGAGAATCCCGTCTATTATATCCTGAAAATGACATACAAATCCGCTTAGCTTAGCTTACAACTTAAAGCTTTCAAATGACTTGACTCTAATTTGTGTCTAAGACGTTTGTTGACTTGAGTTTTATTTCGCTATTGGACAAATCTCTCTAAAGAATTCTTAAGTCAACTTGTACAATCGTCACAAGATCTTGGGATGTCATTGGGTGGTCTCGTGATTTCCCTAAATATGAAACAATTTAAATATGGACATCGATTGACATATCTTTTAGAGAACCAGCATGTTTTATATTCTTCGTGATTCACGGCGCTTGTTTCGGATTTTAAAATCTGTGCCAGCACGCACCAGCATTTATCAGATTGCTTCAGCTGGAGCATCATTATTCTTTGCGATTTGTGATTATCTAGACGTCGCAGAGTCCTGTTGATGGACTTTTGCTCAAGAAAATAGGGGGAACTAAATAGAAAAGAAAACAAAAGCATTTCGACAGCGTAGCCAATTCTTGAATTGCGTAGTCAACAACAACACCAGATAGACAGGAAAACAAATAAAGAGAGGGAAAAGTAAAACAACTCAAGTCAGGATATTTGAATGTCCTTTCTCTTGGTATTCATGGATGACCTGGTTATTTTGTGTCTTTTTCTTACCGGAATTTGTATAATCGGGCATGAAATTATCAATAAGGACGTTCCTTTTGGCATGTTTACCTATCCCATATAAATTATTTCAGGCATTTTGAAAATCCATTCAAGGAAAATAATAACATTCATTGAGAGGAAGCGCTCGATCGCGCACCATGTTCCCGAAAGGCAATATTCGAGCCACGTTTTACTAACGTGCTAAAAGAATGTTGTTACGCAGGCTATGCCATTCGATGCACGGCGTAGAGGAACTTGTCAGGGGCCACAGGAATGCATTCAATGAATGCAGTCTTTTCTATATGTCGAGCATGAAATGGACGACCAAATACTTTCACTTGCCCTTGTAGCAAAGTAAACCGAACTTCAGAAAATGCAAATTTTGACTGAAGGTACATTTGAAGTTAAAGCTCTCAGCGCTGCTTCGTCTGTGGAAATATAGATCTCATGTCTCCATGAAGTTTGGGAAGTAGACACGATGGTATTCAGTTGTCTAGACACCACTGACTTGGGCCTGTTGTAAATATTTGAAACTTACGATGTCTGCTTCTGGTCATTAGCTCAACTGGAATTTTTTTCCTTTACATGAAAGGCACACATACGATCGATTTCGACGTACCCTTAAATGTGCAAGTGGTAAGCATAACAGAGCCGTAAGGTAAAAACAGCCGCGACAGCCCTTTCGTGCTCTCATATGGAAATGTATTCACTTTGCTTGTTTTTGTTTAAGTTTAAAATCCTCCCATGGTTTCCACTAGATGTTCTCCAGCTTGTTATTTACAAATACATTTTTGAACAATTCAATTCAATTTTTTTATTAGGTAGATAATTACATTTATGGTATATTTTACAACTAGTATTTAAGAGTTGGCAACGCGAGTTGGCATGCAGTCAGTAAACTGCTGAAATCTAGACTGCTATCACGTAACATAAAGATCCGTGTCTATAGAACCATAATCATGCCGATTGTTCTATATGGATGCGAAACATGGGCTCTCACAAAACGGGAAGAGAACAAATTCCACGTATTCGAGAATAAAGTTTTGAGGGGCATCTTTGGAGGTAAATATGACGAGGAGGCAGGACAATGGAGCAGACTCCATAACCACGAATTGGAAGAGCTATATCGCAAACCTACAATAGTGAGAGTAATCAAGTCGCGAAGATTAAGATGGGCCGGACACGTGGCGCGAATGGGGAACGATAGGACCACGCATAGAATTCTTGACGGTAGACCAACGGGAAAGAGACCGATAGGACGGCCGCGACGGAGATGGGAGGACAATGTTAGGTTTGACCTTGAGGAGATCGGATCGAATAGTCAAACGTGGAAGGCGAGTGCCCAGGAGAGGGAACGATGGCGAAGCCGAGTCGGTGAGGTCATGAACTTCCGGGTTCTTACAGGCCAATAAATAATAATAATAATTTAAGAGTTTTAGGATAGCAATTCCTTTACAGCTATAATCTTAAATCTATATAATGACAATTTAAATAAATAATAAATAATAAATTAAGGGAAAACTACAAGAAAAAACCCTTATTTGAATCTTAAGACTAATATTGCACAGGTTTCCAGTTATTTTATGTAATAATGACCTCGATATAATTTTCATAGACAGGGTACATATGTAGTGATTTAGGATAACGCAAGACGGGAAACGAGAACATTGTCAGAAAAAGAACAATTGACGAAGAAGTTTCGATTGATTTTGTCAATAAGGAATTCTACCGGTTTAACGTTAGCGTTTTCATGTAGTTCATGTGTCTAATAATGCCATGGCAAATTCAGCAACATTTTCAATATTTTATTTTGACACCTTTGCAATTTTATTTTGTGTGTGCGAGCACAATTACACCATACAGGGACGCCGTACAGGAGTATAGCTTGAAAAATGGTTTTAAAAATTATAATTTTATTTTCGAGGGTAAGCTTTGACTTTCTACACACTAGTGGATACATAACTCTTAGGACTTTGTTTATTTTGTCAATTGTGGTAGTGATGTGTTTTTGGAAGATACGTTTTCTATCTAGAATAATACCTAGATATCTACAGTCTTCAGATCAATCAATATCAACTGCACACATACTGAGTTTAGTGCCATTTGGTAGGTAGCAGAGTTTCCTACATCTCGAAAACCAGATAGCTTGTGTTTTATTACCATTTATTTTTATTTTCCATTTCCTGTAATATACTGCTAGTTTGTCAAGAGCTGCTTGCAAAGAGTTGTAGACATTAGTGAATAAGGCACCCGAAGAGAAAATGGCCGTATCATCAGCAAACTTAGCTACCTGGATGTTTTCACCTAGACATGGTATACCTGCGACAAACAATGTGAATAATATGGGACCAAGGACCGAGCCCTGGGGTACACCATGGTGGATTTGATGAGTAGAGGACTTTTCGGTTCCTATACTCACAACAAATTTCCTCGAACTAAGAAAGTTGTGGATAATTTTGATAAGCGGTATTGGCAGTTTAAGTTTCAGTAGCTTATAAATCAAGGCATCGTGTCATACCGTATCAAAGGCTTTTTCGATGTCTAGAAGAACCAGTCCCGTTGACTCCTTGTCGATGAATTTACCAGCTATGTGGTTTTTAATGCAAAAGACTTGGTGGATTGTGCTGTGACCACTTCGGAAACTGAAGTGAAAGTTTGGAAGGATGTTATTTGCTTCCACGAAACGATCAATCTTTTCCTTAATGATTTTTTCTAGGAGCTTACTCAGACAGCTAAGTACGAGGGTAGCCTTTTATATTTCGGGATTAGAGAACAAAAACAAATATTGATCATCGAAAATCACTTTATTGTTTTTCAAAATATTCCCCATGAAGATCTATACACTTTTGCATGCGTTTGAACCAATTGTCGAAGCTCTTTTGCCACTCTGATTGAGGTATCTCCAACACATGCATTCTGAATGCAGCAACCGCTTCTTCAGGTGTCGAAAAACGTTGACCTCTCAGTTTGTTTTTTACGTACGGGAATAAAAAGAAGTCATTCGGTGCCAAGTCAGGACTATACGGCGGATGACCCATCAAATCGATGTTTTGGGTGCTCAAAAATGCAGTTGTCGCAGCCGATGTGTGAGAGCTCGCATTGTCGTGGTGAAGAGTGATCCGTCTTCGGCGGTTGGTTTTCCTGATTTCTTGGAAGACAACTGGCAAACAAATGGTTGTGTACCACTCAGAATTGACTGTTCTGCGTTGTTCTAGTGGTACGGTTACGACATGTCCAGTTTTTCCGAAAAAACAGGCGACCATTTGCTTGGAAGTGCTTCGTGCGCGAACAACTTTTGTTGGATTTGGCTCATCTTGAAACACCCAGACAGTCGACTGCTGTTTACTTTCGGGCTCATACGCGTAAATCCACGATTCATCACCTGTCACGATGTCATAGACGTGTTTCGAAGCACCGCGACCGTATTTTCTGAGCATTTCTTTCGACCAATTGACAGGAGCCTTTTTTTGGGCGATTGACAAATTGTGTGGGATCCAACGCGAACAAATTTTTTTGACAGTCAAATGTTTATGCAATATTGAATGTATGCTGGTCCCACTAACGCCTAAGGTTGTCTCAATCTCACGATAGGTCACATGACGATCTTCCAATATCAGTTCGCGCACAGCATCAATGGTTTTCGGAACAACAACTGATTTTGGACGACTTTCACGAAACTCATCTTGGAGTGAACTACGACCACGATTGAATTCACCATACCATCGATAAACACTGGTCCTTGATGGAGCTTCATCGCCAAAAATTGAATTAAGTTCATCCATGCACTGTTGCTGAGTTAATCCACGCCGAAAGTTGTAAAAAATAATCGCACGAAAATGTTGACGATTTAATTCCATTTTTGGGCCGAGATGAATCTTTTAAGTTACTGTAAACAACACAAATGCTCGTATGTCAAAACGTTCTGAGTGCGTATAACCTCAAAAATGTACAACTTTACGACAGAGCTGTCAATTGCCGGATTGCAACACCAGGGTTGCCAAATCCCGAAACATAAGAGGCAAACCTCGTAGACTAATAGGTCTTTAGCTTTCGATGCTGTTCTTCGGTTTGCCGGGTTTCGGGATAGGTACAACTTTTGCTGTTTTCCAACAGTCCGGAAAATAACAGTTCCTAAGACAAGCGTTGAAAATGGACGTTAAATAGTTACTTGCAGCAGGTGGAAGTGCTTTAATTAATTTGTTGTTAATATTATCAAGACCAGCAGCCTTTTTTGATTTCGATATTTTTATCAATTCTTTAACTTTGCTAATATTAGTAGCGTAAGTACTTTCAGCTGGTGATTGAGAAAGTACATGGATAGTGTTCAACTTCAGCCTCAGTATACGCGTCGCTTAGATGCATATATATGGTGTGGTTCTTACTAAATGTGTTAGCAAGTAGCTTCGATTTCTCCACTGAAGAAATAAACAAGTTGTCGTGAACTTTAAACGGAGGAATACTTCATCCTCTCTTTTTCATAATTTTTGATATTTTCCAGAACGGTTTGCTTGCTTCGTCAAGAGAGGAAAGGTGTTTATTCCAACACTTGTTCCTATATGTTGAGATTTCTTTTTTAATGATATTATGTAGGACTTTAACATTAACTAGAAAGCAATCGATTCTATAACGAAGCCATTTTCTTCTTTCAGAGTTTCGTAGCCTAATCAGATATAAGATACTTTCAGGAAGTGGTGCCTTATCAACTGGAGCAGTGGAACATTTAGGTACTGCAAGATCGGCCGCTCTATTGATAACAGAGACGAAATTGTTACATAGGATATCAATGTGCTCGCTGCAGGTTAAAGAATTTAGGCTGGTATCACCTAGAACCAAGTTCGTGTTTATATATGATTTATAACAATTCCAGTTGGCGGTGGAATAGTTGTGGTATAAACTGGTACGATTTACAGCTACTGTATGATTCACTGTGAGGCTGATCGGAAGGTGGTCTGAACTTAACGCATTTAGAGTTAATGGTACTGTACAGTAATTTGGAATATTAGTGATATATAGATCAAGAGTTGAGGGGTTCTTGTTACCACTCGCTGGGATATAGGTGGGGAGAAGTGGATAAAGTATGGAAAAACTTGGGCTGGATTCAGTAACATCTAGTAAAATGTTACCCCAGCAGTTTGCCCTAAGACAATTCCACGACTGATGTCTGCAGTTTAGATCACCACCAATAATTACCCTGTTTCGAGAGTTGACTCTATACAATTTTTGCAGATCCCACTTAAAGTAAGTAGATTTCTCAATGTTTCCATTTCCTCCAGCGAAATAGACCGAAAAAATACTCACATTGGAGTTATCACTTAATGTCACATCAATACTAATTTCTTCAATTAATTTAAGGTGCAATGAAGGACCCAAGGTATGTTCTATACATTTCTTCACAAGAATGGGGACACCTTCACCACTAGCATGTACCCTGTCTAGGCGATAACATATGCAGTTTGGATGAGAGAAAGAGATGTCTTGTTTGAGCCAGGTTTCTGAAACAAGTGCAATATCAATATTAAGATTTATCAAGAAATTAAAAAAATGCATGCTGTTTGTTTTTGATGCTTCTCGCATTCCAAGTTATGATGCTAAGAGAGTTTCTTAATATGATTTTTCTGAATATAGATACTTAATAGCTAATGATGTAATGACGTTAAATTGGTCAGATTTAGTGTGACAGGCACTAAGCTTGGTTACAACTTCATTAAGAAGAGAGTTTATCTCGCTAAAAGAGAATAAGTTATCATTATTTAGAGGTTCAGTTGCATTTTTCTTAGTGTGTGTCGTATCACTGTTGGAAGGTTGTTGGATTTGATGGAGGCCAGAAGCCCAGATGGATGAAGGAAGTGAAGGTTGACGCACACATCGTGGTAGTGGAGGCAAATTATTAGGAGAGAAACGGTCTGGCAGTGGCTGCTGTTTGTCACTCGGAGGCTGTAGGAAGGTTGTATTTCCTGTACCACGTCCGCGTGGGGATAATTTGCGGCGAATGTCTATGTACTGCTTTCGGCTTATGCATTCACGATCGGTGGATTTATGAGGCCCACTGCAATTTGCACACTTGATGACCTCATTCGTTTTGGAGTCGGATGTTTTGTGGTTTCCAGAACAGATTACACAGAAGGTATTAATGTGACAATGCATCGAGCCGTGGCCGTAAAGCTGGCAATTATGACATTGTGTGACCTTACCTGGATGATGTTTTTTGAAGTCCCATCGAACGATCGTTTTAAGCAAAGTAGAGTAGTTACATTTGAGTTCAATCAATTTAATAGTACCGCGTTGAATATAGACGATCTACAAGTAGTGTTTGTACAGGGCTTTTGTTGACGAATTTAATGTGATGGTTTTAACATCTAGGCACTTAATTCCGAGTGTAACTAGTTCATTTTTTATTATGTCATTGGTAATTAGATCTTAACCGGATAACACAACGTTTAGTGGGCGATTTTCCTTTCGAGAGTGGGTAAAAAACTCACATTTTAACCGTAAGAGTTCAGTTCTAATTTTGTTATATATGTCCATTGTTGGGGCACATATTTTTTGTCCAAGCGATATGTTTTTAATTAAGTAGTTGTCTATTTTAATGTTACTCAAAATATTTCGCACTTTAGCACTGGTTGATTTTAGAATCACTATTCGCGAAACGGTTTCTTTAGTAACTTCTGCACACTGATCGACGTTGGTCGAATCCATTTCAGGTGAGTCCTCCATTAGACTTTGAAGTGGCTGGAAAAAGTTAGTGTTTGAACACATATTGGATTTCTCTAACACTTTATTATTCACTTTTGTAAGTTTATCGGGAGGAGTTTGGCCTCCAATACCGGGGTCGTAACGCTACCGTTTACGTTTGATTTTGCTTAACACACGTGGCCCAGGGGCCATAACTTAACGGATTTCACACTTGATCAACTTATGAGTTTGCAGTAGCGAGGCAAAGAAAACAAGATAACAAGATAATGGCTTGTGATAATTATTGTGAATATAACGGTTGAAGTAATTAGGACAAATAGCACGAGCAAAGCTGTGAGACAAGTTGTCTGTTTGAAAGTCAGCCAGGTAGTGATTTGTTTGAACAACATATCACATTATTTCGTTCGTGAACTTCAAAGTGCATGAATATGTCTATGTAATTTGAAACTGTCCCCTACAGAATCGAAAATAAGTTCTTCATCACAGTATAAAGAAGTACAATTTGATAGTGCCACTTGGCATAGGTATGTATTCGCTCAGTTCTCTACTCTTTACTCAATTGACTACGTAGACCAAATGCTGGAAGGACTATCCACGACATCAAGGTAAACTAACCACATTAATTCACAAATTCATACCTCTGTCACAGATGTGCTCATTGTCACATTATTTTCATCCGCATCTGTATCACCGCCTAGTCTTATATCCAATAGGGACTTGACAACTTTGAATTTAATTTGTGAACGCATCCTTTCACTAATCATCGAACTGTCACTGTCAATTTATTCAGTAAACTCAACATTTTCATCATGGTTAACAACAAACGAACAACGTCCGCAAGTTATAAACATTTACTATCAAAAAAAAGTTGTCAAATCCCTATTGAAAAACCCTATACAATCTCGGACTATCTGCCATTTTCTAACGCGACGGTGGTATGCCGCTTCATCCAATTGGTTCGAAAACTAGCATAATATCATTAAAGAAATTTCAAATGCACTAAACTGGCATAACAATTATGGTCGAACGTTAAGAAGTTCAATTCCTATAGCTTTGCAATGTTATATGCACCGGAAGTACCTAACTTTTACCAAGTCGCAAGTCTTGAATCCTAATGCCCCTCAATCTCGCAATCCAAGGACGCATAAGGTTTCATTTTTCGAATCCGGTCCAACCACCTTCTACTCTTAAAACAAGAAACTCACAATAACTACAGCAATAAAGTTCCAAACATTTATTGACCTTCTTCTTAAACTTTTTGCAAAACTCACTAAGGAATCTGGTGAACCAGATATAGAAGGTATTCCTTCTTCCAACTAACCGATCATTTTATCCACGACAACATTTGCCTTTACCTACCATTCTTACGTGACAGGTCCAACTTGATATGAATAGAGGCAATTCTTAAAACGAATGTCATGATACCAATTTACAAAAAAGGTTGTTCGACTGAAATTTTAGTGCTTAAAAAGAAGTCTTTGAATTCCATAACTTGTTTAACATCACACGGGCGACCTCTCCATACACGCATTGTATGTCAATAAGTTTAAGGAGAGATGTGAGAAATCCCGACAACTCATCTGCACTGAACCGTCAAGCTCAAATTCATATACGAGGGTTGCCTCTTATGTTTCGGGATTTGGCAACCCTAGCGTTGCAATCCGGCAATTGACAGCTCTGTCGTAAAGTTGGACATTTTTGAGGTTATACGCACTCAGAACGTTTTGACATACGAGCGCTATTTGTGTTGTTTACAGTAACTTAAAAGATTCATCTCGGCCCAAAAATGGAATTAAATCGTCAACATTTTCGTGCGATTATTTTTTACAACTTTCGGCGTGGATTAACTCAGCAACAGTGCATGGATGAACTTAATTCAATTTTTGGCGATGAAGCTCCATCAAGGACCAGTGTTTATCGATGGTATGCTGAATTCAATCGTGGTCGTAGTTCACTCCAAGATGAATTTCGTGAAGGTCGTCCAAAATCAGTTGTTGTTCCGAAAACCATTGATGCTGTGCGCGAACTGATATTGGAAGATCGTCATGTGACCTATCGTGAGATTGAGACAACCTTAGGCGTTAGTGGGACCAGCATACATTCAATATTGCATAAACATTTGACTGTCAAAAAAATTTGTTCGCGTTGGATCCCACACAATTTGTCAATTGCCCAAAAAAAGGCTCGTGTCAATTGGTCGAAAGAAATGCTCAAAAAATACGGTCGCGGTGCTTCGAAACACGTCTATGACATCGTGGCAGGTGATGAATCGTGGATTTACGCGTATGAGCCCGAAAGTAAACAGCAGTCGACTGTCTGGGTGTTTCAAGATGAGCCAAATCCAACAAAAGTTGTTCGCGCACGAAGCACTTCCAAGCAAATGGTCGCCTGTTTTTTCGGAAAAACTGGACATGTCGCAACCGTACCACTAGAACAACGCAGAACAGTCAATTCTGAGTGGTACACAACCATTTGTTTGCCAGTTGTCTTCCAAGAAATCAGGAAAACCAACCGCCGAAGACGGATCACCCTTCACCACGACAATGCGAGCTCTCACACATCGGCTGCGACAACTGCATTTTTGAGCACCCAAAACATCGATTTGATGGGTCATCCGCCGTATAGTCCTGACTTGGCACCGAATGACTTCTTTTTATTCCCGTACGTAAAAAACAAACTGAGAGGTCAACGTTTTTCGACACCTGAAGAAGCGGTTGCTGCATTCAGAATGCATGTGTTGGAGATACCTCAATCAGAGTGGCAAAAGTGCTTCGACAATTGGTCCAAACGCATGCAAAAGTGTATAGATCTTCATGGGGAATATTTTGAAAAACAATAAAGTCATTTTCGATGATCAATATTTGTTTTTGTTCTCTAATCCCGAAATATAAAAGGCAACCCTCGTATCTGTTGTGGAATAAAAAGTTGGAAACTCAAGTTTCGATAGCACGACGAGAATGTTTGCCTCCTTGTATTGCACAGACAATCGTTCTTTAGCCGAACCACACGAATGTGGCATGCCCTGCCTGCCACATGTTTTGTCGGTGTTGTAATATTCAGGTATTTAAGACCAATCGATACCCCTTTTGCCCTCTCCTTTTCCGGCCAGACTGAGCTTTGAGATTTCAGGGTACCTCAAAATCGCCGTTTGTGCGCGCATTTGTATAAAAAAGAACACTGTGGCCTAATATACCTTGAAACAGCATTAAACGACATCGCCAAATTGACCCAAAGCACGAAGGCCGTATGATAAGTATCTGCGCTGCTGGTAATTGAAAAATGACAACCTTATATATAGATTTCATGATTTTACAACAATTTGAAAAAAATTGGAACAATGAAAAAACGTGTAACGTATAGGAAATCTTGCACATGTTCACTCCTTACAATAAAAATGTGTTGCGTTACTTATTGCGCTGTAGAAATACGATTGTCGACAAATTTGTTTTCAAACACAAGAGGGTCTAATTTAAAACCTAACAAAGCAAATGTGTCATCAGTTCATATGCCAAATAAATGTACGCAATCGTTCCATTACATTTTGTCCCCAGTGGTGTATCGTGTAGATTATATTTAAAAAGAAACAAAAGACGTTTTTAAGAAAAAGGTCATGTATATGTAACTACCTAACATTTGTCTGTACGATTTTTTAGATTCTTGACCTTTCCCTATTGAAAGTACATGCACATTCATGGCTTGCCGAAACCCCCCTTCATATACTAAATCGTCGGCGGGCTAAGATAGAAGAGATCCGTGTAAATCAAGAAGAGAAGTAGTCAGGTTTATGTAGTGAATCGCGGAAGTACTCTTGTGTGGTTGAACCTGCTAAGCAAGTAGCTATCCAAACCCGTACATCACGATTGAAAGTGAAGGCAACACAATACATCTGACTTGAAACCGGATATATCAGATCAACCTTTGTTTCGCTGGTGCCGTGTGTAGTAAGTCGCCGACGTAATAAGCGAAGAAACGAGATCTCAGTTGATGCATTTGACAAAATCGCCACGATTTTTTGAAATGAAACTTTTCTTTGCTGAAAGATATATCTCTCTTGATTTGAACTAGAAGTTCGTTTTTAACCCACGTTTGTTTCTACGAATATATGACACACGTCCTTGTGTATTAATTGCTCGATTTTATAAATAAATTGTCGCTAAATTCGAAAACTTCACAAGCACGTTGTGAATTCTGCGACACGGGGAATCAAGTGGTAGCAGGATATTACCAAAAAATCCGGGAAATCCTCATAGCCGGTGAAACCCCTTTGGATTAAAAACTTCGTATCTCACGGTATGTGTGTCTGAAGTATTGACGAAACGTTTTCTTTAATTTTTGTTGCTTTAAGCGTACTCTTATATGATCTAAATGATTCATATATCTCGTCTTATGGTGCGAAATATGCGAAGAGATAGCTTCTATACCGCCGTTGTGTGAGGCTGTATATACTCGTCTATTTTGGCATATAGTTTCAATTTATTGGTGCTTGCACCGATTGAAGTTTCCTGGGAAAGTCCATATGAACGAAGTTTGAATGCCCCGTGCCAGACGCGATCAAAAGCCTTGGAGATATCCAATGCGACCGCCCTTGACTCACCATGCCGCTCAATCGCAGATGTCCACATATTGGTTATAAGGGTCAAAAGGTCTCCCGTAGACTGCCTGCCACGGAATCCGTATTGACGATCATTCAGAAGTCCGTTGCTCTCCAAATGCTTAATTAACTCAGTATTGATGACTTTTTCCATCACCTTAGATAACATAGGCTCCTCGATAGTATAGTGGTTAGTATACCCGCCTGTCACGCGGGAGACCGGGGTTCGATTCCCCGTCGGGGAGCCGCTGGCGCAAGACTAATGACCTTGCCCGGAAAAAAACAAATCATTATGGAAAATTTAACAAACCTCAGGACTTGCTAAATTAAGGCCAAGACCGGCTCCCGGTTGTAGTGCCGATGATGATGATTAGATAACATAGACAGTAATGCTAGAGGTCGGTAATTTTGTGGGAGACACAATTTTGGATTGGCTGAGCGATTTTCCACCCGGTACGAAAGGTCCTCCGTGGATAAGATAAGCGAAAGAGTCTGCCAAAACTGGCGATAGTTCTGGAGCACAGTTCTTAAGGGCTTTTGCTGGTATTCCGTCCGGGCCTGTTGCCTTCCTACAGTCCAGTCCACGTAGAATGCGTTGAGTAGTATATAGCGTTTGCGATGATAGTGAAGAACGTGTGGTTCGAACTGACGCTATGACAGTTAGAATCACCAAAAAATGAACCAATGCTTAAAACATCAGGCTATTGTGCGCGTGTACGAATTCGATTTCTAAACTCAAGTACACTCAGCTGATGTGGGATTGTTATGTTACCGCTATGGTATACGGCTCTGATGCATTTTCTTATTCGATTTTCGTTCGGTGTTCTTCACTATTTGCTTGTATATTGTGTGTGTATCTGTTAGAAACCCCGCAGGCGAATTCTCACATCCCGCATGGAAGACTGTACCGGCGCGATCACAGGTGGTTCCAAAAGACCGGGATCGAGGTTTGAATTCCCGAAAGATAAATTCGCGAACACATTAGCTTTCTCCTTTGAATTTGTGACTAACGCCCCGCTGTCTGTCGCCAACGGAGGGAAAGAGGAGGAAGCGAAGTTGCTGCTGACTGCCCTTGCCATTGACCAGAAGGAGCGCGAACCAGCCGGAGGCTGAAGTAGTTTATTGGTCACTCTGTTGTTGTGAGCTTGTGGGGTAGGTGATCGTGGCGCCAGCACGAGCGCAAGTTCTACCACCAACCCACAAAGCTAAAAAGTTCGACGAGCACCAATGAAAAACACAAACCGAACTTCACAACGCACGGTCCACAAGAAGTAATTAATTGTTCTTATTTGTTCTGCTGAAAAGTAAACTGTTCACCCGAAAGACCGATAAAACGCACTGTTGTTTGTTTCGGTTTAAAAATTCTTTTTTTATTCACAGCGGATCTTACTGCATTTAATTGATTTAAAAAAAAAACATTTCGATTACACTGACAATTAAACTGATGCACAAGAAAAGGGAAATGTAACGCTGTATGACATTGTTTATTGCACGCTTACTATGCTCGACGGTGTATTTCGCGTCCCCGGGCGCACCGGGGAGCGGGAGACGTAACGACCGTGATGGTCGACGGGTGTAAAACGATTCTAACGAGGGTTGGAATCTGGATCTTGATTCACCCTCGATTCGGTGGTGGATATGTTTTTACTTACCACAAGAGAGACGTAAAGTCTCTCTCTGTGGAACAGAAAACCAGATCTCGTAATAAAGATCATGGTGGTACACATGTATGTGTGTACATTGGTTTATTCATGGGACAAAGCCATGAGAACGAAACTGGAACAAAGAAAGGGCATAATGTGCATCCATGAGATGTGAGTTCGGCTAAGCAAACAAGCCGAATTTCATTGGATGCTAATTGGGTTTGTGTTTGCTTGTGTGAGAAGGTCAGGAATATGTAGGACAAAGGGAATTTATGATCTGGGAGTTCAACTGAGTAAACAATTTGCAACTCATTAGATGATAGATGCATTTGGAATACTTGAATGGTTTGAATTGTTTGCTGTATCGCCAGAATGCCTGGTGAAGGACAGCGTTCTTTTGTTTGTACATGGTACATGCTAGGGAATTAGTTTCAGGGTCTATTGCGCTAATTATATGCAGCTGCGTTGGACTGTTTATCGTTGAGTAAAAGGTTCGCCAGACAATGTGTATGTAGGTAAATTTATTATACACATGTTGAGGCTGGGAATAGCCAACTCAAGGTTAAGATTCCCTGATTATGCGGTTGCATTATATGTGAACCGATGAATTTTCTTTAAGGGAATTTATGATAAGTTTGGAGAGAATTCTTATAGGGAATTTTTAATTCGAATTAATAAATTAAGCTAAGAATTCTTTTCCAGAAGCTTTTAGCTAATACATTTGGTCATTTGTTGCGTAAAGCATTTACAGGTGCCTAATGCGATTGCATTAGCAGAAAGTTGTGATGGCTGGGTTGCGGTTATGGGGGTTCTTCGGGTAAGTGTACAGTGGGGTTTGGCGAAACCGCCACAAGCTTTCTTCGCGGTATCAATCGCTTGGTTGCACGCGTTTCTGATTCTAACAAAATTTGTTCTGTTAACGTCGGTGGGATTGGAGCGCCATTGCCTAACATTAAAGCTACCGACATTTCACATATACCTATCTCTACCACTAGGGGGCAAATATATTTTAAGATTTATACCATGTAATAGCTCTTAGTCCAATTTAGTGTGTGAATAAATCATTTTTCAATTCCATCTTCTTTATTTATTAAATCGAAAGATACATAAAAATCTTCAATTTCGAAATAAATAATGTATAAAGCTTATGTACGTTCAACGCACGGGTCATTTGACCCGTCCGTGGTAGGTTTAGTGTTAAAAGCTCTATTTTTTGCCGCTGTAATCTGCTCGCATTTTTTATCAAACCAAAGCTTATCAGGTGAACTTCATTTGATGGAATGTGGAATGTAGATCTCCATCTCGAGAAGAATAATCTTTGTAATCGACTCCGCGCAAGCGTTAACGTCGGAGTCTACGAAGCACACCTTCGACCATGGAAAGGATGCGAAGAAATCTTGCAAATCGTCCCGGATAGCAGCCCCATACTCCCATACATGGCGAATATGCCTAGACCGGTGTAGTGATCCTAAATCACTACTGCCATCCAAATCCTCAATGTTACATATAATTCCAATCCAATTCCCATCGTGAATCATATGAGCGACAAGTTAAACCAAAAGTTAATTTGTCGCACATTGATTCAATTTCTAATTACCCTACATCCCAATCCAATTGAATCATATGCACGGTAAATTTAAAGGAAAGTCCATTTGTCGTGCATTGATTCAATTCCCTATAACCATTGAAATTATGAAATGCTTAATTCTAAATGCATTGAATGGTTTCTCCTTCCGGGAATTTATTCCAGTAAATTCCTATACACTTCCCAGAATCCGATTCCATTTGAAGCACACAAAATCTTGTTTGTGCTTCTTGGAATTTCTACATAAAATTTTAAACAATCTCTGTCATCACAGAGTATAAAAGGGCGGCACATTTTGGATTCGAGATCAGTCGGAATCCAGAGGCCAAGGCACGGCCACCACAAATAAATAAACTAATGAAATAAAATAATTAAATAAAAACAAACTTAAAACTTCTTTTCAATCGTGGTCTCACCAAAAGGAGGTAAGAAAAACAAATCAATATAAATATAACCATACACCGGTTATTCGCTTGAAATGCAAGTGGTTGCGCGACAGATACCAAGAAGTGATCCGAGTTTCCCAGTGGTGCCGAAACCGCCACGGTATAAATACACGGTTCGGATGTCAAAAACAGATCCGGGGTGTTCGCATAATCACCTCGGGCATCCGGCACTCGCGTAGGTTCCTCCCCGAGTTGAGTCAAGTTCTTGCTAACAGCAAACATCCCCGCCAGCCTCACAGCCTCGTCGGTTCTGTTAGAATGTACCAACTAGCCGGAATTGTACACATTAAAATCGCGGAGCACAAACATTTCAGAAGCTGAGTGGTTGAACTGTATCCAGTCGACGGTAAGTGAAAGATGTTCAAAAAATGTCGCCGGTCGATCGTCATTCGGGGAGCGGTAAAGACAACAAAGAAATTTCACAGATCTGTTCAGCACGACCCACAACCACATGATGTCCATGTTATTGAGTTCCAACGCCTCCATCCTCTGACAAGCTCGATCCGGCCGCGCGAAGACTCAGACACTGTCCTTAAAGCGGAATCGCGAATGTACGTCGTATCCTGAGCAACGAAGATATGGCGAATCCGGGTCTAAGTTAGGGCAAGGGTATCAGGTTCCGCAGTCTGCAAATATTGGTGGACGGCGTTTACATTTGTATTGTTGAAATCGATGGCCCTGATGTTACAAAATGCCGTTACCAGTCGAGAGTGGACAAAGCCTCGAGAGCGAGCTCGATTATGCGATGACGAGTTTCTTAAAGTTCGGTCGTTTATCATAATATCTGCATGATTTAATTCCCCCCAGTTGGTTTCCCCAAGATTTGAGACAAGTTTCTACATTGCCATTCCTGATTAACCGCTGGCACGTATTTATTGCTTGGGATGTGTGCTTCACGATTCCAAGTTTTTTTTTTGTACACTAATGCGCACACAAAAGGGGATTTTGAATTACCCTTAAATGTCAAGCACAGTGCGAGCGTGTACCTTAACACAAGTGTCCATTAATTCTCAATGATACAATATGTAATTGTACATTTTATTGCTTATTTAATAAGTAGCACTATTTATATTTGTATTTACTTTGTGTACCATCGTCGCATTTTTCTGAACATCAGGATCTGGTTTCCATGATTTGTCTGCATTTTTTTAAGTACTCATAAATAATTTGGTGTGTTAATTAAACACAAATTAATCAACATATGGAAATTCATATTCAGCCAATCCGATTATTGATGGGAGGCGGTCCCAATGGGTTACTATTTGCCCGTGGTAGGCTTTATGTGTAACAACTTTAAAATTTAAAAACGTTCATCTTCTTTAATGAAATGTTGTTGTTATGGGGTAAAAAGTAATTGAACGTAAAGTAGTTGATTAATTGACAGGAATTTGCCGACACGAATTATTCTTCTGTTCGCTCTCCGATCTGTACTATGTAATCAATCACCAGAGTTCCATGCAATATCGAATGTATGCTCGATCCTTGTTTCACTCCCATCACACGAAAAATTCGAAAATATTTGATGGAATATGTTCGCATGAGTCCATGACCATCGTGTTGTTATTAATATAAAGAGGTATGTTGTTATTATGAATATGAAGAGGTACGAGTATATGCAACGTAGGTCACGTCACGCTAACCAAGCACAAATTGAATTGAGGTAGACTGATATACGTTGATTGTGAAAGGAGTTACATAGCTTGCCAGTTGCATACCATTCAGGAATACATGCAATTTGCTTACAGAAATTCTTGTCCTTGGTAAAAAGTATTCCACCAAATTAAACTTCCCAGCCCTGTAATGGTTGTTGAATGGATACCAGTATTACTGCATATTGACAACCGAGGGTATTATGCTACTTGGGTGGAATCTATACAGAAAACGAGGTAGTTCAGGTCGGTTACTGCCCATTAGCGTGCAACATACTATTGAATCAGAATAAGATATTAACCATAAGCTCATATCGACGCAATAAATCCATGGTAGAAGGATAATCCATAAGCAATGAAATGCTTTTGTTGAATTCCATCTCCTTTGTTGTCTGTCCAGATGTAAGTGTATTTGGCTTTAATTAGAAATATAGTTAAGTCTGTTGGAATTTAATTTCATGTTCATGATACTCCTCTATTTCTGTATACTTGGTTTCATGTGATCGACTTGCTGTTGTCCGTTCACGTCTGCATATGAATTGCCACTATAGAGGCAGGGAGTATTTTGTATAGCTTTGACTACAGGTTTGACTGTGTAGGTTTGACTACACTGTAGATGCTATCGGGCCTTAAAATATTTGGGGTTCATATTTGAGTTCGGTATGATGTTACAAAGGTAATTCGGTGCTTTTTACTGACTTGTAAATTGTAATAGTATGGTTCTTAAAATAGTTCCCATGACAACTACTCACAATTGTATCTGTGCTATCTCCAAGTAGCTAAGACGGTAAAGTGAGTATTAGACACTCTCTGGTTCAGTATTTTTCTTTTGTAAGTAAAGTTTCTATTTATTTCTCAATATAATGTCATAAGGGTTCAATAAACACTATCTAACTCAACTGATGTGGAATTGCTATGTTATTGCTTGGTATACGGCTGATGCTTGTTGCGTACTCGATTTTTTTCTATGTTGCTCTTCACTATTTCCTTGTGTACTGTGTGTGTATCTGTTAGAAACGCCACAGGCTTGTGATATCTGAGCTCCAGCACGGATCCAGTGGGGTTACTGATATAAGATTACTTCCGCTCATCTAATGATGGATCTCGACTTGTATTTTATTCCGAAATGGTATAAGTTTTCTGTGTCGGATCGTTCGAATAGCATGCGAGTTTCGCTTCGGCGAGTACAACATTCGTAGTTTCTGCCCATATTTCTACCCAAGTAATCCTAAGAGTAAACGAAACGCAGGTATTAAGTGATATAGATATTTCAGTACTCAACCAGCTTGGGGTTTTTTTTTGTTGCGGTAGGAAGATGGAATTCTTCAAAAGATGCATCTAGACCGATCCAGGGGCATACCGGATTTTTACCAACTAGAACCACTTTCCCCCAGCACATATCCCCGTTGATCCCCGCGCAACTGTCTTTTAGATATTCCATTGTGGGGGTTCTTTAAAGCCTTCCCTAATTACCACCCACTTCCTTAAATCAATCTGCCTTTCCCTCACTCCACAAGCCACTATACTTACCTGCAATCGAGCAGCGTAAGCTATCTTTCAGTAGCTTTCACCTGAAAGTAAAACCTCACCGATGGCATGCATAATATTGAATGTTTCGGATTCATAATACATGAACCATTTCATATCCCCTATCGGCTCAGCTCGTCACCAATAAACGATGAACACACGCTGGCCAGCGTATTGTAGACACAGCTGCAGCCGATATTCTTCCTACGGTTCATAATTAGCCTATTCCCAACAGTTGCGACCAATTCCCTATTATCGGCTATCTACCGATCATGGGATTTGGGCACGAATATGATTGACGTTTAGACAATCATACCCATGATCATGCCTTATGATGCTCCGGCCTGTAAACCAAACAAACACACAGTAGTATCACTGTGTTTATGCTATTTACCAACCGCTGGTCCATGCCCACCCTGGGGGAGTCGTACGCTTGCACATCTGCAAAGCAAATTCCTCGCCATTGTACTCATGTGCCAGCACTGTCATGTAAACAAGCCCAAATCTTCGGTCGACCTATCGTCACCGAGGAATGTATAGCCTACAACGGCATTACCATGAACGCCTGAGTAAACACAATGACGACCCAATGTAACATCGGCGAAACCACGAACGATCTGCATCTCATCGTTTGACCCTTGAAATAGCGTTTCTGTTTACTTAGGTTCCAGAGCCCTATTTCGTTCTCAGGCGTGCAGCATCGACGATTCATAACCACAATGCCTGCAGCCCCTTTTTGCTCGTCCATTTGTTGGAACAGGTGCAGAAACGATCGTTGTCGGTATTGCAGGCAAAGGGCCATCGTATTCGCCCTATACGGCATATGGGAAATACTCCCATTTAACCCCTTTTTCGATCGCCATTGGCCGTCGCCAAGTTATACCGTGGCGGTTCCGCGAAACCCCACAGACCACTTACCTGAAAAACTCCCATAACTTCATCCCAGTCTGCATAGGTTTTCGCTAATGTAATCGCATCAGCACCTTAAATGTTTCACGCATCAAATTGATCAAGTTTATTTATCTAAAAGTCCCTGTAAAGACTCCTTACCTTTCATGCATCTCTTCGCATACAGATTCCCTGTAAGAATTCTTCCCTAACTTATCAGGAATCCCAAAACCAATTCGGCACCTTCGGTGCCAGGCAAATCCCCCTAGACGAATTCCTGAAAACAAAATGATTTGGTTTACATATAATGTAACCATCATAACAGAGACCATAAACATTGCGTCGCCGATTTCCCGTCCTCACCGTGTATCATAAATCACCAATAGACAGTGTGTTTAATTTTCCGTGTTTCAGTACCCGGCAGTTCCTAGATGTGTTTACCTAATCGTTGTTCCCCTGGCGTTTTACGCAAAATTGTGGGCAAACGTGGCGGCGTTTCGTTCTTTTACTCGGCGAACAATTTCTTGGAGGAACATTATGATGGAGGAGGAAGATGAACGGAGTGTCCGTGTTTCGCACAATACATCTTCCCTACAGTGGTGACCCAGTGAGTCTTTCAGACTGGAACACGCGACCTTCAAACATCCGCGTTTGTTGACATTAGTGACCCAATGAGTAACACGCGACATCCTAAAAAAACGGTATAAACAGTGACTAGGTGGTGCAAGAACAGTGACATTTTAATTGAAGAAACCGCGTACAGTGACGACCCTTCTAGTCAGAGAACATGTGCGCAACTTTTTTGCCAGTGACTACATAGTGCCAACAAGACAATGAAAAGGGTACCAAATACTCCAACGCCATCCTAGACTGTCCAGCCATACCTTCTTTATTTCGAGACTGCTTAACGGGTGGGCGGGGGGGGGGGGGGGGCACGGTGACGGTTCCGCCAAACCCCACGGCCCACTTACCTGAAAAACCCCCACAACAGCTACCCAACTTACTTAAGTTCGCTAATGCAATCACATTAGCACTTTAAATGCTTTACGCATTAAATAGAGCAATTTATAATCTAAAAGCCCCTAGAAGAGAATTCTTACCTTTCATGCATCTCTTCGCATACAAATTCCCTATAAGAATTCCTTCCTATATTTTTTATTTATTGGCCTGTAGGAACCCGGAAGTTCATGACCTCACCGACTCGGCTCCGCCATTGTTCCCTGTCCTGTGCGCTCTCCTTCCACGTTCGATTATCCTTCCTAACATATCATAAATTCCCTGAAAGAAACTTCATCGGTTCACATATAATACAACCGCATAATCAGGGAATCTTACCCTTGAGTTAGCTTATCCCAGCCTCAACATGTGTACAATAAAAACAACCTACATACACATTGGCTGGAGACCACTTTAACCAACGATAAACAGTCCAACGCAGCTGCATGTAATTAGCACCATAGACGTTGAGACTAATTCCCTAACTCGCAACATGTGCAAACAAAAGAACGCTGTCCTTCAAAGGTTTTCTGGCGATACCATAAACAATCCACATCGTTTGTGGTATCCCAAATGCAATTCCCATTTAATGAGTTCCAGCTTATTTATTTAGCTGACCCTAATGACAGACCGATGCATTAGGTCGCTTCTCCTTTGTTCTTTTTCTCTAGCTGTAGGTTTTGTTTATCCTTGCTGAAATGCATCGATAAACACAGTGATGTGTACGAACACACATACACACCACTACACCAAAAGATCGCATCGTTTTATGTGCGTTTTATTTGTGGTTATCTCCTTGGTGGCCACACCCTTAAGAGAAACATTTTCTCTCTCCCTTCCGTTCCTTAACCCTAACCGAGGATGGAATTCAAGTCAGAGTTCTATCCCCGGAGAGTCCTTTACCATCAGCCGATCGAGCCAGTCGATCTGCCTCTCGCTCTCCGTCGCGCGGCGGAGATGTGTAGGTATACCAAAAACGTGTCGAGAAGGAAGTGTTTCCTCTTGTATAAAATTTATAAAAATCAATTTAATATTAATAATAAGTTCTAAGTAAAGTAATAAAAAGGTGGTGATCACCAATTAAATCTGTGCGTTTTATTTGTGGTTATTCCTCTTCCTGGTGATCGTTCGTTTGAGTGACATTGGAACGTTTAGCGCGAGTGGGTGGATAGTAGAACTCTCGCCCATGCTGGCGTCGCGATTATCTTCCCCACAATACTACTTAAGGATTTAGACATGAGTCTCTCAATTCCGCCGTCACAACATAGCCACAAGGTATCTACATTTTCTATAGTTTTGAGGGTCGTTCACTAAGTTTTTAGAAAAAAAAAAATTTTTTCTAGATTTTTTTCCCCGGTCCAATAACGACACATAATAGTCTCCAGTTATTGTTATTCCTTTGTCCTAGTGATTGGTGTATACGATTCTGCGTGCATACCAAAAGATCGTGGTCATCACGTTTTCGGCTGATTTTACCTTTTTCGCAGCCCTTTCACCTTCAAAAAGTTGCTGTTTTGATCGTTTCCCTGTCTCGGAAGTATGGTAATGTATCCATGTTTTATATATCCACGCAGAGGCTCGTCAGAACACTTAGAAATAAACGCCAAAATCGACCACACAATTGCATTTGCTGTACACTAAGAATAAATGGGGCACATATCTTGCCTAGATTTTGCTCACATTCAATTTTCCATGCATCTATCTAGTGATGCTTACTAGAGGCTTGCTGTTCTTTCTAGTGAGAAATGTTGTTACTAAAAAAACAGAAAAAAAAAGAAAAAAAAAAACATGTTTGATACTACGAGCGCCATTTCGTGGGTGTTCAAAGGATTTATTGAACGACCCTGGTATTATCAGTGTTGTTATACAACTTGATCTTGATGAATACATCACACCTTCCCAATCATTTTGCTGCGTAAGTGGTTAATCAAAAAGTGCGTATTGGTTCACGTTGAAAGTCAATTACTCAATATAGAAATCAACCCAGAGAATCTTTCTTTAGCCAGACTACACGAATGTGGGATGCTCTGATCATGTGTTTCCTCGTCATTGTTTTATTATCCAGGCATTGAAGGCCAATGTAATCCATACCGCCTTTGTTTATATTCTCCTTCTTCTTCTGCAGGGCACGGAGACCAATAATATTAGATTGGATGCGGAAGATTCGGGGACAGTGCAAAGCTTGGACTCGTCGTGCTCTGACATTTAAGTGTACTTCATAGTCCACATTAGTGCGTCCGTTTGCGGAAAAAATTGATTTCTTATCAGCTACTGCCACAACATGGTCGTTGTCTCAGTCCACAAATCAACTTTTCATGGCATAAACTTCATGTTCGTAAGCATACCTCAATCGTTTCCTCTAGATAAGCCTGAGCTTGGACAGAAATGCATCCTAAACAAATTTCATTCTCGTAATGGAATTCTCCTTTGACACCTGCCACTTAAAGTTCTTATTGCGGGCGACTTCATAACTCGGAATGTCTTTGTAATTCTGGACAAACAACACCTTTAAGAACAAACATTCCGGTCGTCCCAGAGTTAATAACCTAACATGGGGTCCAAACTCTGAAGTACTTTCATCCCCATGGTATATCCCCTTTATTATTTCACTCGATTGCGAACCAATTGAGTGTGGAATTCTCCCAGTGACCGTTAGAGATAAGCACTAGGTGTGTGCAGTGGATTTGATCACTGGATCGTATAATCTCACGTTCTGTTTACATTCTTAATCATACCAGGGAGATGCTTCTTTTTTGAAGTTAAAGCTTTGGCACTGAAGTAAACATTCCAGGAGGGTCCTTAAAAATCGTTTTAGCTGATTGAACAGGAACACCAGGACTACCGTGTGCGGATATATACTCATTCAGTTCGTTAAGGGTTGTTGCCGTTTTATGGCACACGTTTCATTAGAGAAATGACAACTTAAGGAACTAAGGTGCACATCACCCCTCACTCAATGGCAAAATTGGTACGGAAAAGTATGTAATCGGAACTTCTACATCTTTTTCACCTGGTTCTTTCAGGAAATATTTGGAAATTGTTTGGTGCTTAGTTCGGTAACCATTTTTGCCATGGTGTAATAATTAGCAGCAGCGGGGAGTGCATAAGGAGGCCGACATCTGGTTTTAATGGAGGCACGCACTTATTTATTGGTTGATACGTAACGAGCCATATCCCACAACTCGCCCATATTTGTCATTTAGCGTTTTGGGCCATCAGCCTCTCGGTAATTGCATATGTTGTCTTTTCGACTCAGACAATTCAAGTAAACATTTCTGAGGGACGCCATGTTGTGTTCATATTTCTAGACCCATTAATGTTTACATGGTTGTTATTAATTTGTGGCTTCTAGGGATAGGGAAAGCAGGTAATGATGTAGACCATGGTGGCGGAAAACATCACATCAGGGTGTTCGCCGCCGTGGGCGAAATTGCGAAGCATGTAGGAAACCTGTAAGTTAGAATTGGTCTAGTAATAGTATTAAGTAAAACACTTCGATTAACTCTTGGCCGATAATCTGGGAAATCGTAAATAAAAACTGTGAATTCATCATGCAAGCGGCAGAAGAGGTGGGCCTAGAAATAAATGAAGACAAAACAAAATTCATGGTTACGGGGACAGCAGGTGGACCTCAGGGAACACATATAAACATCAGAGGCAATGTATTTGAAAAAATTAAAGAATTTAAATATCTGGGAACGATACTGACGGCTGGTAACGAAATGTCGAAGGAAATTAACAAAAGACTACACTCCGGCAACGGTAGTTGGCATGCATTATTCAGTAAACTGCTGAAATACAAACTGCTATCATGTAACCTAAAGCTGCGTGCCTATAGAACCATAATCATGCCGATTATTCTATACGGATGCGAAACATGGGATCTCACAAAACGGGAAGAAAACAAATTCCGCGTATTCGAGAATAAAGTTTTGAGGGGTATCTTTGGCGGTAAATATGACGAGGAGGCAGGACAATGGAGGAAACTCCATAACCACGAATTGGAGGAGCTATACCGGGAACCTACAATAATGAGAGTGTGAGGTACGAAGTAGGGTGTGCCGGCGTACGGCACAGGGTTCACTCCGGTGCCCATCTCTCTGCCACCGTACTGTTCACAATGAAGAGAATAAAGGGGGCCAAACATCCAGGACACTGCGGGGCGGCGGTGAAGCGAAGCCGGGGGAAATAAAACACACTATATAGTCATTCACAAATCGTTTAATTGTTCACTAGGTTCTAGTAAATGTTTGCCGGTCCGCCGGGCTTTAAGAGACATGATTAAATGCTTTTCGTTTAAGGGGGCCAAGAACCCGACACACCACTAAATGGTTTTCGTTTAGGAATCAAGGGGCCCGACCCCACTCGACTGAGACGCCAAATACAAGAGGTTTGTTAAGAGATGCAAGAAATACTTCACTATATAACGTGGTCACAATTTACATTTACAAGGCGCCCTAAACTGGAATTTAATTCTAATGTTTGGTCAGACGCGTCTAAGAACGGGCGACACATGTTCGATACGATGGAAAAATGAGCAGCGATACTAATTAAGGATTTAGACATGAGTCTCTTAATTCCGTCGTCACAACATAGCCACAAGGTATCTATATGTTCTATAGTTTTGAGGGTCGTTCACTAAGTCTTTAGAAAAAAAAAGTTTTTTTCTAGATTTTTTTCCCCGGTGCAATAACGACACATAATACTCTCCAGTTATTGTTATTCCTTTGCCCCAGTGATTGGTGTATACGATTTTGCGTGCATCACAAAAGATCATTGCCAACACCTTGTCGGCTGATTTTACCTTTTTCGCCTTTTTCGCAGCCCTTTCACCTTCAAAAACTGGTAATGATAGGCCTGATTGTATACTCGGGGGTTTGCACCCCCCGAGTGCACGTTACGAGGGGCTCAGTCTTAAGCCGATGTGCGCGCGCCGATGGTAGAATGATGACTTTTATGTCCGGACCTGGTGGCGGTTGAATCTCGGCTGACTAATGGAATGGGAAAAAATCTATTCGTCGCGTCCGGTGATTGAGTCATAGCAGAAATAAGCTTGCCGCCACTTCCGGGGAATTTCGAGAAGAGTTGCTACGCTCACATAAGAAGTCAGTTCCAGCGAATCCTCGCCGTACAAGCTGAGTGGGATTCGTTGGTTGTGTATACCGGGGAATTGAAATTTCTTGGGTGCAAGCAAGGAATATCGTTTAGATAAGATATTAACCGCAGTAATTTCGGGGAAATGTATGTGGCTTGGTATAGTTGGTGGCGATGGCTAATGTTCCGTTGTGGATTTGAATACGCGTTTTGTTATAGCATATGCATTTCGGGGAAATTAAGGTTGCTTGGTCACGAAGAGGGAATGTGAATTCAGTAAGGGATTGGCTGAAGCAATTTTAGGAAAATGAATGCGGGGATGATTAGAATATATTCTGTTGAATTGTATTCTGTTGCGGGTTTTGGAATGTATTTTATTGCGAAGTTTGGGATGTATGCTATTGCGGATTTTGCATGGGGAATTGGGTGCGCTTGCAGGTTTTGCACGATTGCGAATGTGTGTATATTTCAGGTTTGAATGGGGGGTTGGGTTGAGGTGACGCGCTGTTAGCGGTCAAGATTGGTTGGCATTGTGGGTTGGTTCTCCATGTGGTACAGAGAACCCCCACAAGAGTAATCAACTCGCGAAGATTAAGATGGGCCGGACACGTGGCGCGAATGGGCAACGATATGACCGTGCGTAGAATTCGTGACGGTAGACGAACGAGAAAGAGACCGGTAGGACAGCCGCTGCGGAGATGGGAGGACAATGTTAGGTTTGACCTTGAGGAGATCGGATCAGATGGTCGGTCGTGGAAAGAGAGTGCACAGGACAGGGAACTAACTTCGATTAACTTGAGAATCAAATAAATTGGAAACAGTTTACCTGTTCACGTAGCAGTTCGGATCCGTGTCCCTGGTCTGATGCAGTCGCAGAAGCAGAAGATCCTTTTCCTTCGGTGGTTGCACTAGAACAGGTGAGAGGGCAGTTCTTGAACCAGCGGTATGTCCGCTCTGGCTGTCAGAGTGAGGAGTCATCGTCCACAAAGGAAACTTGATAATTCATGCTAATTTGTATTTTATTTACTTTTAAAATATACTGCAAGAATGTTGGCCACCAATTCAAATCTTTTCTAAAACATCAAGGTCTCTCGCAACGAAAAATAACCAAAATAAAGTCAGGTGTCTTCCCTCGGGCAACCTCTATCAGGCGTCATCCATCAAACGTAAACAACGGCCATTGACTGGCGGCCGTTTGTTTTTGGCAGGCAAATCACGATTGTACTAGAATTGCAATTTAGTTATTGAGATTTGTTATAGCTGCCGATATTGCTGTGAATCTGTGGGGGTGGAATTCGGTGCGCCGATACGAGGGTACGGATTCAGTTCACCCGCCAACACTTACGTCGTCAAAAATTTTCACCATTTATTCCTGCACCAAAAGGAAAGAAATTTTTTATTGTTCTTTATTGTTCATTCAATGATTCCATATGCACAAATAGCTTAATAAAATTTAACTGCTTTCTTGAAGATAATTAAACCGGGTGTTCGTGGCAAATATGTAATTGCAAACAGTCTATTTTGATAGCCAACGCGTTTCTCTTTCTCAATTGACTAACGGGGCACTACGTTCGTCTGACAACACTTCTCTTAGGTTCTGACTCGAGCGTGTGCACCAGCGTGCACACACTGCGGTAGTCGAATAACGACTGACTGAATTAGGAATGGGTAAGAGATCACGCTTCTGCTCTCTCATTTGCCACGCCCGTTGAGGTGTGGTGAACACATCGGTTAATTCGATAGTTGACGAACATGGGAGAATGAGAGAACAGAAACGCAATGTACCATGATCTCGGGGTGGGTTTGGTTGTGTATGCATGAATCAATGCAGCTCTGAGGATAACCCATTGACCTAATTCGGTGAATATGGTGATCTCAGAGTACATTGAACTGTAGGACGACAGAACTGTGAAGGAGAGGAAAATTTAGCTGGTGCTATTCACCTGCGAAAAGAGATCATTGATCCCCAGTGAATGGAGTGTCTGGAGACAGTGAATAGGACGCCGAATTGACTAGGGAAATCTGATCTGAAATTAAATGCTTTGATAATTTCCCCAGTGATTACATGATTATGCAACCGCGTCGTTTGCTCAGACTATACCGTTGCTAACCGACATGATGCGATTTCCAGTGGAAATCTCATGGGTTAACGAAATGGGGTTGCCGTATGGCGAAAAGATAGCTAAACTCAATTATGCATTATCTGCATAGGATAATGAGTTTAGCTATGCGTTCGTTTAACATGATTTACAGATGGAATAGCTTATAAGGGGAATAAGGGTAGAAATGACGGGCTGAAAGCGGTCGAAATAAGGTATGGAATTGTGGGTTGGTTTTCCATGTGGTATAGAGAACCCCCACAAATAGTTTTATATAAGAGCAGTTTTATTTTCGGAACGACTACTCTGTTTCTCTGTAACGGTGCTAAAGAGCGGGTCACATTTTTAGCCTTTTTTAATCCATTGTGCGCTTGCTGGTTAAATTTAAGCCAGTTGTTCAAACTTATGCCTAGATAGGAGAGGCTTGTTTTTCCTGTGGAAGGTTTACTTCATCGATGACGAGCTCGGAATCACGACTTTCGGTGACTATTCTCCTAGGACATTTTCCGCTGGAATTTCGAAAACAAATACCCATGGAGTTAGGTACGTTGATTCTTATACCCCATTGTTGGTAGAATGTATATATTTGCTTCAAATGTTCGGAAACGATTTCGAGAGCTACGGACTGTTCTTAGGTTAAAGTATCGTCGTCATACAATATGGCTTTCGAGTCTTCAGTCATGTTGAATCCATGTGTTCCACGAGGAAAGTAATACGGATGGATATTGTATAACTTTGCCCCAGTATTGATCCCCGTGGTACTCCCCCTGCTATATGGAATGTGTGCAGTCAGTGTTACTTCTGCGTCCATTTAGCAAACTGTAGATCGTATGCATCGTATTAATAGGGAAATTGGTTTGCTTGATCTTACACAACAGCCGTTCTTTTCAGACATTGTCGAACGTTTTTGCCACGCCGAGTGTACATGCCAGTATACTTTTTTCCTCATTTTCATTTTTCAACATTTTTTAGTTCCGTTTTTTTTGCTTAGATTCCAAATTACAGGCTAGACAAAAAAATGCTTAAATTCTAGCTTAATTATCTTAGGTTATAGCCTAGTGGTCCTACGCAGACGCTCTAAGCCAAATTTTTCATGTCTATTGTAAAATTTGCCTTTCGACGACAGAATTTTGTTTGTTTTTTAGTTATGTTTATTTTAACAACAAAGATAAACTATAAAAACCTTGTCAAACGTTGTCAAGTTTAACTTCAAATTAACTTCATCTATATATATACACTTTTTTTTTGTAATTGCTTAAGAACCTAATTTAATATAACTTAAATCTTACCTACCATAATCCTAGAAAATCTTAATCGGTGTAAGCTGGTTGATGTTGGAGTTACTTTACCGACTTTGGTAAATTTTTTTTACAATAACGCGCGCACGAAAGGGGACTTTGAAGTACCCTTAAATGTCAGAGCAAAGCGCGACTAGCCAAAGGGGAAGCGGATAAGGAAAGGCGGTATCCATGTACCCACATGGTTTCGATGTTGCCCACAAACCCACACGGGGCGGGGGGGTGATGTGGGGGTTCTTTAAGCATTTCCCAAGAACCACCCATTTCTCTTAACCTAGCTATCCAATTCGCATTTGCAATAAAGATGTGCAAACCACCGGAAATATTAACCCCAAGCAGCGTTACTTCCTTCCTAATCCATTTTGGTTCCTCTCGCCGGCACCCATGCCCACCACGAACCATTGAGGAATCTAATCAGTTCCCTTGTCGGCACCCATGACCAATACGAACCATTTGAGAATCTTTCGGGTCCCCTTGGCGGCGTGTATGGCTTTTCATATACACATCAATCCCACTTTGTTTACTTTTCCCAACAATCCGTTGGTCCAAAAGACAAGCCATGGCAAATCGCTCGCTTATACAGCTGCAGCCAATTATCCCTGATCGGTTGCATAATCGATAAACGAACATCGAATTAGACATGGCAATAATTTGTTTACTCTAAACAACCTTGCAACGGTCACGTCCCATGTTTCGTTCGCTAACACAAACATATACCCTCTATGGTTTACGATAGAAATGCTTTCAGCCTATTCACGTTCATTTATTTGAACACTTGCATGATTGCTTTCTCTTCTCTCTACCAACGCGCATTTCGTTTGTCTTTCCTTCCAAGGTAAAGACATCCACCCCAATCTGAACGATGTCTATGAGGAACCTTCCAATGGGACGCGGATCGGTTTCTTATTTGCCGCCGCGTCACCAGAAAAATCGATTTCCCTTGTCACCACACGAGTGGAAATCTACCTCACACACCGGGGTGGTTGTGCATCGAGCAGCTCTCAAGGAGTCAGATTTTAACCGCCGAGTCACAGACACGTGTCGGGACGTTGCGAGTAAAACGCAAATCGGTTGTGGCAATAGTGAAAAGACAAACTGTTTAAGTGCACAAGAGTTGTCATGTATCAATTGATCAAAACATCATCATTTGTTAAAGTAGATTTGTAGAATGGACAAAAAATAAAGAGAAACAGTTTAAGTGCACAAGAATTGTCGTGTATCAAATTGCATTGCGGTATATTTACGCAGCTGCACGATGCATCTATGCCATAAATAATGTCCTTTGTTATCTTCTCTTTTCTCGATTTCGTTTTCCATGACTTTCGTTGCATGGGTACACAACGATCTATCAGCACTCCCGCTAAGATCAACCGGAGAGATCTTCTCCCATTGGTCACTGGCCAGAAGGAAGATTCCATTTTCTTTTCACCACACCACCAAACTCACCCCGAACTGAGGGTTGAATCAAAAGTCGGAATTCAACCCTCGATGAGTCGCTTTACAACCGCCAGACGAGCCGGTAGAGTCGTTTTCCGCTCCCCGTAGCGTGCGCACGGGGTGCGTACGGCCCGGAGTCGCGAATTTAAACTCCCGAGTGTTATAGAAAGTCGAGTTTAAATCCTGTGAGTCGGCTGCGCGAATAATAGTTAAAGTGGAGATTAAAAATGTGTGCTGCTTACCTTACCTGGTCCCCTTTTACTTGCATAATTATGTATTCGGTGAATGTTTGTACTGAGTTTTAAAGTAAATATAAATATTTTTACATAAAATAGAACAAAAAACAATAACGCCGTGTTTTATTTCATGAAAATCAGTGAACACATTAGTGGGGTGGTAGTGAACCAGTGCCCATGCTGGCTCACATACTACGTTTTTGTTCGATTTTTTTTTCGGTGTTCTTCACTATTTTCTTTTATATTGTGTGTGCGTCTGTTAGAAACGCGACAATGATATTCATTCTAGAGAACCTTTTACGTTTCCAGATAAGACGAAGAGTGTCATTTCTAATGTGTGCTCGAGTCCGTGAGTCTCCGAAGCGTCAACCAGAATCCCGCGAAGTGGGGTCGCAGCATTGTTTACCTCTGCCGTCCTTAAGTTCCTTGCAGTAAGAAGATGGAGGTGAGGGAGTGCTTCATTCAACGAAGTATTGAAATGGTCTCAGTTTATGGGACCATATTCGAGTCTTTGCCTGATATGAGTCTGGGATACTCGGTAGGTGCGTGTGAATATTGTCACAGGATCGTGATCAGAAACAAGACAACACTGTGTTGCTTGTTTTTGCAACCTATTAAGCACGTGTCAGAAATACTTGACTGCACTTGGTGAGGGGTGATTTCATGTAGCAACTTTTTGGACACAATAAAAATGTCCAGAATTGAGTCGCCTCGCGTGGCAGTGGGTGATGTAACTATTTTCAGTATACAGTTGGTACAATTTTTTGTGGTTTGGGCAAGATACAGAATTATTTCAGTGGGGATGCCTGGAGTTGAAACGAGTACACGCTCTAAAGAGATTATTAAGCTGCCGCTATCTCCGAGATATATAATTGTGTTATTAAGATGAAAGATCTCACAACCTGACTTGCTTATATACTCCGAAGTCAATAAGTCCTTAGAAATGCATACGATGGCATTCGTAGCATCGCTAATGGTCTGTTTTTAGTAAGCATCTTTCCTCACTAGGTATCTGCCAATTTTCAATTTGTTTCATGTTTTAATTTTGCATGATAAATTGGATATGAAAAAAATATCTGCGAGATGGGTGCCGCATTTGCTCTCAGATGAGAACTTTTGGAGGGCATGCGTCGCAACCCAGATGAGTTTCTGCGCAGATTAGTAACTGCAGATGAAACATGGATAAGCCACTACACTTCCGAGACGAAAGGACAGTCAAAACAATGGATTGTTAAAGGCGAACGGGATCCAAAAAAGGCAAATACGGTGAAATCAGATGGAAAGGTTATGTCTACTGTGTTTTGGAATGCACGTGGTATTATCTTCATTGATTATTTGGAAGAGGGACATACGATAACTGGAGAGTATTATGCATCATTATTAGGTCAGCTAAATGAGAAAATAAAGTGAAATCGTCCTCATTTTCTAAAGACTTATTGACCTGCCCTCGTAATTTACGGTCTTCCAAAGACATCCCCCCATTACCTCTCTCAAAGTAGCAGAAAATATCGCCTTTACACTTAAATGTTTCAGCGCCCTTTCCAACAAATTGGACTTACACACGCACTATCGCATGCTTGGGTAATAAAACCACCAGCTGCATGGATAATAAAACTCACTTTAATTGCGGATTTCCCTTTTCATTAACACCGAGTTGTACTGATTGCTATAATTGATTATTGTACAGAATTAGATCACTGTAATTGTCATAAAAATAATGTGAATTCTAATATTAACATGTGACAGATTCCTAAGATTGCTTTTGTGTCTTGCAGTTCTCTGGCAAATATTTGCCAAATTAACCAGTAGTGGCAGGGGAACGTTGATCTTCAGCCGAAAGGCACTAAAGGGAAAGGTATGTGCCTGTCACATGTTACTTTATAATCCCCGTATCGAGACTTCAAACATCTTTTTTTGTATAGATAATTTTGATCTGTTTAATCTACGGAACTACCCACTGTGCCCCTCTATGATGTTTTATATCCGCGTATCATAAAATCTAGGGAAAAAAAACCGAAACATTGTTGTTTCTCAAGCATGTCCGTGAATTTGTAAGACCTATCAGACTTGAATAGAGTGCCAACTGTAGATTTGTTACGAATCGTTGCGTGTTTATTATCGCATGTAAGGGAAATGTCTATCCACTGGAAATTCTTCTCAGCCATGAATTAAAATTACAAGCAAAAAAAAACCTAGAAACCGAAACAGGTCATGGTAAGGTCAACCGTTTCAGCATTGTTCAGTCCAACGTTTATGAATCACGAACCTTAGTTCTTACTATAGTTCGAATTTCCATTTCTAATCAGGTAGGTCAAACTCGTCTATGGGATCGCAACTTGATATCACACAAGGCATTTCGCTGTCCTCTTTGTTGGTCTTACAATTGAAGCTCTCACTTCATTGGCAGGAGGTCCGAAGCGGAGAATGGTAACAATTGCTGACGCATCAATGAATCGTCGTCATGGAATGCGTGGATCAGGTATACATAACAGCATTGGTGGTTAGGTTGTGCACTTCCTGTGTATTTATACAACAACTGTCCCAAATGTTTTTGTAACGAAGTAATCGACAATAAAAATCCGTATACTCTGTTGAAATTGATGTTGTTCGATTGTTACTGATGGTTTCTGTGGGATAGCTGTCCCTTAGACTATTGATCGAAAACTATTGGTTTGCTGTTTCTCTACCACTTTAGGAAAGGCGAATAGCCCACGAAATGTGGCGGTAATAGACCTACTGTGTATGCAGAACATTGTATATACCTTATACCGGAAACAAAATGTTATGTTAGGATCACATACGAGTATAAAGCAACCTGGAGAGCGTTTGTTTATTGTCCATATAGGATTACAACAATTCATTCGCATTTCAACTGCAATAAAACAAGTCATGAATCCATTTATGTTGATGACCTCTATACAGAGGTAAAGGATTCGCCTCTACACAAAGCTATCGTAAGCCGACATGCCATTTTCTGACTGAGGCAGATATGTGGAATTGACGTGGTTGTTGGTTGGACATAATGCAGTTGGACGAAGCCCAGTACATTACTAACGGGGTTTCTGATGTCATGTTCCTCGCTGTTCTTTAGATGGAATTAATGTCACTCGGAAAGTATACCGGGGGTACCAACTTAGGCGAGAGCATTTGTTTCTGAACAAAAAAAAAACCTCATCGTAAATATTTTTTGCTTTTCATAAAAAAATCATCAATTCGATTCAAGAGAAATTATTACATCGCTTCCTGAACACGATAAGTGTGCGTAACGCGCAAATGCTGGTTTTGAATTCGAATGGCGTAACGCGTTCGGTTTTCGGCCCATTAGGCGCTTTAGTTATGTTGCTCTTAACCAGTGAGTGAAATGTGTCTTTGATTAGCAAATCTCTGATCACTCCTCGATGGAGCTGTTAGTTCCCATTTCCAAAATGGTTGTGATTTTTCTGATTTCCTCCAAGGGAGGCCGAGATTAGTTTAGTGGGGCTGCACCCCATCTTTAACCTTAGATTAGTCTAGCGAGGCTACATCCAATTTATTAGCTTAGAGCAAGCTTACAAAAGAATTCTTACTTGATCTAACGTCAGATTAACTTAATTAATAACTTAACTGCGGTGGTGAGGGATAGGACGGGATATGAGAAAGTTTTAGAGGGAGACATTCAGGAGGTGGTGTTTTAAAGTGAGGGTGGTAATAGTTAAGTCAAAGATGGACAGCTTGGAGTTGATACTTCGTAGCATTCGGGAGATGGGTTCGTTGGAACCGTAAGCGGTATGGGGAGGCGAAATATAGAACGGGCGAGGACTACGTATGTTGTGTAGGTTTATGTTTAAAAAAGTTGAGTTGAGATGATTTGCATAGTCGATGGACCCAGAAACCAGTCGGAGAACGAATAGAATATCGGACAGGATTCTGAGTTCTTTCCGGATTTTCAGGTTAATTAATTTGATACGATTGGAGTAAGGGGGCAGAACCAGAGTTTTCCCATCCTAATCCAAGGAGGACGAAATATACGAAACGACGTTGAATGCTCTCGACCTGCGGGTAAGTGTTTGCTGATGCGGAGACCATTCTGACCGGCACATTCGAGCAGTGGACGGAGAAAGGAAACGTATAGAATTCCTTAGACCACTGTTTTACAAACCCGAGGGTTGAATTGACCTTAAGAATCATCTCGTCAATATGTGAAAGGAAATTAAGTTGCTTATTACATAAAGTACGAAGGTCGCGGATCGACTGGGCGGTGGCGAGGGTGTGATTAAGTAGAGATTGGGAGGCCGGGGGGGGGGGGGGGGGGGGGGGGGGGGGTCCTTCAAAAGATACCTCTGCACCGATCTAGAGGCATGCCGGTTTTTTACGGACTAAAACCACATCCCGCTAGGCTCATAGTCCCGTTGATCCCCGCGAAACTTTCTTTTAGATATTCCATTGCGGGGAGAGACGGAGTTTACCTCTTACTCTGCTCGTCGCGTCGCAACTGCTGCATCATTTCACTCCTCCCAGAGAAACTGTCCGTGTCATATGTCTCTCCAAAATCGGTCGCGCGGTCTCGAACGTCACGCACTCTGTGAGTACGTGTTCCGCATTTTCTATTTTGCCTTCGCAATACAAGCACTATGGGTGATTCACATGCTTATACTTGTGCAAGTATTGCAGAAAGCACCCATGTCCTGATATTAGCTGAGTCTGGTGGCAACTCAGCTCGCCATGTTTTCTTTTCACCCATGTTTCTATATCAGGTATCATAGTGTGGGTCCATCTTCCTTTGATGGAAGAATCCCACCTTCGTTGGCATTCTCTTAAGGTTAAGAGCTCTAATTGTGACCGCATTCTCCGACAATTCTCTTGGGAGACCTTATGCAATGCGGCGTTTTCTTTAGCTGCAATGTCAGGTGGCGTCCTCCCGGCCAAAATACTTATGGCATCTTCGGATACCGTTCGGAATACACAACATACTCTTAGTGATGCCAGCCTATGTGCGGAGTTCACTCCCCTCATGTACGACTTATACTGTGCGGCTCCTGCCCATATGTGAGCTGCATACATTATAATGGAGGTGTTGACCCTGATTATGAATTTCCTTATGTGGGCCGGGGTCCTCCAACATTGGGTAGCAGTCTCGCCAAAATTTTGCATACTCTCGCCGTTTTTTTCACTCGTTTTTCTCAGGTGTTCCTTGAAGGTCAACCAGTTGTCGAGTATAAGACCAAGATATTTAATATAGGGACTGGATCTGATTATTTGTCCTTCTATTTCCAAATCAAGGTGTTCAACTTTCTTCCGATTGCTTATTAAAACTGCCTCCGTCGTATGTCCAGCTAGTTTCAGTCCGGCTATATCTAGCCAGCATTTAATGCTCAGGGTTGCTTGGGAGCAAATATTCTTCAGGTCATCTAGATGTTTAACTATGGCTACTATTGCCAAATCATCTGCGTACCCAATGATTCTAACCCCCTACAGTACATTGACCTTGAGCACATCATCATACATTATATTCCATAACAGCGGACCTAATACAGATCTTTGAGGTACACCCGCTGTTATTTTATATTCTTGTGGTCCCTCATCTGTATGATACAGCACTCTACTATCCGATAGATAGTTTGCTAGTATACGCACCAAGTAAGGTGAGACTTGTAGATAGCGCAACGCTTCTAGAATCCGGTTCCAATTCACCGAGTTAAACGCATTTTTAATGTCTAGCATCAACACCGTGCAATATTTTTTTGTACCACCTAGCCATCGTGCTCCAGCTATCGCATTGCGGGCGATGTCGCTCACCACAGATAGTGCCTTACCGGTTGATCTACTCTTCCGGAATCCATACTGCGATTCAGAGAGCCCCGGTGTCGCCTCAGTGAATTGTTCCAGGCGAGTGACAATTATTCGCTATATGTGTTTTCGTGAAAGGGTTATATACTGGCATTTATCGATATTAAGCTCTAAGCAGTTGTTCCAAGCGGAAAAGTTGTCAGGATCTGCTTAAAGTAGTGACATTATAGTCTTATCGAATTTTGCCTCGTCTGTATAGAGAGAAACATAAGAGTGCTCGATGACTCTATTGAAGTTGTTTGTGGGCACAATGAAAAGTGGAGGACCTAGGTAAGTACTTTGAGGGACCTCACAGTTAGTCAGGAAAGGATTATATATCGCGAATTTGAAACGAGCACTGTAGAGTATAACTTTCAAGGAGTAAGGAATCCATTTTAACAGAAAGAGCTCAAAAGCGAGGATCTACAATTTACAAAGTATAAGTTTATGGGAGATCTTGTCGAAAACCTTGCTGAGATCGGTTGTAACCATGTCGATGTGTGCCGTTTCGACTTTAGTGGGGGCTACCACACCATTTATTGGCGAAATTCAAGCAACATAATTACCTACAACTCATCATCATCGGCACTACAACCGGGATCCGGTGTTGGTCTTATTTAATAAATCTCTCCACCGGTCCCGATTTCGAGACGATGTCTTCCAGTTTGGCACTCCCAGACTGTGGGTGTCCTGGTCTACGCCATCCTTCCATCGCAGACAAGGTCAGCCGCGCTGTCTTCTTCAACACATCCGGCCACAAAGGACTTTCCGGGCAGGCTCCTCTCCGCTCATTCGAGCTAGGTGTCCCGCCCACCGGAGTCTACCGAGCTTGATTTTTCTTAGAACATTAGCTTCAAGGTAGGTCGCGTACTGCTCATGGTTGTAACGTCTCCGGAATCGTCCTCCCTCACATACGGGGCCAACAATTCTCACTAAGACCTTCCTCTCGAACGCGGCTAAGAGTTCAGAGTGCCTTTTATTGAGCACCCAGGTCTCGGATCCATACATGAGTACTGGCAAGACCATGGTCTTGTACAGTAGTAGCTTGGCTGTTCTGGATAAATTTCGGGATTTAATTTACCTACAAATAAAGTATATATAAATTACAAGCTAGACAGCTTGAGAACTATCTTAAATGGGCTTAACCTAAGGTAACCAGGACAAAATAAGAAAGCAGGAGTAGGAGCGCGATAGGTGGGGTCAGGACATAGTAAAGTGTAGAAGCGTCGCCTAAGATTGGTGGTGAGGACGGTTTAGGAGGTGGCGCTTGGGAGTAGAGACGTCGAAGTCGAACAAGGTGGAATTGCAGTTAACAGTTCTCAGCATCCGTGAAAGGGGTTCGCTAAAACTTTTAGATATACACGCGATATACATGTAAATAGCGAAGAACACCGAAAGAAATTCGAATTTGTTTTTTACACTAAAGCCTGCACAAAATTGTATTTTGAAGCACAGTGCGAGCGGAAGGAGAGGAAGTGGATAAGGAGAGGAGATATCGATGTACTGTATTGGTGCTGTATAAATGCCTGGACATTGGAACGATGAAGAAACATATGAACAGGTAGAGTATTCCACATTCGTGTGGTTCGGCTAAAGAATGCCTTTCTATGTTTGTTTGTGCGCCTGAAGTTCACTTTCAACATGAGCTCATGCGCAGTCACATATTGACGGGTATCGCGGGAAACTATCTAAAAGGGCGGAGCACATTCAGCAAGTTCAGTTGAACAACGGCCGTCATAATACCTACAGAAAAGAGATAGGCATGATGCGTTGCCCCTATGTTCTAATGATGGAATTAAACTACTTACGGCTGGGTCCCCAATAAGTTTCACTGCTTGTTTTTGCGTCCTGACGAACACGTGTAGTGCAGTTTTGTATGCGCCTGACCAAATATGGAAGTTGGAGCCCGTTTTTGGACGAATATACGCGTTGTAAATAGTGGCCAGGTTGGATGGAGTGAAGTATCTTTAGCATCTCTTAAGAAACCCCAGGCATAAGGGCGGCGGTTTATTTTGGGACATACAATGTGTACCACTAGTTTTCAGCGGAATACATTTCGTAGAATTAGTTCAGCATTCAACGGCAGTTTTTCAAGAGATAACATGCTTGGTGGTACAGATTTTGCCCTACAGGTTTGCTGTTGTCAAAATTTCTGGTTGGAGTAAACCTTCTGTATAAAAACTACCCGCAACCGTTTAAAAAAAAATACAAAAGTGTATTCATAAACATTTATTTTGTAACGTTCAAAATAATCTCTATTGTTTACATTACAATAGTCATCACCATCATCGGCCTTACAATCATTATAACATTCCATACGGAACGTTTCATCATCATCGTCGTCACTACAACCGGGATCCGGTCTTGGCCTTATTTAACAAGTCTCTCCAGCGGTCCCGATTTCGAGCCGATGTCATCCAGTTTGGCACTCCCAGGCTCTGGGCGTCCTGGTCTACGCCTGCCCTCCATCGCAGACCAGGTCTGCCACGCTGTCTCCTTCCTTACATCTTGCCACAAAGAACTTTCCGGGCAGGCTCTTCTTCGCTCATTCGAGCGAGGTGTCCCGCCCACCGGAGTCTACCGAACTTGATTTTTCTTACATCATTAGCTTCAAGGTAGATTGCGTACAGCTCATGGTTGTAGCGTCTCCGGAATCATCCACCCTCACATACGGGGCCAACAACTCTTTAAGACCTTCCTCTCCACCGCGGCTAAGAGTTCAGAGGGCCCTTTATTGAGCACCCAGGTCTCGGATCCATACATGAGTACTGGTAACACCATGGTCTTGTACAGTAGTAGCTTGGATGTTCTGGATTAATTTCGGGATTAAAAGAGCCTTGATAGACCATAGTAGGCTTTGTTGGATTTGATTAGCCGTTCGCGTATTTCTTCTTCCATATTGTTATCGGCTGCCACTATCGACCCAAGGTAGTTAAAGGATTGCACTACTTGAAATTCGTGCTCCGCTACCCTGATAGTTTGACCAATGTTAGGTCTTCTCTTCGCAGAAGTTACCACCATATACTTAGTTTTCCCCTCATTAATGTGCAATCCCAGTTTTTGTGCTGCCTGTTCGATCTGGATGAAGGAGTCCTGTACAGCCGAATCGGATATACCGATGATGTCGATGCCATCTGCGTAGGCAAGTATCTGGCAGGTTTTAGTGACAATAGTTCCTCCAGTTGTATCGCCAGAGTCACGGATTGCTTTCTCCAACGCCAGGTTGAAGAGGAGGCAGGCCAGACCGTTCCCTTGTCGGAGCCCATTAAATATGTTTATTGGTTTGGACAGCAATCCCACTATTTTTACTTGACTAGTTACGTTGGTCATGGTCAACCTACAAAGTGGTATCAATATGTTTGGAATGCCGAACTCTCTCATGGCATTATATAGTTCTACCCTGGCTATGCTGTCGTAGGCGGCCTTAAAGTCTATGAATAGATGATATAATGGAATCTTAAATTCCAGACATTCTTCCATCGCCTGCCTAAAGGTGAATATCTGATCAATCGCTGATTTGCCTTGGATGAAGCCACACTGATATTGAGCAATGATGACTTAAGCGTATGGAGCTATCCGATCTTGTGGGATAGTGGAGAGTATCTTATAGGAGGTACTCGGCAATGTTATACCCCTATAGTCGCTGCACACTGTGATATCTCCCTTTTCATGTATGGGGCAAATTATTCCACGACGCCAATCTTCCGGCATCTCCTCTTGCTCCCATACTCGCACCACGATCTCATGAATTGCGTGATGTAACGCTGTCCCTCCTTGTTTGATCAGCTCAGCTGGTATGCCATCAGCTCCGGGGGCTTTATATGATTTGGGCTGTCGTATGGCTTTTAATGTTTCCTCGATGCTTGGTGGCGGCAGCATTTGGTCTTGATTCTGCATGGGTTGAGCCTCCAATTCTTCTGTGAGCTGACCATTTAGCAATTCATTGAAGTGCACTTCCCATCACTCCAGAATGCCTTCAGCATCGGTGATCTTTATCCTCGCAGTTAGTGCAGCGTGGTGTGTAGCCTGTCATACTGCGGATTATTTGGTAGAACTTCCGCCCCTGGTGCGGACCTCGCCCTCTACTTATCTCTATTGCACAGACAAGGTTTTTTTTCCCAGACACTTTTCTTTTGTCGGTGAAGTCTTTTTTCAGATCTTCTGAGCTCTTTGTATTTCTCCTCGCGTACCCGCGTCCTATGAGACTGCTGCATTGCCCAGTATGCTGCATTCTTATGGTCAGTCACTGGTTTGCACTCATCATTAAAATAAGTCGCTCCGATCTCTACGACTACTGCCTAAGATGGACTTGGCAGTACTAATGACAGTATTCTTCAGGAGTGTTCATTTATCTTCTACGCTCGGCATTCTGGTCCCAGCACTTACTCTCCCTCCATTGAGCTCTTCGAGGGCGAGTCTTAAAGCATGACCAAAGGTGTTGCTGGTGTTCTCAATGGATAAGGCAGCGGTGTTGATTCGAACCTGACCCGCGGATGCAATACGTCTCCGTAAGGCAATCCGCGCTCGGAAAAGTATAACAACAAGATAGTGATCCGAGTTGACGTCGCAGCGCGGTACGTTCGTACTGTCATAAGGCTCGAGGAGTGGCGGCGATCTATCAACACGTGGTAAATTTGGTTGCGAGTGGCTCCATCAGGTGATAACTAGGTGGCTTTGTTGATATCTTTACGCGGAAACCTAGAACTTGCAACGACCAAGTTTTTTGATGCTGCCAGTGCGATGACTCGTAGTTCGTTGTCATTAGTGTTCTCATGTAAACTATGGGGACCTGTGTAGTGCCCGAAAACCGGCTCCCGACCTATTTTGGGATTTAAATCGCCAAGAACGATTTTCGCATCGAATCTTGGGCAGGCATTGAGGGCCCTATAGCGTTTGGAATAATAGTGAAGAAGATCGTGTGATTCGAACTGACGCTATGACAGTTTGAATCACGAAAAAAATTGAACCTACGCGTTACCCATCAGGCTACTGACCGTGTTTAGAATTTGATTTTTAAACTCGACTATACTCCACTGATGTGAATTGTTGTGTTATCGCTAGGTATACGGTTCTGACATATTTTTCTTATTCGATTTTCGTTCGGTGTCCTTCACTATTTTGCTTGTGAATTGTGTGTATCTGTTAGAGATGCCACAGCCCGTTCGACGTTCTCGTAGCATTCTTCTTTTTCGTCGTCAGGGGACTCCTCTGTAGCTCCGTGAACGTTTATGAGGGTTATGTTCTTAAATTTGCCTCGCACGCGAAGAGTGCATAGCCTTTCGTTTATTGCATTAAAGCCGATAATGGCAGGCTTCAGCTTTTGGCTGACTAGAAAGCCTACCCCGAGCACATGGTGTTTTGCATGACAGCTGTAATAAATGTCATACTCGTTTCTTTGAATAACACCACTCCCCGTCCATCTTATTTCTTGTAATGCTGTTATGTCAGCCTTATATTCAGACAGGGCAACGGGTAGCTGCTACGCAGCTCGAGCTCAGTGTAGTGAGCGGACGTTCCAGAGAAAATTCTTAAATCCTTTAGCCATTTTCGTTTCCGCGGTCGTCGTTGTGTATTCGGTCCATATCCGAGGCTTGTTAAATTGTCCATAATAATAAATTCGTTTTTCTGGGCACGGTTATTACCCTTGTGCCAACCTTTCTCGGGATGTCGCTGCATGCATTGGTTCACTACTTGCCGGGTGCCAAATTAGCTATCCAGGGGTGTCACGTGGAGACTGCATGTCAACTTGGATTGAACAGGGACAAGGATCGTCCTGGCCTTCGCCGGGTTGGTAGCAATCAGTGACTTTGCCCTGTATGCTCGCTCCTACCCCCGACATTACAATAGTAATAATGCCGAATCTACTCTACCATGCACATCTCATAGGTCGAACGTTCTATAGCCTTCAATACTCACAGCGAATTTTGCTTGATGTTTGCAGTCTAGACTCCCATGGAGTTACAATTTCCCTTTTGGGAACAGGAAGAAATGACACAGGGCGAATACGCTGAATGGTCGATTGAATTTGTCGTGTTTTTTTCTTTTTACTTACTGACAATTGTTGCCTTGTGATCCATGAGTTGTTTCTTCTACAAATCTTGCCTCTTACGACGGAAATTCTCGCGCAAGCGCGTCAAAATATCGAAATATCACTCATTATTCACTGTTTATTCGGCGCAAGGCTAATAACCTTGCCCGTAAAAATAAATTATTATGGAAAATTTAACAAGCCTCGAGACTTGCTAAATAAGGCCAAGACCGGATCCCGGTTGTAGTGATGATGATGATGATGATGATTCACTGTTTATCAATTAGGAAGGAATTCGAAGTGTGCCACACCACTCCAATCAAAGACAATATTCAATAGCATCTTTACTTTCAATCATCTTTTGCGCGGTTCTTTCAGAATTTTTCCAAGCGCCTTTCGGTCAATTGTTGGTTCGTTAATATGGCATATTCCTAGAGCTATGTTTCAGCATCAGTTGTGATACGGTTCATGAAGTCGGCTCCCCCGAAAACGAGGTCTTCAGATACCTGGTGCCGATGGTCTTTTCGCAACACATTGATCTCTTTCGAAACCAGTCAAGAGGTGATGCACTACGATGCCAAAATGTCTGTTAAGTTGGAATAAATCGTCATTTTGTCAATGTCAACTCATGAATTACCGCTCTAGTACTGAGACGACGATTTTCAAGCATTAGTTGTGTGATTTCTGGAGTGTTACTGTCAGTGGTAGATGTTGAAGGCCTTCTGGAACGAGGTATATCTTCGATCACTTCACGCCTTCTCTAAACGACTTGTACCACTCGTATGCCTGTGTTTTCGGTATAACCGAGGCATCATCAGCTCCTTTTTAACATCTCCGACGATTCGACGCAAGAAATTTCGTTAAAAATTCCGATAGTTATGACTAATTTACTGCTGCACTTTTGTCATCGAAATCAATTTCACAACTTACATAATTAATATGAGTTCAGAAATTGATCGACGACCAAGTTAGTCATATTTACCTACACTTGTGGAAACACAACCACCCTTCGCTGCAAATTTGTTATTGTCTAATTAAAGTATCTCTCTCAGAGTCTATCAATATACGAAACGGATTAGATGATTTACCACCTGCAGAGGGTTTCGGTTACCTTTTTGCCTAAGAAGTGTTTTCGTTCTCGCGACTTCATCCTCTCAATATTTGGCAACCAGACGTTAATTTACTGCGTCTGATTTTTGCAAAAGTATTGACATCGTATACATATCTAAGAGAGCCGGAGTTGCGGATCGTAATGTTGATTCAATTTGGCTCATGGACGACTGAAGTGGTTTAAGCTGGTGTAAGCTGTTTGTACAATAGGCTGATTGCGAATCTTGTATGGTAGCTCAAATAAAAGGAAACCAATACAAATTCAAAGATCATAAAAGATATCTCGTTCTAGTCAGCCGTGAGAATTATCTGCCGTTTATAGGTTTTATGTAGTGTGTGCAGTAAATAATGGGACATGTATTATTGGTATATGCAGCGAAAGCTATTAAATTGAAAGATATCGTTTTTGTTTATCAGGAAAAACCAAAACCAGGGGCTGCCTATGAGACATGTAGTTTTTACAGAGCTTACGAATACATGGCTTATTGGGTAAATTCGAGAGCGTAACATTTCGCCTATGGTGAATCGTTGTCTAAAATGATGAGATGAAAGTAAAAATCTACACTACATCATACTGAGAAGGAGACTGATATAACATTACTGAGTTAACAGAATTTATAGCCCAAATCCGGTTTTGACCCGTAGTAGTGGGATCCAGTAGTTGTCTCCGGTATTCGCCGTCGGTATTTGTTTCCAGTAGGCGCAGTGTCGGTAGTCGCTTCAGGTAGTCACCTTCAGTAGTCGTCTCTCCACTGGTATGCTTATAAAGACATTATCTTTCCTACTGCCATCTTCTACCAGAGATGCCTTTTCGCTCTATTTCTCCTTTTTTCATACAAGATAGATGCCTCATCTACTGTAGTCTATCGAGCTTAACTCTTTTCACAAGATCGTGTCGTAGTAATTGACGCAAATTTCATCGTTGTAGCGCACCGGAATTATCTCACTAACTATCTCACATATTGAGCGAACAAAAAGATCTTTTTAGTAGTTTCGTTAAATTTCTATATACCAACATGACGCAAATCTTTATTTATATCCACGTCCATCTCTTTTAGTTTATTCGCGGCATCGAAAAACGTTCGCAAAGGTTCGCATTCGTCTATGCAGCAACAGCCGGCTTAGAAGTGTCGTCTCCTTTCGGAGAGTAGAGCTCCTTTCGGTTAGTAGAAGGAGGACAGTCTACCACAGACTGCCAAGGATATCTTGTAACTTTTCACCTGATTTAATGCCGCCGGGATTATCGTGAGGATTATGTTTGATTTTGCTTTTCGATCGGTGATCATCCATCTCTCGATCTCACCTTCCACTCCTTTGGTCCGTTCGGGCTTTACCTAACGCCGCGCATCATTTTTGACAAGATTGGCTTCTATTTGGATTTTCCTCGTCATTTTGCAACATCTCATCGTTCTTGACGTGGTAGTAGACATTTTAATCAAGAATTCACTTGGATCGGTTGTCTTTAATCAAAGTGACATCCATGCGGACATTATATATGGGGCACTGAACTTGGGTATTGCAAAATTCGTCAAGTTCAATCGTTGTCAATATGTCGATGTCGCGCAATAGTAGGCAGTACACTGACAAGAATAATACTTCAAACATCCATAAAAAAATTTTCTCCGGACGATAAAAAAGTGTATACTCTACGACAGAGTTGGAACAAGGCATCATTGAGACCCTTGTCACACGCCTTCTATCAGCTTGTAACATATTGCTTTATAAAACATATTGAATTATAAAACATATATTGGAAAAGTATGAAGGTAACCGTCAAAACTGATGCCATGGGTAGAATAGGAACGTAATAGAGAGGTGTATGTAGTTCCATTGCAACCTCTATTAATTAGTCGAAGCTTAGATTAGGGTCTTCAAAATTCCAGTGAAGACTATGAGAAATGAAACAGTAATGATATGTGTGGTATTCGCTATGTTGTGGGGGTTGACTACAGCTGGCAGCGGGCGAGCCCCTTAGTAATAATACTAAATAAATAAATAAATTACAGTGTACATTAAATGCAACGGTCGATTTATATTGAAATCTTCTGATTTTCATAACTTCAAGAATATATTATAAAACCGGGGAGTCCTCATTTTGGCTCAATAGTTTTAATTACGCCACAAAACATTTAGCATTTATAATATTAAAACTACAAAAATATTAAATTTTTGTAAAAACTACAAAATTAACTATTTTAATAAAAACTATAAAAAAATATACTTTTAAAGATACAAAAATAACTACTTTTTGTAAACTACAAAGATAACTACTTTTTTTTAACTAAAAAATAATGACTTTTTTAAGAATTAAAAAAATGTATGGTTTTTAAGGTACAAAAGTAATTACGCTTTTTTTAAACTACAAAAATAATGACTTTTCTAAAGACTATAAAAGTATACACTTTTAAAGATACAAAAGTAACAATTGTTTTTTTTTAGCTAGAAAAATAATAACTTTTCCAAAAACTATAAAAATATATACTTTTAAAGATTTAAAAGTAACTAGTTTTTTTTTTTAACTACACAAATAATGACTTTTCTAAAACCTATAAAAATATAAACTGTTATAGATACAAAAGTAACTACTTGTTTTTTTTTAACTACCAAAATAATAAATACTTTTCTAAGAATTATAAAAATATATACTTTTTAAGATACAAAAGAAACTAGTTTTTTTTTTTAAACTACAAAAATAATGACCTTTCTAAAAATTATAAAAATATATACTTTTAAAGATACGAAAGTAACTAGTTTTTTCTAACTACAAAAATAATGACTTTTCTAAAAACTATAAAAATATAAACTTTTAAAGGTACAAAAGTAACTACTGGTTTTTTTTAACTACACAGATAACTACTTTTCTAAGAATTATAAAAATATACACTTTTTAAGATCCAAAAGTAACTAGTTTTTTTAAACTACAAAAATAATGACCTTTTAAAAAACTATAAAAATATATATTTTTAAAGATACAAATGTAACTAGTTTTGTTTTTAACTACAAAAATAATGACTTTTCTAAAACCTATAAAAACCAAAACTTTTATGGATACGAAAGTAACTACGGCTTTTTTTTAACTATAAAAATAATGACCTTTCTAAAAACTATAAAAATATAGAGTAACTTCGGGTATTGTGATATGGTTGGGAAATGTGATATACTATCATATTTTCCGAAATAATCAATTCTCGACAAGAATTTTCTTCTCAACATGACGGCAATGGAAAAGAACTCGTGCTGCAGTTTTAGGCGTGCTCGCGCTCATTGCGTTGTATGTCAGTGCATTGAAATTGTTTAAGGTGTACAGTCGACAGTTTTTTTGTGTGAGCTTTATGTTATATTTCAGCAAAAATTGGAGCAAAATTAAAAACTGAAGTAATACGAGGGTTGCCTTTTATATTTCGGGATTAGAGAACAAAAACAAATATTGATCATCGAAAATCACTTTATTGTTTTTCAAAATATTCCCCATGAAGATCTATACACTTTTGCATGCGTTTGAACCAATTGTCGAAGCACTTTTGCCACTCTGATTGAGGTATCTCCAACACATGCATTCTGAATGCAGCAACCGCTTCTTCAGGTGTCGAAAAACGTTGACATCTCAGTTTGTTTTTTACGTACGGGAATAAAAAGAAGTCATTCGGTGCCAAGTCAGGACTATACGGCGGATGACCCATCAAATCGATGTTTTGGGTGCTCAAAAATGTAGTTGTCGCAGCCGATGTGTGAGAGCTCGCATTGTCGTGGTGAAGAGTGATCCGTCTTCGGCGGTTGGTTTTCCTGATTTCTTGGAAGACAACTGGCAAACAAATGGTTGTGTACCACTCAGAATTGACTGTTCTGCGTTGTTCTAGTGATACGGTTGCGACATGTCCAGTTTTTCCGAAAAAACAGGCGACCATTTGCTTGGAAGTGCTTCGTGCGCGAACAACTTTTGTTGGATTTGGCTCATCTTGAAACACCCAGACAGTCGACTGCTGTTTACTTTCGGGCTCATACGCGTAAATCCACGATTCATCACCTGTCACGATGTCATAGACGTGTTTCGAACCTCCGCGACCGAATTTTTTGAGCATTTCTTTCGACCAATTGACACGAGCCTTTTTTTGGGCGATTGACAAATTGTGTGGGATCCGACGCGAACAAATTTTTTTGACGGTCAAATGTTTATGCAATATTGAATGTATGCTGGTCCCACTAACGCCTAAGGTTATCTCAATCTCACGATAGTTCACATGACTATCTTCCAATATTAGTTCGCGCACAGCATCAATGGTTTTCGGAACAACAACTGATTTTGGACGACCTTCACGAAATTCATCTTGGAGTGAACTACGACCACGATTGAATTCACCATACCATCGATAAACACTGGTCCTTGATGGAGCTTCATCGCCAAAAATTGAATTAAGTTCATCCATGCACTGTTGCTGAGTTAATCCACGCCGAAAGTTGTAAAAAATAATCGCACGAAAATGTTGACGATTTAATTCCATTTTTGGGCCGAGATGAATCTTTTAAGTTACTGTAAACAACACAAATAGCGCTCGTATGTCAAAACGTTCTGAGTGCGTATAACCTCAAAAATGTCCAACTTTACGACAGAGCTGTCAATTGCCGGATTGCAACACTAGGGTTGCCAAATCCCGAAACATAAGAGGCAACCCTCGTACATTTTGTTTGTGTCTGAATAGAGCTGACAGTATATTAGGTGAGTTTTTAATTCAGTGAAGTGCATTTTTAAAAAAATCTCTTGATTGTTTTAAAAGCCAAATGCGGCTAATGTGATATAGTTGAAATTGGGTAAAGTGATATACCATATCACATTACCCACCAAATTATCAATCACTAAATATTATCATAATTTATTTCAGATCATGCCAAAAAAAGGGGAGATTCGTAAATGGGATGCGGAAGGAATGAGAAAGGCTATTCTAGCAGTCCGAGGAGGAGAAATGGGTATACTTTTGGCGTCGAAGACATTTGGAGTTCCATTTGCAACACTACAAAGATCCGCTAGCAGTAATAAATCTATTAGCGATATTTTAGCCACGCCTTTGGGACGTAAGCCTGTTTTTAGCCTGGAAATGGAATTGGAGCTGGTAAGATACATCCGAGAAATGGAATCACGCTTTTGGGGTCTAACTCGCGGTGACATTCGATCACTAGCATTCCAAGTGGCAAAAAGAAACAACATAGCTTGCCCATTTTCAGTAATGAAAGAATGCGCAGGAAAAGATTGGTTGTATGCATTTCTTAAAAGGCACAAATCAGAGATTAGTATCAGGACTCCAACCGGAACCTCAATCGATAGGGCAGAAGGCTTTAATGCAGAAAATGTGAGCACATCTTATAGCTTACTCGAGCAAGAGTACGAAAAACATAAATTTTCCCCAACTAGTATTTGGAACGTAGATGAGACAGGAGTGTCCATTGCACAAAGTAGGCAACCCAAAATTTTAGCAGCGAAAGGAAAAAGGCAAATACGTTGTATGACGTCTGCAGAGAGAGGCTCTCTTATAACGGTTGTCAGCTGCATGAGCGCAGGCGGTTCATTTGTTCCGCCGTACTTTATTTTTCCCAGAAAGAACCATTCTCCGGTTTTAATGAAACATGCTCCTCCTGGCTCGGATTCTGCCTGCCACATTTCGGGTTGGATACAAATCCCGATATTTACGAAGTGGTTTGACAATTTCTTGCGGTTCACAAACCCTTTAAAGGGGAACCCTTCGCTACTCATTTTAGACGGTCATTACAGTCATACCCGAAATATCGAGGTTCTGGAAAAGGCTCGCAAAAATGGTGTTATTATTATATCTTTGCCACCGCACTGTACTCACAAAATGCAACCGCTCGATAGAACATTTATGGGACCTCTGAAGACGTATTATAACGATGAAATTAGGTGATATATGCGAGACCAGGGCCGAAAAATAACGCAGTTTGATGTTATTGAACTTTTTTCGAAGGCCTACCTTAAATTCCAAACAGCACAAATCGCAATAAATGGATTCAAATGCACTGGCATTTATCCATTCGACAAAAATATGTTTCAGGAGGTTGATTTTATCGCTCAAACATTTGAAAATCATCCGGATGAAGAATCTGCTCTTTCAGGACGAGAAGTAGAAGAACCAGTTGCCCGCACTAGTAGTGCAGCTGAAGAACCGGTTGCTAGTACTAGCAGGGCAGCTTTGGAAAAGATCGTAACTCCTTGGGATATCTCACCACCGCCCAAACTTAAGCGGGTTATCAGCTCCGGAGGTAAAAGATTAGTTGCAACTGTACTAACAACATCACCGTACAAAACATCTTTGGAAGAGAGCATTAAGAACATTGAAAGACGCAAGAATAAACCGAAAAGACCTATGGTAGTAAAAAGCAAACGGGCAAAGAAAACAAAAGAAAGTTCTTCGAGCGATTCAGATGAAAGTTTGCATTTACCGAGCTCAGACGAAGATCCTTGGGTCGAAACTCCACCTAACAAGGACAGTGTCTGTGTCTTTTGTAACACATCTTTCCAAATGGATAATAAGGCAAAGATATGGGTACCATGCTTGCAGTGCGATTTAGTTTGGGCTCACAATGAATGTCTTCCAACACGGCAAGCAGTTTTTGTATGTGAGTCAAGTAAATCGCTTTAAATAGAACGTAGAGAAAGTACTATTTTTCTGCTAAATATTGGAGTTGTTAATTTAATTTTAATTCTAATTTAAGTTTTCTCTTGTTTTTCTTATGTACTATGTAGTGGCTAATGTTCCTACTTTTGTTAAATTAATAAATGAATTCATAATCTATCGGCTTACAAGTATTTTTATTCGGTTGGAAACTATTCGGGAAAAGTGATATGGCATATCACATTATCCGCCAATTTCAATAAGGGGGGTTACAGAGATTTTTTTATTTTGTTGTAAATAGCTGCAGATTGGCTTACGCTGCAGGGTTCTGAAAACGAAATATAATTCGCAATGTATCAAAGAGCTATAATGAATAGTGCGGCAAAAGCTATGTAATAAAAATTACGAATAATTGTTAGAAAACAAATACCTATATCACATTACCCGAAGTTACTCTATACTTTTATATATACAAAAGTCACTACTGGTTTTTTTGTTTAACTACACAAATAACTACTTTTCCAAGAACTATAAAAATATATACTTTTAAAGATACGAAAGTAACTACTGGTTTTTTTTAACTACAAAAATAATGACTTTTCTAAAAACTATAAAAATATAAACTTTTAAAGGTACAAAAGTAACTACTGGTTTTTTTAAACTACACAGATAACTACTTTTCTAAGAATTATAAAAATATATACTTTTTAAGATCCAAAAGTAACTAGTTTTTTTAAACTACAAAAATAATGACCTATCTAAAACCTCTAAAAATATATGCTTTTAAAGATACAAAAGTAACTACTTCTTTTTTTTTTTAAACTACAAAAATAATGACTTTTCTAAAAACTATAAAAATATATACTTTTAAAGATACGAAAGTAACTACTGGTTTTTTTTAACTACAAAAATAATGACTTTTCTAAAAACTATAAAAATATAAACTCTTAGAGATACAAAAGTAACTACTATTTTTTTTTTTACTACCAAAATAATAAACACTTTTCTAAGAATTATAAAAATATATACTTTTTAAGATCCAAAAGAAACTAGTTTTTTTTAAACTACAAAAATAATGACCTTTCTAAAAACTATAATAATATATACTTTTAACGATACAAAAGTAACTGCTGGTGTTTTTTTTAACTACACAAATAACTACCCTTCTAAAAATTATAAAAATATATACTTTTTAAGATACAAAAGTAACTATTTTTTTTTTAACTATAAAAATGACAACTTTTTATTTAAAGTATTTGACTAAAACTTTTTCATCTTCTTTTCATTGCAGGTTAGTATTGCTGTTTTCGAATGTCTGCTCGTTTAATAAATCTGCCCAACGTAGTTTGGGTCCAAGTTGTGGAGTTGTGAGGAGCTATTACACGAGTATTGTAATAGCCAGTAGGTTGAAGAAAACGTAAGTGTAATTGTATAGTTAAAGAAATGCAGATGCGTCCACATTTTTCATTGATGCGTTAATATCAATGAATATAGCCAATTTATTCGTGTGTCGGTTTTCGGTAGCGGTCAACGTGTGAATATCTATGCGTGAACATAGTAAAGGTATTGTTCGATGGGTTGTGATGAAATTAACAAATGTGTTTAATGAAGTATGCAATTCTCTGTTAGGAACGTCAATTCAGTTTATTTGTAGTTATGACAATGCTTCTCCTCTAAACTCTATAAACTAAGTAAAGTTCATTCAATATTTTTTCAATTCATTTCAATTACTCATACTTTGTGTTTCAAATGTTAACACACTATTGGCGGGAAGGGTATTAATAGCTTTTCCACAGACTGGCGCCAATCGGCAGGTCGCGTATTAATACCTTTATGCAGAACGTACACTAAGTGTTAATAAAGCATTTACCAATGCTTGTTTTTTTCATGTAATGAATATTTTGTTTTGCACAACTCTTTGTAAATAACCTTTAGGTTGTTTTGTCACACCGTAGATCCCTGTTTTGCTCTTCGTCATAAAAAAACAATCCAAATACGCGTATGCATTTTCTGGTGCAATAAATGAATTTTAAGGGTGTATTCTGGTCTCGACGCACGAATTTAACGCCGTTTTTGAAGTGCTGTAAAAAAAAAGGAATCAATATTTTTACTATTCATTTTTTATAGGATGTTTATTAATATTTCAAGAATACAGTAAAAAAAATTGAAAGTAAAAAATTCAAAATTCAAAAAGTTAGCAGCTGATGAAGTGGGTGATGTCAAAAAGTTGGCACGCGACCATACCCACGATTCAACCCTCCTAGCAATCTGAAAAAAAAGATTATTAATTTACGGAAATGCCTCTATCGTTGGAACTAAAAAAAGTTGAAAAAAATGGCGACTGCTTGAAAAAAAATGTATTTTTGTACCACATTTTTTTAGTTTTTCGAATTTTTTAAAAACAGTTAACATTGAAATTTTGGGATGAGGATAGTTCATGCAATAGAAAAGCCTATAAAGAAGACATACACAAAATTTGAAGTAAATCGGTTCAGTAGAACTTGAAAAATCGTGGGTATTGTTTTAAAAAAGACAGTTTCGAGAAAAACGCGTTTAAAAATTTTAGGGTATAGTAGGCTTCAAGTGATATAATATTGGTAAAGCAGCTGTAACTTCGCCAATTATTGGAATTTTAAAATTTCCTTTGGACATCATATTCTTAAAAGTATTTTTTTCAAAATTCCAAACCAGAATACCCCCCCCCCCCCCCCCCCCCCAAAAGAGAAAAGAACCCAGATGTTTTATTTCTTTATTAGAAAATTGTTCGAGGTCAATATCTTTAAGGTGTTTTCTTTACGTTATCATCATCATCATCATCGGCACTACAACCAGGAACCGGTCTTGGCCGTATTTAGCAAGTCCTGAGGCTTGTTAAATTTTCCATAATGATTTATTTTTTCTGGGCAAGGTCATTAGTCTTGCGCCAGGGGCTCCCCGACTGGGAATCGAACCCCGGTCTCCCGGGTGACAGGCGGGTGTACTAACCACTATACTATCGAGGAGCTTTACGTTATAGAACAGGCAAAATACTGAATGGAAATTCTTTCCAATCGGTCAGTCTTATCATAACACTCTTACTGTTTGTTGTAGGTTCGGGCATTCTGGCATTTTTCAAACAATTCAAATGATTCTGATAATAGTGATCGTCTTCGAAAAGTTCGACCAATTCGTACATACCTAACATCGAAGTTTGTTATAAAATTAACGTGTGTTAATTATCATCATCATCATCATCATCGGCACTACAACCGGGAAACGGTCTTGGCCTTATTTAGCAAGTCCTGAGGCTTGTTAAATTTTCCATAATGATTTGTATTTTCCGGGCAAGGTCATTAGTCTTGCGCCAGAGGCTCCCCAACGGGGAATCGAACCCCGGTCTCCCGCGTGATAGGCGGGTATACTAACCACTATACTATCGAGGAGCCTGTGTTAATTATCACCCCCGCTTTAAATCCCTAAAACTCTGACTAGTTCATAATCCTTATCCACATACACCACATTTTTAGCCTGCAAATAACATTCCCACCATGAAATAGACATATTTTAGAAAATTATCACCCCCTTAAAATATAAAATTCCATCCCAAATACTTGATATTTTGTGGTCGAAATTTCGATTGCAGTTCGATGCAAAACTTCTCAATTTTCTACATTAAATCACACCTGTCCAACATTCTTAATCTGTACGGACTTCCCCCAATCCAAAAGTTTGTTAATTGAATTTACAGTTGCATAAGATTCTTTTCATAGGCGTGGGAATTTTGCGAGTTCTCACCAAAATGAAATCGGTTAACGGTAAATGAATAGCAAATGGAAGGAAAAAGAGGTTTATGAATTGCAAAAGGTTTAAAATAAATAGTTGAAAATAACCGCGTGCGGTCGAGTACGGACGAAAAAATCAAGGAGTACGTTTGTGGTCGCTAAGCAAAAAGAAAGAATCAATTCTTACATTTAAGTAAAAATCAGATGATTGCGAATCTCATGTTAATACTGTAACTATTATTCAACTCTTACATTTAATTAAAAGCCAAGTGATTGCGAATTTTATGTTAATGCGATTAGTAATTTGTTTCTTTGAATAACTTAATAAATTGACTGTGAGGAATTGAGCGACTGCATCTTCACGGATATAAGAAAAAGATTTGGGTGAGAAAGTAAGTAATTATTAAATATTAAAAAACACCAATTAAAAAATATATATACACCACAATTGTTAAAAAATATATATAACAATTTGGCGTTGTATATGCGACAAGCAACACTTCAGATGGAACTCTGGCTTGATGAAAGCATAATACCGTAGAGATGCAGGTAAGCGTTCAAGGTGTACAACGCCTCAAAAATTAAAAAAATATGGTGTTCTCGTACGAATGGTGTGTGAAGCCGCTACGGGTTATATCTGTAATTTGGAAATATATTGCGGACAAGGAATATGATAATGGTCACAAGCAATCACAACCCTTCTAGAACCATATACAAATTTGTGGCACCACTTGTACATGCGCAAAAGGGCTGAATATCAAGACGAACTAACGAATAGATTTACCATCCAAGAGAATGGGAGTAGTGCGGAAGAGGTAGCTAATAGTGTGGTCACTAAATGCACATCGATCAGAGACACAATCAAACAAATAACCCAAGAGCCACTATGATTTAAAAAACCAAATAGGTCCAAACCTTGGTTTGACGATGAGTGCAGGGCGAATGTCGAAGGGCGTAAACGTCTCAGAGTGATCCATTTAGAAAGATATGATGAAGCCAACGCAGAAAGATACGCGACAATTCGGAAAGAGACAATGACATTTTTCAAGTGCAAAAAACGCGAACGAGAGAAGACACGGATCGAAAAAATCCTAGAAAATGCCAGAGCAAAGAACATCAGAGGTATGTATGCCGGGATAAACTCAATTAAAAATGGCTACCGAGGGAGAGCAAAAATAATCCGATCACACAAACGACTGTCTGGTTACAGAAACAACATCGTTATTGAGGTAAATAACGACCCCTTTAACTTCCCCCAAAAGTCTTTCAGACATTCCCGGTTGGCTTTCTCGTCGAACAATATTATATTCTTTTGCGAGTTTTCTTGTTAACGTTGCTGTTAGATAGACCGAATTTAGCTAACACAACACACTTAATTCAATTAACTTAAATTGTGCATTTGTTCGGGTGGGAGGTGGAAACAATGTCAAGTGGTGTCCCCGCCGCCAAAATATTTATGGCAACTTCGGATATCGCCCGGAAGGCACAGCATACTCTTAATGATGCCAGCCTATGTGCTGAGTTCACTCCCCTCATGTACATGAGAACAGCGGCTTTTGGTATAAGCACAAGCCGCTTTTTTTTCCATCTTTTAGGAAAGTGTCCTGTTTGAAGGCAGGTCGTGAAGAGACTGATGAAGACTTTCCGCTATTTTGTTAAAGCAGTCTTCACAACAGAGAGAGCACCTCTTCGGTGGTCACGGAAGTTATTTCTCTTTTAGTAATGTTCAATTCCTCTTACGCTCTCAACATCTCTCCACACACTAGGGGAAGAGGACAGCAACGATTCTGGCCATGTCACTTTTACTTTTTACCATTTGACTACTGTTGTTGTGTAGTCTTTTCGTGACTATCCTGTATGCGCTGCCCCATGGGTTGTTATTTAGTTCATCCCTTAGGGAGCAGAACGCGTCATTTACTCTTGCGGATCACATGCCTCAACTCCTTCCGTTTGTTGACGAATTCCCCATGTAACTGTGGGTAGGTGTTACGGTTTCTTGCTCTTTGTTGCAAGCGTCGTAACCTGTGGCACTCCAATCGCAGATGGGCGATTTCTGAGTTCCACCAATACACTGGTCTGATTGCCCCTGCTGGTTGTCTTTGTCGTGGCATAGAAGCATCATATGCTGTCGTTAGTCACTTCATGACTTTTCCAGTATAATCGACCAGTTCCGCATCGAGGTCCTTCTCTTTCCACCTATTTTTCTGGGCTTTCTTCGCCAATTTGCCAGTGATGAATCCCCTGTGTAATATTTCGCACATCACGGCTTGGTGGCCACTATGGGCGTAGGTGTCCAAAAGTCGCCACTCCATACTTTTTACCAACATGGAGCTGGCAAATGTGATGTCGATTTTGGACCGATCTCTCTCGTTTATCAAGGTGTCATCGTCACCATCATTAAGTAACACCACATCTAGTACTGCGAAGGCTTCGAGTAGTACCCGGCCTCTACTGTCGGTCCCTATGCTTCCCCATTCTACTGCCCAAACGTTGAAATCTCCAGCAACTATAAGGGGGCTCTGATCTCTAGCTTCTTGTTTTACCCTGTCCAAGAAGCCCTTGTAGTCGGTGGCCTACTAGATCCGTTCCGGAATTTAGGTCAAATATATTTCCATCCATTTCTCACTATCGGAGGGAACATCATGTAAATGTTTGGATAAATAACAGAACTGTAAACAACTGATCGCGCTCCTGGATAGTATAGTGGTTAGTATACTCGCCTGTCACGCGGGAGACCGAGGTTCGATTCCCCGTCGGGGAGCCTCTGGCGCAAGACTAATGACCTTGCCTGGAAAAACAAATTATCATGAACAATTTAATAAGCCTCAGGGCTTGCTAAACAAGACGGATGATGATGATAGGAACGCAAAAGTTCACGATCCGTTTCGTGGCAGGCGGTCCATGGAAGCCGTTCGACCCTCGTAACTGATATATGGACATCTGGGATTGAAGGGCATGGTGACTCAATAGCGATCGCATTGGAAAATTTAACAAGCCTCATGACTTGCTAAATAAGGCCAAGACCAGTTCCCGGTTGTAGTGCCGATGATGATGATGAAACAACTCATCACCGCGTAATCAGGTCGGCCCGCGAGATATTAACAACGTTCAACTTGTAACGGCATTTTGTAACATAAGGGCATCAGTTTCAACAATACTAATGTGAACGCCGCCCACAAATTTTTGCAAACAACGAAAACTGATATCCTAGCCCTAACCGAGGTCCAGATCGACTCGTCAACTTACTCGACATATCTTTGCTGCTCAGGATACGAGGGCAGTCCCAGAATTAATCGGCCTGACGCAAAGATGGCAGTGGTTATTAAAATATAATGACTGTGGTAGATAGTACCAACCTTAGAAAGGTTAAGTTTCAAGTTTGTAGACAGTACGTCGTTTATTACTTGTTTGACAGCCATCAATAGTGAACAATGTCGGTGAACTTGCAAACATGGAAAAAATTGATCATCATTATGTGATTTAATACTTCCATTTGAAAGGACTTGGTGCAACCAGTATCAAGTCCAAGCTTGATTCTACTTTGGGAGAGTCTGAAGTGAAGTGATGTGTGGCAGAGTTTAAACGAGGCTGTACGAGCTGCGAAGACGAACATCGCAGTGGTCGACCAAATGAGGTGACTGTTCCAGAAATAGAAATTTAAACAAGAACAGTATTCTCTATAGTTTCGTCGCCTTGGAGAAGACAAAGTTCGAATACAACGATTTTGAAAGCGACATTTCGCGCGATGTATCGAGAGTCTAAGCTCTATATATAACGACCAACACTCGCGATCATTTAGATATGTATCTTTTTAAATGCTAAGTTATTCCATTTGTTCAGCTGGTGAGTCGCCCCATGGCTTCGTATATAACGGCTCAATTAGGCATATCCAGAAATACAAACTATCATTCTACAGGTTTAGTACACCAGCGAGTGTGGTGATATCATTTTTCGTGTATACGTGTAGTATCTTCAGACATTAAAAAAGTACATGGAGACTACCCTTCTCTATCCTAAGGATGTGACCTGAGGATGAGTAGCAAAACCAGAAGTTTTTTTATACTACTTTCCTAGTTATTTTTGCTTATGTACCTTAGTATTGCATTCTTGAGTTTGCTCATCGACGAAGCTGTACAGCTTTTCTACATTCATTCGCGTATCAAGGATATCACCATGTTCTTATACGTCAGGGGAATGAGTGTTTGATATTGTGCTCGAATGCTGACACCTACTACCATTTCTCCATAGCTTAGATTATATCCTATTCTTAAAGTTCATTCATTTCCCTTCCTTTCAATTTGAGGCCGCTCATCGCATTGCGATTGGGTACAAAGATATGCATACCATGCCAAATAATTTAGTGTAATTTCTTTGAGGATTCGCGGTTGATGGATTTTGTGCATGTATTCTCTGGGGTCGGAACTGACTTCATTGCAGCAATATTTCGGTTTTGGCAACAGTTCAAAATGTCGCTTGCTCGTTGGCGGAAAATATTCTTCCATAATAGAAAGAAACTTATCGTCTTGTAGGATATCAACAGTAAGCGAAGTCTCCTCGGTTTCTTTGAGGTTCTATCTACTCTATTTGCTACCAGTCCTTCTTCTACCATTGTTGCCAAACAATATTGCTGATTGAGATTTACATTTGAACGCTTTCCATTTCCATTCTATGTTAGTTCTGAGCGGCGTAGGTTTCTTTTTTCGGATATTCCTTAATACTTCCTTCAAGTATCGAGGTACAGTCGCGGGTTTTTGGGTTACCATATATGTTATGTGAATATGCCGCAAATGACAAACGTCTGAGCGGTTTCAAGCCCTGTAAGTCTATCTCATAAGATATTTGTGATTAAAGCGAGTAGATCTAGGGTTGAGGACTGAATGTGTCTTTAATGCCCACAAACCTTACCTAAAAGTACGCAGTCTGAGCGGGCTGGTGCTTTTTGGTTTTTGGTTTTAAATCCACATTTTTTTCCAATGCGATTACAGATTTTACCTAAGAGTACGAGCGTTGCCTCTTATGTTTCGGGATTTGGCAACCCTAGTGTTGCAATCCAGCAATTGACAGCTCTGTCGTAAAGTTGGACATTTTTGAGGTTATACGCACTCAGAACGTTTTGACATACGAGCGCTATTTGTGTTGTTTACAGTAACTTAAAAGATTCATCTCGGCCCAAAAATGGAATTAAATCGTCAACATTTTCGTGCGATTATTTTTTACAACTTTCGGCGTGGATTAACTCAGCAACAGTGCATGGATGAACTTAATTCAATTTTTGGCGATGAAGCTCCATCAAGGACCAGTGTTTATCGATGGTATGGTGAATTCAATCGTGGTCGTAGTTCACTCCAAGATGAATTTCGTGAAGGTCGTCCAAAATCAGTTGTTGTTCCGAAAACCATTGATGCTGTGCGCCAACTGATATTGGAAGATCGTCATGTGACCTATCGTGAGATTGAGACAACCTTAGGCGTTAGTGGGACCAGCATACATTCAATATTGCATAAACATTTGACTGTCAAAAAAATTTGTTCGCGTTGGATCCCACACAATTTGTCAATCGCCCAAAAAAAGGCTCGTGTCAATTGGTCGAAAGAAATGCTCAAAAAATACGGTCGCGGTGCTTCGAAACACGTCTATGACATCGTGACAGGTGATGAATCGTGGATTTACGCGTATGAGCCCGAAAGTAAACAGCAGTCGACTGTCTAGGTGTTTCAAGATCAGCCAAATCCAACAAAAGTTGGTCGCGCACGAAGCACTTCCAAGCAAATGGTCGCCTGTTTTTTCAGAAAAACTGGACATGTCGCAACCGTACCACTAGAACAACGCAGAACAGTCAATTCTGAGTGGTACACAACCATTTGTTTGCCAGTTGTCTTCCAAGAAATCAGGAAAACCAACCGCCGAAGACGGATCACTCTTCACCACGACAATGCGAGCTCTCACACATCGGCTGCAACAACTGCATTTTTGAGCACCCAATACATCGATTTGATGGGTCATCCGCCGTATAGTCCTGACTTGGCACCGAATGACTTCTTTTTATTCCCGTACGTAAAAAACAAACTGACAGGTCAACGTTTTTCGACACCTGAAGAAGCGGTTGCTGCATTCAGAATGCATGTGTTGGAGATACCTCAATCAGAGTGGCAAAAGTGCTTCGACAATTGGTTCAAGCGCATGCAAAAGTGTATAGATCTTCATGGGGAATATTTTGAAAAACAATAAAGTGATTTTCGATGATCAATATTTGTTTTGTTCTCTAATCCCGAAATATAAAAGGCAACCCTCGTAAATGTTGAATTATATTTTATATGTATCATTCTTACATTAACTTACTGGCTTTTCGCAAGCACTCCAAGTTGTACAATATCAATTAATTGTTTTCTTATGTCTTCCGGCATACAAAGTGGGCTGGTGATAAAATGTCGGAATGGAAGAAACCTTGAAAATATATAAAATCGGAAACGAAACTAAAACATGGTAGGACTTTAAGCATGCATTACCGATGATGGGGGAAGTGCTCCTGGAGTACCAGACAATAAGACCAAAGTTCAAGCTTTAGCCTTTAAGAGGTGCTCATTACCACCGGTGGAGAAAAGTGCTCTGGAAAATTGGAAAATCTTCTAATAACAAAATTCGAAGATCTTCACAACCAAACAACAAAATCCTCAGATATTTATAATTAAAACAATTTATTTACAAGGAAAGGACACGTTCATTTCATTTTAATTTTTAAAACATTTTTTTATTTTCTTTTTGTCTTCTTGGTTTCTAAATTACATGCTAGACAAAAAATGCTTAAATTCTAGCTTAATTATCTTATATTATAACTTACTGGTTCTACGCAGACGCTCTAAGCTAAACATTACTTAACTATTGTATAATTTGCCTTTCGGCGGGAAAGGACACGTTAATGAAAGCCGTATTCGTAGAGTTCTCTAAGTAGAACTCCCAAATGTTGCAAAAAAAAAACTGGAGAAAAGGCCGAGTTAAGCAAAACAAGGACAAGAATGTCCTTCATCGTATCTCCGGCTTCTCGGTGTCTTGGAACAACCAGAACCACCCACATCCGTTAGAATGGTATGCTCGGGATATCCTAAAAATGGTTGAGGGAGGGGGGGGGGGGGGCCTACAGATAGCGTGGGGGTTCTCTATATCACACGGAGAACCAACCCACAATTCTAACCAACCTTGACCGCTAACAGCGCGTCACTTTAACCCAATTCCCCATGCAAAATCCGCAATAGCATACATTCCAAACTTTGCAATGTACATGTGGCAACTCTAACAGATACACACAATTCACAAGCAAAAATAGTGAAGAACACGAACAAAAAAATCGAATAAGAAAAATACATCAGAACCGTATACCAAGCGATAAATAATAAAAATAATTCACATCAGTGGAATATAGTCGAGTTTGGAAATGAAATTCTAAACACGGTCAGTAGCCTGATGTGTAACGCTTAGGTAAAATTGTTTTCGTGATTCGAGCTGTCATAGCGTCAGTTCGAATCACACGATATTCTTCACTATTATTTCAAACGCTATAGACACACGCCGGAACCCGCAACAGAATACAATTCAATTTCATATATTCTAAATCATCCCCGCATACATTTTCCCAAAATTGCTTCAGTAAATTCATTATCTAAACCATATTCCTTCCTTGCGACCAAGCAATCTTAATTGCCCCGAAATTCATATGCTGTAATAAAACGCATATTCAAACCTACAACGAACATTAACCATCACCACCAACTATTCCGAGCCGCATACATTTCCCCGAAATTACTTCGGTTAATATCTTATCTAACTGATATTCCTAGCTTGCACCCAAGCAATTCCAATTTCCCCCGAAAATTCATGCCCATACTTGCTCGTGTTCCCAAAACCGATTTCTCGGTACACATAGCAACCGAGAAATCTAGCCCAGCCAGTACGGCAGGAATTCCCAGAAACAAACTCCCTATGCAAGCATAGCAACTCTTCTCGAAATTCCTAGCAAGTGGCAGTGATTTGATTTCTGCTACGACTCAACCGCCACGACGCGATGAATGGATTCTTTCCATTCATTAGTCAGTCGAGTCACAACCGCTGAAGAGTGCGCACACCTTAAGAGTCTGGTCTGGTGTCACCGTCATCTGCGACGTACGCGAATCAGTTTGTTAAATTAAACCATTACGTCGTGTATTTAGACTAAATCAACCACAGTTTAACGTAATGCAAGTGTTCTCAAGCAATCAGTTTGTTAAAGTAAACCACCACGTTGTGAACATAGACTAAATCAACCACAGTTTAATGTAATGCAAGTGTTCTCAGGCATTCAGTTTGCTAAAGTAATCCGGACTTTTTGTGCTCAGGCTAAATTAATAACAGTTTACCGAATTATTCTTTCGCCGTCATTGTCAACCAAACCACCAAGTTATGTAACTAGGCTAAAGCAATAATAGTTTATCCAATACCAGCAATTAACCGTAGTACCAAATGTAATGTAGTGTTTTCACCATTCAAGTCACCTGCGCAATAAAGACAGATTTAATAAAGGATTTGGAGTCAATTTATTTATTTGCGGAGCACATCAAAGTGATTCGATCGCCATTGTAGACATAGTGTCCTAGTCCCTCACCAGTACGCGGAATCCGAAAGCTAGGGTGGTTTAGTGAACCGGTGCCATACGCTGGCACACCTACACGTACCCCCACAATAGTCTCTACAGAGTTATTGCATATATTCCTATACAGATAATTAATTATTTATATAGATAGTCTCTCTCCCTCCCCACATCCTTCTAAGACTCTTCCGGTAACCATTTTTTTTTTCAATTTTATAACATTTTTTTATTTTCTTTTTATCTTCTTAGTTTCTAAATTACATGCTAGACAAAAAATGCTTAAATTCTAGCTTAATTATTTTATATTATAACTTACTGGTCCTACGCAGACTCTATAAGCTAAACATTACATAACTATTGTAAAATTTGCCTTTCGGCGACAGAATTTTGTTTGTGGGAGTACTTATAATTATTTAAATGACAAAGAAAAATTTTGAAAACTTTGTGTCGAATTTTTTTTTGTTTTTTTTTTTCTTAAAATTTAACCTACATAATTTTTTTTTAATATTATTTAAAAGAACTTAATTAACTTAACTTAAAAATTGTACTACCCGAATTCTAGAAAAGCTAAGTCTATGTAAGCTGATGATACTGTTATTCTATACCAACTTTGGTATCCAGGTCTTTATATGCCATTAAACCACCAGAACTGTTGACGCTGCCCAATACTGTCGTCCCGGGGTCTGTGGGAGATAGCTACTACTGAAGCCCAAGAGCTTGTGGCGGTTCCGCCACACCCCACGGATCGCTTACCTGAAAAACCCCCATAACTACATCCCAATTGGCATACGTTTTCGCGAATGCAAGCGCATTAGCACCCTGAGTGCTTTACGCATCTAGGTTATTAGATTTATAATCTGAAAGTCCCTGTAAAAGAAAACTTACCTTTCATGCATCTATTCGCATATAATTTCCTGTATGATTTCTTTTCTACCTTTTCAGGTATCCCAAAACCTATTCGGTACCTTCGCTTCCCAGGCAAATTTCAACTTTCCCACACCTGCACCGCAATCGTCACCCAGCATACCTGAAACATTTGCCTTTACAAGGACATTTAATGCCTACAACGCATTAGCTAAAATTCCTTAAAATAATTCTTGAATGTGCATATGCACCATGAATACCAAATCATTCGGCACCCTTTATTATCATTTAAAATGCTGTATAGGACAGCTTGTTTTTACAGCTGCAATAAACGAACCCGCGATTTGTTTGTCCAATCGACAAACATTTCCCGCATCCCAATCATTATCATCGGAACCGAATCCTATAGCATTTTCTAGTAAGAACTCTGTTCCCATACCAGTCGGAGATACCATAAACCATATTCCTATGCATGTAAACATGCATAAGATCCGACTCATCGTTTGTTTTCCCACTAACAACCAATCTTCAATTCCTTTTTCAACCCCAACTCATTACACTGCATATACAAATGCAGGCAAGGGATTCGTTTCTGCCACCAATCCCATTAGCACCTTTTTCCCAACGTCTATTATAGCGACGATGCACAGCGTAAACATGACCCTCATTACCGAACGAAGCAGTTGGTCGCTTCTTCCTTTGTCTTTGCCGCTTGCCTGCTTCGTTGTTCCATTGCCTTCGAGCACGTGTAAACAACATCGGATCTGAACGATCACACACATACCACCATGACCTCCATTAAGAGGTCTGGTTTCCTATTCCACCAAGAGAGACTTTACGTTTCTCTGGTGGTAGGTAAAAACGATATCCTTAGTGGAGAGGATATCTACCAGCGCACCACAAACTCACCCCAAATGAAGGTTGTATCGCTGAGTCCATTTCCATCTGCCGACCACGCTGGTCGCGCTTACTTCCGCTCTCCGGTGCACACGGAGACACGTAAATGTCGTCGAGTCGAGAAAGCGCGTTTTTTGATCAAAATAAGTTTAATGTCTCATATGTTGTTCTGTGCGTCGTTCGCGTTCGCGTCGAGCGAAACCCGGGGCACAACAAGCTTAACAAGGACTTAAGGAAGTACAACCGCCTAAATGATGAATACCAATTATATTTTATATTTAATTGTGTGCAAAATTGTTGCGACACTCAACCAATAGATATCACCTGTACAGTCAATTTGTGACCTTGGCATCTTATGTTATAGAGAGCTTAACTTTATCCCACATATTGACGACATTATTCTCAAGGCCAACTCTGTCCTTGGTTTTCTGAACCGCTGGTCGAAAGCATTCTCTAATCCCTTCGTTTCCCGATCGCTCTATATAGCTTTTGTCCGCCCTTGAATATGCTAGTCGGGTTTGGTCTTCTCAGCACTCGTCCTATATTCCCTAAATGAAAAGCGTGCAACGTCGTTTTTTGTGTTTTACCCTACGAGAATTGAATTGGGAAAATCCTTTGATTCCCTCCATACATGAGCCGTCTTCACCTAATTAACCTTAACATACTTGAAGAGCACATAATTCATGCCGACATCCTCTTCATCCACCGTCTACTCTCAGGTTCAATCAACTGCCCAAGCCTGCTCTCCTCCATCACATTTTTTACTAATTAAAAATCATGGGCCTTTCTGCCAAAGTCCTCGAAAATGTCCCAAATGCTGCTTCTCTGCTCTCCCTTTTTACTACAAATAGTCTCTACATGGTTAGTGCATTTATTGCTATACAGGTAGTCATTTATTTATACAGATAGTCTCTACAGGGTTAGTGTATTCATTCCTAACTAACTACTTGAATGCTACTACTCAAAACCCTGTAACAATCTTAATAAAGTGCTTCTGAAACAGACTTCAAAACTCATGGGCCTTTCTCGCAAAGTCCTCGAAAAAGTCCCAAATGCGGCTACTGTTCTCTCCCGTTTTATTCACGGAATCAAACTTTGCTATTTCTGACCACCAAGCAACGTCGCGCCCTGCCAAGGAAGGCCTAACTTCCATGACTTTATTCTTTTGGCCACGTGTGAGTCTCTTTTCATATCTTATGCATCGCTAACAATCTCTCCCCCAGTGCACAGCAGTCGATCCTGCGGTAGCGATGTCGTCTACCTTGCTCGCTTTTGATTCTTGTTACATTATTCGTCTATTTATAGCACTTATAACCGATATATGGACATCTGTGATTGAACGGCATGGCGAGTCAAGGGAGGTCGCATTGGATATTTCCAAGGCTTTTGACCGCGTCTGGCACGGGGCATTGCTGAGCAAACTACGTTCATATGGACTTTCTCAACAGCTTTGCGACTGGATGAGTAGCTTCCTCGAGAATCGATCGATCCGAGTTGTTGTGGGCGGCGAGTGTTCGGATCTGTATCCTGTTAATTCGGGAGTGCCTCAAGGTTCTATTTTGGCTCCAACCTTGTTTTTGCTTCACATAAATGATTTGTTGGAGACAACGGATAACAAAGTGTTCAGTTTTGCGGATGATATTACGCTTGTTTCCTCCTTTTCGAGTGTTCGACCGATTGGTGCATCTGCGTCACATCAGCTGAGATGTAGGCAGATTGACTCTCTGAATCAGGATCTAGATAAGGTCCTGCAGTGGGGAAGGGCCAATCTCGTCAACTTCAATGCAGCGAAGACACAATATACGACATTCACAAGGAAAAGTTGACCATCGGTTCCACAGCTGATGATGAATGGCCGGGCCCTCGAGGCTGGGGAAAGTTTGAGATTGCTCGGCGTCACGGTCTGTGGGAATGTATCATGGCATAAACACGTGTCGAGTATCGCCAGGTCCGTCTCAGGAAAACTGAGCTATCTTTTTACAACCAAGAAATATTTTACTTCAGCACAAGTTCTTCTCCTGTATAAATCCCAAATTAGACCCGCACTCGAATATTGTTCTCATGTTTGGAGCTCTGCTCCTAAACATACCCTCGACCTACTTGAGAGCATACAGAGACGAGCGATCCACCTGATCGGGGACTCGGCGCTGACGTCGGGACTACGGTCGCTATCACATCGTAGGAGCGTAGCCGACATCTGCCTGTTTTACAGATATTATCACGGGTACTGTTCTTCGGAGATTCTTGGTATTGTTCCGCACAATTCGGCTTATGTGCGCTCCACAAGACAATCCGACGAATCGCACCAGTTTGTGGTTCATCTCCCGACGGCGCGAACACCCCTGCATCAGAACACGTTCCGTTACAGAGCGGGTAAGCTGTGGTACTCCCTTCCCACGCGAGTGTTCCCGGAGCGTTACAACCTGCAACTGTTCAGAAAGAAGTGCAACAGTTATTTGATGGCATCTCGGGACGCCCACTCGGCACTATAGGTTCGCCTCTCCCGAGAGAAGTCTAGTAATAAAAAAAAAGTTATTTCCTGGTATTGGATCATTATTTATGTCTAGGTCGGGTTTTCTGGTAGCAATGCTTGGGTGTATCGACCTCTGATAAAAAGTTCTTCATCTCGGGTCGACAAGTTTTTCTACAGTCCAATCACCAGTTAACGTTAAAATGATATTCAAGTCATTGTTAACCGAGGCAACACTTTCTCATTGTTAACTGCGCAGCATTACTTTCCAAAGTTGGATCCATTTTAACATCGCTTATTTCCTCTAGCCTTGCTTCTACCGGAACATCATGAATTTTTCTCCTTACTTTCGTCAATTGTGTCTCTTCTGGTTTCATGTCCGATCTTATTAGTCGCCTCGCTCTTTTGAATTTCAACATATCATTTGAAACATGAAATTACCGCTTACTTCCTCTAGTCTTGCTTCTACCAGATTATCGTGCATTTTTTCCTTACTTTCGTTAATTGTTTCTCTTCTGGCTTCAGTTCCGATATTCTTTGTCGCCTCGCTCTTTTGAATTTCAAGTTATCATTTGAAACATGTAATTACCGCTTACTTCCTCTAGTCTTGCTTCTACCACATCGTCGTGAATTTTTGTCCTTACTTTCGTTAATTGTTTCTCTTCTAGCTTCAGTTCCGATATTCTTTGTCGCCTCGCTCTTTTGAATTTCAACCTATCATTTGAAACGTGAAATTACCGCTTATTTTTTCTAGCCTTGCTTCCACCGGATCGTCATGGATTTTTGTCTTACTTTCATCAATTGTGTCTCTTCTGGCTTCATGTCCGATCTTCTTAGTCGCCTCGCTCTTTTGAATTTCAACTTATCATTTGAAACATAAAATTAGCGCTTACTTTTTCTAGCCTTGCTTCTACCGGATCATCATGGATTTTTGTCTTACTTTCGTCAAATGTGCCTCTTCTGGCTTCAGTTGCGATATTCTTTGTCGCCTCGGTCTTTTTAAATTCAAGTTATCTTTCGAAACATGAAATTACCGCTTATTTCCTCTAGTCTTGCTTCTACCAGATCATCGTGCATTTTTTCCGTACTTTCATTAATTGTTTCTCTTCTGGCTTCAGTTCCGATATTCTCTGTCGCCTCGCTCTTTTGAATTTCAACATATCATTTGAAACATGAAATTACCGCTTACTTCCTCTAGTCTTGCTTCTACCAGATCATCGTGCATTTTTTCCTTACTTTCGTCAATTGTTTCTCTTCTGGCTTCAGTTCCGATATTCTTTGTCGCCTCGCTCTTTTGAAATTCAAGTTATCATTTGAAACATGAAATTACCACCTACTTCGTCTAGTCTTGCTTCTACCAGATCATCGTGAATTTTTGTCCTTACTTTCGTTAATTGTTCCTCTTCTAGCTTCATGTCCGATCTTCTTAGTCGCCTCGCTCTTTTGAATTTCAACATATCATTTGAAACGTGAAATTACCGCTTATTTTTTCTAGCCTTGCTTCCACCGGATCATCATGGATTTTTGTCTTACATTCGTCAATTGTGTCTCTTCTGGCTTCATGTCCGATCTTCTTAGTCGCCTCGCTCTTTTGAATTTCAACTTACCATTTGAAACATAAAATTAGCGCTTACTTTTTCTAGCCTTGCTTCTACCGGATCATCATGGATTTTTGTCTTACTTTCGTCAAATGTGTCTCTTCTGGCTTCAGTTGCGATATTCTTTGTCGCCTCGGTCTTTTTAAATTCAAGTTATCTTTTGAAACATGAAACTACCGCTTATTTCCTCTAGTCTTGCTTCTACCAGATCATCGTGCATTTTTTCCGTACTTTCATTAATTTTTTCTCTTCTGGCTTCAGTTCCGATATTCTTTGTCGCCTCGCTCTTTTGAATTTCAACATATCATTTGAAACATGAAATTACCGCTTACTTCCTCTAGTCTTGCTTCTACCAGATCATCGTGCATTTTTTCCTTACTTTCGTCAATTGTTTCTCTTCTGGCTTCAGTTCCGATATTCTTTGTCCCCTCGCTCTTTTGAAATTCAAGTTATCATTTGAAACATGAAATTACCGCCTACTTCGTCTAGTCTTGCTTCTACCACATCATCGTGAATTTTTGTCCTTACTTTCGTTAATTGTTCCTCTTCTAGCTTCATGTCCGATCTTCTTAGTCGCCTCGCTCTTTTGAATTTCAACATATCATTTGAAACGTGAAATTACCGCTTACTTTTTCTAGCCTTGCGTCTACCGGATTATCATGAATTTTTGTCTTACTTTCGACAATTGTGTCTCTTCTGGCTTCAGTTCCGACCTTCTTAGTCGCCTCACTCTTTTGAATTTCAACTGATCATTTAGAACATGAAATTACCTCTTACTTCCCCTAGCCTTGCTTCTACCGTATCATTATGAATGTGTATCTTTCGCTACTTTCACCAGTTAGTGTTGAAGTTCCATATTTTCAACTTTTTCATTGACTTTTGATGGTCTGCGGATATGAATACAGTTTCGATTGAAAGACTATTATTTCTAATTTTATTGAACCGAAAATCATGTTATTTATACGTAACGTAAATATTGTCTATGAAACAATTATTCATATGTCGCAATAGCCTAAATAAATGTGCAGTATGAATTGTTTAATGATTATGATGAACCAATTGGTAAAGTGGGTCACCGTTCGTGCTTCAGTTCAATCGGCAGTTTTACCTGAGGCGGCAGTAAGAATTGTTTATGTTTATTTTGTGTTTTGCTTCTCTATGAATGGGCTGTGCAATGTTTGTATTTTTCGTCGTTTGTTTACTCCCCCTTTTCTGGGAGTGCTGCTTTCGATAGTGACGTAATTAGCATAAAGAAAACTCCCACCGGAAAAGGTGATTGAGCTGCAACACTGAAGTAGTGGGAGTGAACGGTTAATCTGCTTCTGTGATTTTGAGGGATACCGGATCACAATTGGTAACCGTACCCAACTACCGGGTGTCTTATCTATCTCGCTGAGGTACGAGTAGCTCTCGTCGACATTTCCTGATCTGGTTTTAAATAGATATCTGCGTAAGGCAACGGCTGAAACGAGGATGACAAGACATAATCCTCCACCCAAATACCAGTAATGATGCTCCTGTGGGATCCAGTCGTTATTGTCAAATTCATTTGAAAGTTGCGCCTTGAGGAGGGCAATGCGTGGATCAGTTAGATGCTTTGTGTTTATGTCGATATTAGGTGGTGGTATGCTTATCTCTCATTGGTAACGCCTCGATTTCCGAGTTTATTTTCTCCACTTCTTCGATCGGAGAAATAGCTCGAACCATTTTGCTGGAAATTTTGCAGCCGTTAAATCTTACCAGGTTCACGCTTGTCAGGAGTGAGTGAGTCGTTACACACCAAATCGACTTCATTGGCACTTGTTCTATAGATGACTGCGAGGTTTCTCTGAAGCTGATAAATCTCATCAAATTCCGTGTTGACTGGGGTTGAGTTGCAGTTTCCCAAAAGTGAACCGGCTGCAGCAATTTGAAGGACTTCCTTCCATCAGTTGTTCAAAGGTTTTCCTTCAACATTATCGTAGATCCCGCCACCAAGACCTATAGCTTGAAATGGCTCAAAGAATGTCTCATTGTCTGAACTAACCACAAATTGTTGCACGAAGTCTCCATTGCCTAGCAAAATAGCATCGGAATCGATTGTTAGGACACTGATAAAGACGTATTTCGAAAATTGGTTGAACTAGGGGGATGCTGATCGCCACAATAACCATGTCTTAACGGATACACTTCGTTATTTTGTTCATAGTAAATAATGAGGATACATCAGGTACAGGTGGTAATCGACAAAAGTCCGAGCCTTCGTTCATTCGGTTAACATGTTCTTTTATATATTGTGTGTGCGTCTGTTAGAAATGCCACACTACTCCCTCCTCAGTAACTTAGTTACGACCAACTTTTATTTTTATTACGTAACAAGCATCAAGGTCGTATACGATTGCAATTAACATACCCATTTCGCATCAGGTGAGTGTACTTGAGAATATAGATCGAATTCGTATTCGCTGCAGTTAGTCTGATGCTTCAGTGTTTCGCTTCTCATCCGTTACTCCGCGTGTTCAATTCACCTTCTCACTATCCTTGCTAAATGCTATACTTTGACAGCTTTGTTTGAAATCTTGACAGGGATCTTGATGATCAAATTTAAACCGAATGACTTACGTCGGAATTCATAATGACCATGCCTTGTGCTGAAGGCTGTCTTATCCCGATCCTTTGGATCTACCAAGACTTGTTGATAAACGCTGGCTAAGTCGAGCGTGGAGAAGTAGCGTGAGTGACCGAGCTGGTCAAGTATATCCTCAATACGAGGGAAGGGTAACGCATCCCCGATGGTTTTTTCGCTCAGTTTCCTGAAATCGACAACAACTCTCAATTCTCTAACGGGGCCCGCTTTCTTTGGAACTACCAATAAGGGTGAGTTCCGCGGACTTTCGCTGGGTTGAATGATATCATTTTCCAGCATTTCCCAAATCTGCTCGTAAATCACCTGCCTCTTGCACTCGACCAGTCGGTACATCCTTTGGTTAATTGGCGCTTGGTCCTGTACCAAAGATATGTCATCCCAGATCGCACCAGTACACGTCAAGTAGTCGCCTTTCAAATGAAAAATGTCGTTCAACTCCTGACATATTTCCATTATCGATTGGCACTCTTGAGGAGTTAGGTTTTCTCCTAAGTTGAGTTCCTCGTATAATTGTGCCAACCTTGAATCTTGTGTTGATTTCATAGACGACGGACTATCCGAGAACAGATGTCTGATATATTGGAGGTTTTGTTCCTCCGAAGGTTTGTCCTCGGACACGGGCTTACTCGATTCGTCATCAGAGTGAAGTTCGGTCGACGTGTTTACTCGCATCTCCGGGGGAATAATTGAATAATCCGTGGTTGGATGCAACTTGGATCATTTGTGGCAGGATGTATGGAAGGAGGCAGCGCCGCAGACCTTGTCTGCGATGGAGGGATGGCGTAGTCCAGGAGGCGCAGAGCCTGGGAGTGTCAAACTGGATGATATCGGCTCGAAATCGGGACCGGTGGAGGGATTTGATAAATAAGGCCAAGACCCGATCTCGGTTGTAGTGTAGATGTAACGCCATTTTAACCCGGTCGATTGTCTGGGGGTAATTCAGGATATTAAGTGCCGCTAGTTTGGCACTTTTTGTCTTTTTCAAAATATAATTAGAGAATAATATCCCGCCTTGTACTTCTTTGGGTACCAGAATTACCTCCTCCCGAATTTGTATGGGAAGCCAATTATCGTTCGTGAGCCCCCCGGTACTAGTACTAGTTTGATCAGTACCATTTCGATCTCCGAAGGGTTTGTTAGTGGGAGTTCTACCAACGCTTTCCCTTCATTGCGCTCTTCGGTCTTCGGGGTACGGTCTCGTTGGGGCAACCGGATTCGGTATTGTTTCGCAGCCTTTCCTGGTGTGAGTAGGGTCTCCGGGTGAATACCAACCGCGGTTTGTAACTTCCCAGGTCCCCTTGGTACGATTCCCCGCTCACCCCTTTTGTCTTACTATTTACCAAGTCAACGGAAAAACTTTCGTGGTTTATATTTGTTCACGAAAACACCCAAACAACCGCCCGATCCATTGACCTTGCAATTCTTCGACAAGAAATCGTTACCCAGAAATCCGTCTTCCGATAACCCCGGCAAGGAGTACATTTCTTGGAAGATGCAGGGAAATTCCCACGGCAGCATTCCCTCGACTTGCTTTGCCAAAAAGCGTCTTGAGGTCGTGGATTGTTGGACATCCACAACACGTTTATTGTGGAGTGCCTTCAGAAGCTGATCTCAGTGCCGGTGTCCACGATTAGACGCGTTAGTGTTTCTACGGCCCACGTCCAAAGGGAGTTGGACAATCGGGACTTTGGTTCTTGAAAGCTGAGAACAGCTTTTGCTGAGTTTCGAGTTTAGTTAGCTTGGGGTTTCCTAACCCGACCTCTCGGAGTTTTCCTACCACTTTCTCCTTTTTTTGTTTTAATAATGTCTTAATTACTACTCTAGATTTTAAGATATTCTGTAAGGTTTTATATTAATTTGGGTTAAGCTTGCATTAAGCCAAATAAATTAGGGTTCTGCCCTCACTAAACTATAAACTATGTGCACCTTTCCCATGTGTGACGTTTCATCATCATCATCGGCACTACAACCAGGAACCGGTCTTGGCCTTATTTAGCAAGTGCTGAGGCTTGTTAAATTTTCCATGATGACTTGTTTTTTCCGGGCAAGGTCATTAGTCTTGCGCCAGAGGCTCCCCGACGGGAAATCGAACCCCGGTCTCCCGCGTGACAGGCGGGTATACTAACCACTATACTATCGAGGAGCCATGTGACGTTTACAGCCACGAAATTCACAGCAACATCGGATGCTATAAACCCGGTGGTTCTATGTTGCTAGTTTTTTGCGGGCGGGGGGTTGGTGTGATTCCGGGTGTGTTTTTCTCCGAGACTCCCTCTGATGGTGTGGTGGCCTATTTTGTGGTTGGCGTCTGGGATTGCATTGTGGTGGTATATAATGCGCACGGCAATCCTTACTGTCCTGCCCATATTGCCTGCAATTAACGTCCAGGAGCTTCTTTTGTGTGCCCTCTGTACTACTTCTTTCGACAGAGTTGGAATGAGCTGAGTGTCAGAGTTTATTACAACGTTCCGTGCTGAGTTTCCGAGGAAAGAGATCCCCTACTGTAGCGCAGCATGTTGGAGTGAGGTATGTGTGCGGTTTTATAGCCCTTTAGTCTTGCCATAACTATTCTGTTGACGGGGCTTATGCCCGCCTCTACGTGAATGTTTTTGGAACATTATGCCTTGCTATTTGTTATGGACGATTTCGGAGACGCTGCAACCATGAGTTGTACGCAATCTACCTTGAAGCTAATGTTGTAAGAAAAATCAAGCTCGGTAGACTCCGGTGGGCGGGACACCTAGCTCGAATTAGCGAAGAGGAGCCTGCCCGGAAAGCTCTTTGTGGCAGGATGTATGGAAGGAGACAGCGCGGCAGACCTTGTCTGCGATGGAGGGATGGCGTAGACCATGACGCCCAGAGCCCGGGAGTGCGAAAGTGGATGACATCGGCTCGAAATCGGGACCGGTGGAGAGATTTGTTCAATAAGGCCAAGACCGGATCCCGGTTGTAGTGCCGATGATAATGATGATGATGATTTCTTATGGCCCTCTTTATGTCACGCCTTGGCTTTTGTAAGTTATCAAGGTGTTGTTGGAAGCCTACTCTTCCTCTTGTTCTCTGCATCCTGCAGCAAGATTGTAAGCACTTTGCTCACAGTGCTTTAATTTCGTCTGTCTAGCAGTAATATGGTTTTCCTCAATTCGTGGATATCCGTCTAGGCATTGCTGCCTCCAACGTTGTGTTCATCATCTCCATTAACTGGTAGACCATTTGTGCCAAACTTTCTTCGATTGTCGGTTTCAAAAAACCTTCATCGAACGTGCCATCCTTTAACTTAGGGCATGTTTGTATGTTAAGATCGTTATTTCCGTCAAGTTCAATTGTTATGGCTTGGTGGTCATTGTGGGTGTATTTTTCATTGAGTTGCCATTAATCTGTCTTTATGAGTCGGTTGCAGATGGGCGTGATGTCTATTACTGACCCTCTTCCTTTTTTGCGGTGTGTGTTCTTCGTGCCAGTGCTTGCGACAGTGACTTCCATCGGTGCGGATGTTTCCAATAGGCGGTAATCCATTGTGTTGGTTTGCTGTCTTACTGGATCGCCCATGTATTCAAGTCACTGGCTATGACAACGGACTTTCTGCCTCTCGCATCTACCATGGGGATGTCTAGCATAGTTTGGTATTCGTTTGTGGTCCAACTAGGCCATGCATAACAACTGTAGAAATTGACTCTATTCAATTTAGCTCTTATCAATGTTAGCTCTATTGATCACCGGTGTTTCGAAAACCATGCAATCCACATACTCATATGGCCGCTTGTGTGGTCTCGTCCTGACCCATATGTTGGTATCAAGAGCTTATAAGATTCGCTGATCAGTACAACGGTGGCTTTTGTCCGCGTTGACCATTCGTGTCAGGATATACCGTGGGGTTTAATGTCACTCGTACGCCTTCATGTGCGTGGGTTCAGCAACACCTCCACTACACTTCCACTAAACGTTGCTAGAAAAAAAATAATTGTCCAACACTAGAAAATGAAACGAATGAAAACAAACCAGATACGTTACTTTTTATTTCACAGATTTTATTGTTTCGTTTCTACACCTTTAAACTTTTTCCGTTTTTTTTTTTTGCTGTTCTTTTATTGTTGATTAAGGCCTCAGCACATACATCTAGATCACTATAACTTGTAATTAATCTTCAGTGTTCGACGGAATTCCTTCTACATTTGATATTGTTTAATAAAATACACTTGGCACCTTTATAACATTTTGAAGTTTCAATAACGCTTAATCGACTGAGTTATTTCGCGTACAACGACTCAACGAACATTAACCAATGGAAGAACAAAAAGAAAAAAAAAACTATTTTCCAAAGAGTTTGTAAAATTTGACTCGCGGCTATGACTCCTGACCGCACTCGACGGAGATGAATTTGGACTCTGTAGGACACGTGTGCACCTCTAAGAAGATAAAATCTGACTCTCCAATGCAATCCATTTCTGTCAGATTCAACGTCGGTGGATTACATCGGTTTGGGAGGATTTTATATGTGTCCGTATAGGACAAGTACGATGCCCTTCAGCCTGCATATCGGCAACGACGAAAATGCACCTGAATAAACATGGACTGGTGTTTTTTTTTTTTTTTATTAGACTTTTCTCGGGAGAGGCGAACCTATAGCGCCGAGTGGGCGCCCCGAGATGCCATCAAATAACTGTTGCAGTTCTTTTTGAACAGTTGCAGGTTGTAACGTTCCGGGAACACTCGCGTGGGAAGGGAGTTCCACAGCTTCCCCGCTCTGTACCGGAACGAGTTCTGATGTAGGGATGTTCGCGCCGTCGGGAGATGAACCACAAACGGGTGCGATCCGTCGGATTGTCTTGTGGAGCGCATATAAGCCGAATTGCGTGGAACAATACCACGAATCTCCGAAGAACAGCACCCGTGATAATATCTGTAAAACAGACAGAGGTCGGCTACGCGCCTTCGATGTGATAGCGACTGTAGTCCCGACGTCAGCGCCGAGTCCCCGATCAGGCGGATCGCTCGTCTCTGTATGCTCTCAAGTAGGTCGAGGGTATGTTTAGGAGCCGAACTCCAAACGTGAGAGCAATATTCGAGCGAGGGTCTAATTTGGGATTTATATAGGAGGAGAAGTTGGGCCGGGGTAAAATATTTCTTGGCTCTAAAAAGATAACTCAGTTTTCCTGAGGCTGACCTGGCGATGTTCGACACGTGTTTATGCCATGATACATTCCCACAGACCGTGACGCCGAGCAATTTCAAACTTTCCCCAGCCTCGAGGGCCCGGCCATTCATCATCAGCTGTGGAACCGATGATCCAGTTTTCTTTGTGAATGTTGTATAGTGAGTCTTCGTTGCATTGAAGTCGACAAGATTGGCCTTTCCCCACTGCAGGACTATATCTAGATCCCGATTCAGAGAATCAATCTGTCTACATCTCAGCTGGTGTGACGCAGATGCACCAATCGGCCGATCACTCGAAAAGGAGGAAACAAGCGTACTATCATCCGCAAAACTGACCACTTTGTTATCCGTTGTCTCCAACAAATCATTTATGTGAAGCAAGAACAAGGTTGGAGCCAAAATAGAACCTTGGGGCACCCCCGAATTAACAGGATACTGATCCGAACACTCGCCGTCCACAACAACCCGGATCGATCGATTTTCAAGGAAACTCCTCGTCCAGTCGCAAAGCTGTTGGGAAAGTCCATATGAACGAAGTTTGTTCAGCAATGCCCCGTGCCAGACACGGTCAAAAGCCTTGGAAATCCAATGCGACCGCCCTTGACTCACTATGCCGTTCAATCGCAGATGTCCATATATCGGTTATAAGTGTCAAAAGGTCTCCTGTGGACCGCCTGCCACGGAATCCGTATTGACGATCATTCAGGAGTCCGTTGCACTCCAAATCAATTGCACGCATTATGAGATACGCGATAGCGAAGATCGCCGAAGGACGAAATAGGTTTCTGTGTCCTAAGTAAACAGAAACAATATTTCAAGGTTCAAACGATGTGATGTACATTATTTGTGATTTAGGCTCTGCTATATGGGAACATCGGCTGTTTACATAATCGCCCCAGACTTATGCCATTGCAGGAAATAGATTTTTTCGTGGCGATAAGCAAACCGAAGGTTGCTCGCCTATGGCCAAGGCTATGGTGGCTTTTGTTTGCTGTAATTAAATGGAACATGGGTATGATGGTGAGGAATTTGACTTGCAGACGTGCAAGCGTACGTCTCACCCTGGGGAAATTTGGACAGCGGTTGGTAAGTAGAATAAACACAGTGATGCTACTGTGTTTGTTTGTTATACAGGCAGGAGCATCGTTAGGCATGATCTAGGGTATGATTGTCTAACGTCAATCATATTAGTACCCAAATCCCATGATCGGTAGATAACCGATAAAGCAAATTGGTCGCAACTGTAGCGAACCTTGGGATTTGGGGCAATATTAACTCATGAACCGTAACAAGAATACCGGCTACAGCTGTGTCAACAATTACTCTGGCCAGCGAGTATTTATCTTTTATAATTGCTGACAAGCCGAGCCGATTGCCTGGCACGGTTCATGTAATATGAATGAAATAACTCGTTTGATGTGCACGCCTGCTGGGGTTTTACTTTCAGGTGAAAGTTGTTTGAAAGAAAGCTTACACTGCTCGAATGCAGGTAAGTACGAGGGTTCCTTTTTATATTTCGGGATTAGAGAACAGGTGTCGAAAAACGTTGACGTCTCAGTTTGTTTTTTACGTACGGGAATAAAAAGAAGTCATTCGGTGCCAAGTCAGGACTATACGGCGGATGACCCATCAAATCGATGTTTTGGGTGCTCAAAAATGCAGTTGTTGCAGCCGATGTGTGAGAGCTCGCATTGTCGTGGTGAAGAGTGATCCGTCTTCGGCGGTTGGTTTTCCTGATTTCTTGGAAGACAACTGGCAAACAAATGGTTGTGTACCACTCAGAATTGACTGTTCTCCGTTGTTCTAGTGGTACGGTTGCGACATGTCCAGTTTTTCCGAAAAAACAGGCGACCATTTGCTTGGAAGTGCTTCGTGCGCGAACAACTTTTGTTGGATTTGGCTCATCTTGAAACACCCAGACAGTCGACTGCTGTTTACTTTCGGGCTCATACGCGTAAATCCACGATTCATCACCTGTGGCGATGTCATAGACGTGTTTCGAAGCACCGCGACCGTATTTTTTGAGCATTTCTTTCGACCAATTGACACAAGCCTTTTTTTGGGCGATTGACAAATTGTGTGGGATCCAACGCGAACAAATTTTTTTGACAGTCAAATGTTTATGCAATATTGAATGTATGGTGGTCCCACTAACGCCTAAGGTTGTCTCAATCTCACGATAGGTCACATGACGATCTTCCAATATCAGTTCGCGCACAGCATCAATGGTTTTCGGAACAACAACTGATTTTGGACGACCTTCAGGAAATTCATCTTGGAGTGAACTACGACCACGATTGAATTCACCATACCATCGATAAACACTGGTCCTTGATGGAGCTTCATCGCCAAAAATTGAATTAAGTTCATCCATGCACTGTTGCTGAGTTAATCCACGCCGAAAGTTGTAAAAAATAATCGCACGAAAATGTTGACGATTTAATTCCATTTTTGGGCCGAGATGAATCTTTTAAGTTACTGTAAACAACACAAATAGCGCTCGTATGTCAAAACGTTCTGAGTGCGTATAACCTCAAAAATGTCCAACTTTACGACAGAGCTGTCATTTGCCGGATTGCAACACTAGGGTTGCCAAATCCCGAAACATAAGAGGCAACCCTCGTATAGTGGCTTATGGAGTGAGGAAAAAGTAGGTTATTTTAAAGAAATTGATGGTTCTTTAGGAAGGCTTGAAAGAACCGTCACCTCACCCCCCCCCCCCCCCCCCCCCCCACCCCACCGCCCGTGATGACGAAATGGGTAAAGACGGTTAAGGGGGGGGGGGGGGGTCGTTGTCTGTGGGCGCGAGTGCTGGGAGGTTGTGCTGGTTGGGTGGTAGTTGCATCTGATAATGGGGGCTGTTCTGGGGCGGGAGCTTCCAGAAAGCAGGGCTTCAGTCTCTCGACGCTGACCGTGGGTTGCTTGCCTCTAAAATCGATCTCGAAGACGCGGTCGTTGAAGCGGCGGAAGACTTTGAAAGGGCCATCATAAGGGGGGTCGAGGGGTTTTTTGACCTTATCCACCCTGACAAAGACGTATGTGCAGCTGTGCGGTTCAGGGTGGATGAAGAGTTCTTTGGTGCCGTGCCTGGCTACTGGGGTTGCCCTAACCTTTCGTAGCAGGTTACGGAGATATCCTGCTTCATGAAGTTGGTCACGCGGTGTATCGCCGCCCAGGAAAAGTTCTCTTGGGAGAAGGAAATTGGTCGCAACTGTAGCGAACCTTGGGATTGGAGCAATATTCAGTCATGAACCGTAGCAAGAATACCGGCTACACCTGTGTCAACAATTACGCTGGCCAGCGAGTATTTATCTTTTATAATTGCTGACAAGACGAGCCAATTGTCTGGCATGGTTCATGTAATATGAATGATTTAACTTGTTTGATGTGCATGCCTGCTGGGGTTTTACTTTCAGGTGAAAGCTGTTTCAAAGAAAGCTTACACTGCTCGAATGCAGGTAAGCATAGTGGTTTGTGGAGTGAGGGAAAAGTAGGTTATTTTAAAGAAATGGATGTCTCTTTAGGGAGGCTTTAAAGAACCGCCACAATACTGTGCCGTTTCACAATGATTTAGATTAATTTCGTGATGTTTGGTATAATCCTCATCTTAGTACTGTGCAGCTGTTATTGATAGCCGGATGGTTTACTTCTACAGGGTATGTTCACTTGCAGATCATGTATCTCAACTCGTTGACGCAGTCTTTTGCGACACTCAAAGACCCGGGCTAGATATGCCATATATCATGCGCCTCTCCCAGAGGTTGCATTCGTACGGTGACCAAAACACAATGAAAGAGACTGTTGCAACACCCTGTATTTGACATTGTTTTATTCGAAATTTGTCGTTATAGAGGTCTCCGCGATTCCCATGGGATGTATTGTCCAGCCGTGCCGTTGTTTTATTACTCCTACTAATATATGTACTCCAACTTTGTCACGGGCAAAGTTTGCCGAGTTTTTTGACAACTATTTGCGGTCATATCCGTCGATCTGAAATGGGGTTTCTGCAGTAAAACTGCTATGAATTTCTAACATTTTGTTTTTGTACAATATCATTTTGTGCAGTTTTTCATTCTCCTGGCCGAATATGAGAATTCGGTCCCGGTGTTGCACGAATGTACCTTGTAAATTTCGATCAGATCTTTTACATCTTATAGGAAACCCCCAAAAAGAGTCAGTTCGCTTTTGTTGGCTTCGATTATGTGCTTATTCCTTGCCATTCGTTCATGTGGCATTATTTTAGATAAGAATCTTTTCTGCCGAGATCAGTGTTGTGTATACTACAGTCAATTTCATACATCTGATAGAGTGGTATTTATTGAGTGAATGACGGACAAATCTGACAATCTGTCAATTTTGACAAAACTCCCTTACACTGCTAAATCACTATCTTCCAATTTCCTTAGTTACTTATCATGTTAACTCTTTGGTAAGAGCCTTTATAGTTTTATAGTTTTGCGATCGAAGTGAAGAATGTGATTCGAACTAACGTTAGAAAAAGGCCGAGATCAGACCGCGGCCGCTACATAAACTGTGATTATTTTGTTAATGCTTTGGTATACGGCGCTGATAATTCTTTGATTATTTTTTAGTGGGATATTCTTCACATACATTGGAGTCGCCACAACCTTTTCGCTCACCAAATCCAGATTCAAAATTAAACCACAACAACGTAGCATATGTTCCATCCAGGACATTTGTTTAATTTCAATGATGACACTGCAATATAGTTACGACTGTATTCTGTGTAACACAGTTCAGCAAAACTCCAAATTGGTTTCTTGCGAGGATTTTTAAAGAACCCTAAATCTGTCAAAAGGGGTAGACATGTTCTGTTACTGAAAGATGTGCGAATTGTTTTTCTCTGCGACTTTGCTGTGGTATACTAGTATAGAGCAGAAATTAGCACGGCATCCTGTGGTGGTGACAGCGTTCACACGGCTCTAATCAAAAACAGTTTTCAAGTTTGAACAATGTGCTGGTTAGCAGCCCTCTGCCAGGGACACAAGTTGTATAGCTGATATTTAAATTATCCAGCAGAGAGTATAAAGAGCTCATGGCTGACGATGGCGGCAGAGCATTGACTCAAGTGGTGGGTTACCTCAGTATTGTTCACTACTGTTGTCTACTTCCTTCTTTCATCCCCCTAACAGGTTGTGCAATTAAATTTCGTAATTTAAATATGCAATTTAATTTGTAAATAATAAATTTTCTACATCGGCTTGGGTTGCTTCCTTTTCCGCACTCGACAAATTGGCGATTCGCTAAAAATTTGCAGAAGCTGGTAATAAATTCAATAAAAGCGATATGGCGTTTTGTTATTCCGGCGATGCGGTGCAAACAGCATCAAAGCAATTCACTAATGGATTTCATAAACTGGCTGCGGTATGCTTAATTGAGGTTTTTCCTGGTTTTATCTTGTACTATTTATCCTTGTTAATATTTGGTGTGGTATGTTCGGTGGAAATCAAATAGAAATCAATTCGTTGCCGGCAGGATGTTTGCTGGCACTATTGTGCAACTACATGTTATTGCAACTGCATACTTATTTTTAATTGGTGAACTAAAATAAATTATCGATTAAATTTTTATGAGGCAATTTAATATCCTGGCGATTTCGTTGTATACAATGTAGTTCATTCGCACAATCCACTAACGAACGATATAAATTCATGTATACCTAATTGAATACTGATATTGAATTATAACAGGGTCCTGCATCCGTGTGCCGTCAAACACGAAGTATGCTGCAACATTTGATGGTCGTCCTTTTTTTTTATATAAACGAATTGATCAATTCTTTTATGTCTCTTATGATAGTGATATGGTAAGATTTTTTTTTCAGTTCGTTTCAGTTAGGTTTTACTGGTTTTTCCAATGCAGGTTATGTACGTGTTAAGGACAATGATTTTGAAAATCTATACTATTTTCATCCTGCTGACCATTTGTCACAGTCACATCATAGACCTTTTTAACTAATTGGCTCGTCCTGGGGATTAGTTTTCATTCAATTGTATTTTTGTGTGGCAGACCGTATAGCTTTCGTGAAGGGATAGGGTTTATTTTATGGCGCATTTACTTGAAGGGACAATTCTTCGTTTTAAAATTGGATCCTTAATAAAGGCATATGTGGTGTGGTTCGGGTAAGAGTAGGTTTTTGGGATCCGGGATCCTTATTTAAGTATGTAGATATGTTTGCAACGCTACCAGTGATTACAATGCCGACACAACCAATTTTGCACGTTTATTATTATCGAAAGTATCGGATTAATTGGTTTCCGTTTTACTGATGGAATTTGTTTTGGTCAGCTATATTAATCATGTTCGACCGCCTTCGCCATCTTAGTGTTCTCCGATTCGTAGATTATTTTACACAATAGCGTATCTTCATCATCATCGGCACTACAACCGGGAACCGGTCTTGGCCTTATTAGCAAGTCCTGAGGCTTGTTAAATTTTCCATAAGGATTTGGGCAAGGTCATTAGTCTTGCGCCAGATAGTGTATCTTACGCCATCAATAATTTAACACAAATAAGTTCACAATTCGTTTTTGTTTTCAATAAATTATATCAAAAACCCTCAAAGGCTACGCATTCCAAACACTTTCTTTTACTGATTAACTCAAGCGACGCCACAAACCTTTGCAACATCTTTTAGTTTTCAGAAATGAAAGGATTGTTCCTATCAACATTTTCTCTCGTTTTTTTCCCATGTCGGCAATTTGCTCGCAATAGTTTGGAGTCTGCTACCAAACTACAAAAGTGGTTGCGCTCAGATCAGAGAGCTAACTGTATAAACTTAGGTGGTGTAAAACAGAGTCGTCAAGAAGTTGATCTGTGGGGTTCTAACAGATACACACACACTATACAAGCAAATAGTGAAGAACGCCGAAAGGAAATTCGAATAAGCAAAGCATCAGAGCCGTATACCATAGCGATAACATAGCAATTCCACATCAGCTGAATGTACTCGAGTTTAGAAATTGAATTCGTACACGCGGCAGTGGCCTGAAGTATTGAGCATTGGTTCAATTTTTAGTGATTCTAACCGTCATAGCGTGAGTTCGAATCACACGTTCTTCACTATCGTTGCAAACGCTATAGATCTGTGGGGTTGTAAGTAGGTGTGCCAGGCACGACGCGGATTCACTTAAATCCCCAACTCTCATCCAGTCGAAGTAGTACGAAAAATAAAAAATGCACTGTGGTAGTTTTACTGGTGAATGTTTTTCTTTATTCTTAGTTTTTAATAAGTTAGGGAACGACAGAAGAAAAATTAAAGCACTGTAGACGTCCTCTCGTATTATTGTTCGATTCACTTCCCACACACTGTCTACTATTCTTGGCCATATATTCGCCCGAAATAATTTTATCTAATTAAAGCAATTGCGCGATAATCAATAAACGAAAAACTGCGACCGTACCGACACTTTTGATTTTTAATTTTTGTGTGTCCACACACCACTGGGGAAAAAATCGGACTACCCGGTTGATGGACGACATTGACCCAGCCTCGTTGATTGCGATGAGTTTCCACGCACTTCATCGCAAGGGGAAACCATCCTTCCTTCGCCCCAACGACCAATGAAAAACGATTTGCATTCCATTGGAAGTTTCCCAGGGACGTCGTTCAGATGAGGTGAATGTCTTTACATCGGAAGCAAGGCAACGACATGCGCTGGGCGAAGGAAAGAAAAAAGGAAAAAGGAAAAACACATATATGCCACAGGTCAAATATATTGATCGATGTATCATCATCATCATCGGCACTACAACCGGGGGCCGGTCTGATCGATGTATGGGCTGGGGATATTGCCGCCGTCCGATAGGGATAGGTTTCTTCATTGACGTTAAGTTAACAGAGCTTTTGCCGACGATGGCTAGGCACTAGGATAGATGGGATCGTGTTTACTTAAAAAGTAACGATGGACATGGGCATGAGGGCAATGTTTTGTTTACCCTATTGCCAACGCGCATAGCGTCAGTTGATTGTTCCTTGCATGTAGCATATCATCGTCGATGGGTCAAGTGCATGTTTACTCAAAACAACACTCGACCGATAGTAGGTAGTCAGCTATGACCTCTGGAAATTGTCGATCGAAGGGCCGACCGATGACAACGGTGAACATGTCATGCAGCATGTGAGGAAATGCTCCTCGTCTCCGTGTATTGACATGTTCAATGTTTATGCCGGTTATCTGAAGGGACAACCGAATTGCATTTCAGGGCATAGAAGCATCATTAGGCATGATCATGGGTATGATTGTCTAACGTCAATCATATTCGTGCCCAAATCCCATGATCGGTAGATAACCGATAAAAGGAAATTGGTCGCAACTGTAGCGAACCTTAGGGGATAGGAGTAATGTATATTTATTCATTGGCCATTGCGTACAGCATTAATTAGCTTGTACGCAGATTGCCAATGTCCCATCGGTCGATGTGTCGGGTGTGTTGTTTGCATTAGAACAACACTGGAAATTTCTATAGGCGGCCAGCAATGGCTGCGCTGTAGGTTGTTGTTTGTACAAGCGACCGATGACTTGGTGGTGAGGATAATTATGTCATGCACATGTAAGAGTTAATGCTTCTTCGCATAGAGCATTGGCATGTGCATGAATCAATGCTGGTTACCTGATGAGGTAGCCAAATTAGCCTTCGGGGACATGATGCGTTGGATGCGAGCATGCCCCGAGGTGAAAGTTAGATGTCATGGCAAGATGGTAATCGTGTCATGAACTTATATTTCAGGAATTTTTAAAAATAGGTGCAAGTACTTGTAGTTGGTTGGTTAAAGCGATGGATGGTTCTTCGGCGTCATGAAGAAGCCCACAGATCCACTCTATTCAATACTTCTGTGAAAACAATATCATCGCATTGGATCTCAAAACCTTCAACACCCTCAAAATAGTTTCCCACGATAACCATAATCAGAGAGTGCTTCGTACTAAAAATTTACTTCAGAATGCACACAAAGACATCTGTGTTTTCTTCTTCGGCTACACAAATCTGGAATAGTCGACCTGATCGTGTCCTCCATTCTGATATTCAGATAGTCAAGACGATGTTATGGATATGAAATTTCGGACCTGGATATGGATGCGGATATATGAATAATTTTATACCGGTTTCGGATATGGTTATGGATATGAAATAATTTCGGATTATCCGTTAGTTACGGATATCAGATTTTGAAGGAATTGTATAAGTAGCATCCGCCGACCGAGGAATGTCGTCGGGGAAGGGTTTTATTGTTTCTCAATGGATGTGTTTTTTCGTGCACCGCGACGTTTAATTGGTTGCTCTGAAACACTGAGAAAAGTGAGAAGATGAAAGGAAAGAATACCTAGAGTGGAGCAGCAATTCCACGCAAACAATCTTCAGTTGGAACAGCAAGTCTCATCAAATCATCCTCATCCAAATGGAATAATAACAACAGGAACTGGTCCACCCAGACCAATGCGCACCGAACACGAATAGCGTATGCACGCATCAAGATAGCAATGTCCCGCTTGGCAGGCGGCGTCCCCCAGCATTCAGGGATCAACCGCATCCCACCCATCAAGCACGCCTTGTAATCCAGAAGAGGCGGTACTTTAGTCAGCCCGGTAGGGATTGGGTCCGCACCTGTCATTCCGCCAAGACCCGAGGACGGTGCCATTGAAGAAGCCACACCAAACTCAACGTTGCGGCCTCACACCCCAAAGGCCACATCCCCTCGGTAAGTCTCGATTCAGTACTTTCGAGCACCAGTCATTACGTGGTCATTGATCGTGGGCTCCTCGATAGTATAGTGGTTAGTATACCCGCCCGTCACCCGGGAGACCAGGGTTCGATTCCCCGTCGGGGAGCCCCTGGCGCAAGACTAATGACCTTGCCCAGAAAAAATAAATCATTATGGAAAATTTAACAAGCCTCAGGACTTGCAAAATAAGGCCAAATTGGTTCCCGGTTGTAGTGCCGATGATGATGATGATGATGATCGTGGGTTACGAATTTACAACTCCAACCCAGATCAAATGGTCAGTTCTGCGACCAAGGGTACCGAACACCGACGACGGAGCTCGTCGTCACCAATCTTTGGCCATCACCAATTCAGGACGGACGGCTCTCTCCAGACATCCGCATCACTTGAAGTCCACGGCCCTGGGCCTCCGGCCCCTGGAACAAACGGATTCGTCAATGATTGGCGAATGCAGCCGCAAGCAGTCACCACCCACTCAGCGGAAAAGGAGCCACACCACTCCCCAGTGAGTAAGAATCAGCAGGCCGCCGATCGAAGCGCCGCCTGCCCAGAGATGGAACCGCATCCTATTGCAGAGAGTGAGCATCAACAGGCCGCTGACCGAAGTGCCGCTTGCCCAGAGATCCGACCCATGTCCTGATGCATGGACCAGCGCCGGAGCCCCCACGGAGACAATCGCAATGCATGGTCTGTGGGGCACACCACCAATTGACCGGTCCTCGGGGGTTGCGACTTTACAACTCTGACTCAGAGGAACTGGTCGACCACACGACTGCTGGGGACACATCACAGCAGGGGACAACGAGGAGACATCGTCGACGTGGACACCGGAGACACACGCGGTACATACATCCAACTACCGCCGAACCCCTTCCTGGACCATTCATCAAACCAGACCCTCGCCCGCTGAACCGCCGCTTGGACATCGGGCAATTGAAGAGCCGCGAGCCTGGCCGCCCAAAGGATTCAAGGCCAACACCCAGCCACCATCATCGACCAAGGAAAAAGCAATCGTTTGCGCCGCGATGTTTAATGGGTTGCCCTGAAACACTGAGAAAAGTGAGAAGTTGAAAGGAACGAATACCTAGAGCGGAGCAGCAATTCCACACAAACAATCTTCAGTTGGAACAGCGCTCGAGCGCAAACAAATACAAATAGATAATAATTTGACTTTACTATATTTCTAGGTTACCATTTGGCACTACAATCAGTCATATAAGTAATTATTATATTATTTCTATATTATTATTTATTAGTCTGTAGGAACCTGTGCAGTCTTCTTCCACGCTTGACCATCCGATCCGATCACCTCAAGCTTAAACCTAACGTTGTCCTCACATCTCCGTCGCAGCCGTCATACCGGTCTCTTTCCCGTTGGTCTACCGTCAAGAATTCTGCGCACGGTCCTATCGTTGCCCATTCGCGCCACATGTCCGGCCCATCTTAATCTGCGCGACCTGATAACTCTTACTATTGTAGGGGTGCGGTATAGCTCTTCCAATTCGTTGTTGTGGAATTTCCTCCATTGCCCCGCCTCTTCATCATATTTACTACTAAAGATACTCCTTAAAACTTTATTCTCAAATGTGCGGAATTTGTTTTCTTCCCGTTTTGTGAGAGCCCATATTTCGCATCCATAAAGAACGATTGGAATGATTATGGTGCAAAAAAAAAATGGGGTGGCGAGAGGCCGACTTTAGCGAGACAAGGACAGATGTGTCCTTCATCTTGTCTCTGGCTTCTGGTCATCTTGCGATAACCAGAATCACCCACATCCGTGAGGATGTTGGGCTCGGTGTCGAGATATGTGAAACGAAAAAAGAAAAAAACAGACGGGGGGGGGGGGGGGGGGGGAGTTGTATCCAAGGATAGTGTGGACAGTGTTAGTTCGGTTGTTCTCTAACTACTTGGGTGGAGGGATGGTCGGAAAGAAATCATACAAGACCGGTAAGTCTTGAGTGCGGTAGTAAACGCAGATCAGGTCTTTGGCGTCTGATGATCTGCGCTTTGGGATGATTATGGTTCTGTGGGGGTTTAAAACTTATGCCTACAGGGGAACAGGTTCACTTTTTTCCCACACTTTTGTTCCGCCGAAAATTGTTCACCAATGAAGAATGGATAAATAAAAACGCTCTGGCAGTTTTTTTGTTGTTTAAATGTTTTTTTTTATTTTTTATTTCACTTATTTTCCTATCTATTTTTTATTAATCCCAGAATCAAACTTTGTATGACAGCAGATTGGAATGCAAATTCTAAAGCACACGCTTCATATCATCACCAAACTTTTAAGCAACAATATGTAACTTGTTTTACAAAACCACAAGTATTTTAATTACACTGGGATATCGTTTAAATAAGATAGATGTATAAATATTTCGAAGTTGTTGATTGTTCTCTCTTTCTTTTTTGTTCCGGTCAGAGACGTCAAATACTCGACTGAGTCGTTACGCTTGACGATGCGCACTCCACGAGGGTTGAAATTCGACTTTTTCAACAAAAAAAAACTCGACGGACTCGCACTTAAAAATTGCGTGTGTACACACTCCAGTGGATAAATCTCAACTCTTGTGTTGTGTGCAAACTCGTCGGTGGTAAAAATTTAACTGATTCTCTTAAGGGATGAAGAACGATTCTGAAACGTGCGCAACGTTTGGGTAATGAATATCGACTAATTCCAATCAGGGATGAAAGTTGACTCCTTGGTTCTATCAAACGATCAACCAATCGAGATCATACTCTCATCTGTGCCCTCTCATTTTCCCCGCCCATCGAGGTAAATAAACCCTTTGGTTAATTCAATAGTCGATGGACTAGAGAGAATGCGAGAACCGAAACGAAGAGCGCAATGATCCCGGGGATGATTTTGCATTTTGCATGCACGAACGCAAAATCGGTGGTGACCGAGTGACCTAGTTTGGATATCGGTTTGATCTCAGAGTGCAATGTACTCTGAGAAGGGGAAAATGGAATGGGATGAAAAGTATTCTGTGCTATTCGCCTGACTACAGGGTTTATTGATCCCTAGCGAATAGCGTGTCTGGGGAAAGTCGAAGGGACGCTGCAACGGCTTGGGAGATATTAGCGTGAGAACAAACTAAAAGAATTCGATAACCCAAGCCGTTGCACGATGATGCAACAGCACAGCATCGTTTAGTTAGACTTTGCTGTTGCTAACCAACATGAAATTGTGATTTCCGGTGGAAATCTCATGGGGTTTATGACTTATGTTGCCGTATGACAAGAAGGAGCTGAATTAAATTATTCGTCTTTTAGGTAACTTACCTTTTTGCAGGTGAAATTGCCGACGGAAGGGATTAGGGTCGAGGTGGTGCGCTGTTAGCGGGCGAAAATGTGTAGAAATTGTAGGTTAGTTCTCCGTGTAATATAGAGAACCCCCACAGTTCTATAAACATGGAGCTTTATATTACGTGGTGGCAGTTTGGATTTCAGCAGTTTACTGACTGCGTGCCAACTAGCGTTACCGGAATGCAGTCTGTTGTCAATTTCCTTCGACATTTCGTTACTGGCCGTTAGTATCGTTCCCAGATATTTAATTTTTAACTTTTGCAAATATCTTACCCCTGACGTTGATGTGTGTCCCCTGAGATCCACCTGCTCTCGCCGTAATCATGTATTTTGTTTTGTCTTCATTTATTTCTAGGCTCACCTTTTCTGCCGATTGCATGATGATTTCACTGTTTTTACTTATAGTTTCTAGATTATCGCCCAAAACGGCGATATCATCCACATATGCGAGCACTTGCGTGACCACGTTCAGGGATAATCCAGCCATGTTGTCGTCTTGTACCTTTCTGATGACATACTCGAGGACAAGGTGAGAGGCCATCCCCCTGTTTTAGTCCGTCCCGGATTTCAAATGGTTCTGAGAGGTGGTTTTCTATTCTAACTCGCCCTTTGTTTTCGTTCATGCAAATTTGAATGAGGGCGGCATATTTTCGGGATTCCCCACTCAACTACAATATGGTAGAGTCTTTGCCTTGTGACTGAGCCGTAGGCCTTTTTGAAGTCAACGAACAGTTGGTGAACTGTCTCTCCGTATTTCCACTTCTTTTCCAGTAGTTGCCTTATTGTGAACATTTGGTCGCTTGTTGACCGGTTCCTACGGAATCCGCATTTGTAGTCTGCCAATATTTATTCTGCGTACGGTGTGATTCTCGCCAGTATGACATTTGTTAGTATTTTGTATGTGCTTGGGAGCAATGCTATTCCTCTGTAATGTTCGCAGTCCGATCTGTCGCCTTTTTTGAAAATGGGGATGACTATTGATGTTTTCCATTCTTCCGGAATGACTTCCTTATCCCATATTGATTTGATGAGTTGGTGTATCTTTCGAGCGGTTGCCTCTCCTCCATGCTTCACAAGATCTGCCGCTATGCAGTCGACTCCGGGAGCCCTGTTGTTTTTCAATCGATTTATTGCGTCTACAACTTCGTTGAAAGAGCGCCCTGGGATCTGAGGCTCGGCTGTATGTACGTCTGGTGCGTTTACTTGCGGTTGATGGGTGCGCACATTGAGCAGGTTTTCAAAGTACTGCTTCCATCTTGTCACGATATTGTTTGTTTCTGTCACCAGACAGCCGTTTGTGTCTCGGATTATTTTGGCTCTCCCTCGGTGGCCATTTCTAATTGAATTTATGCTGGGATACATAACATACCTCTGATATTCTTTGCTCTGGCATTTTCTAGGATTTTTTCGATCCTAGTCTTCTCCCATTCGCGTTTTTTGCGTTTGAAAATTCTCGTTGTCTCTTTCCGAATTGTCGCGTATCTTTCTGCGTTGACTTCATCATATCTTTCGAAGTGGATCACTTTGAGGCGTTTACGTTGTTCGATCGTCGCCCTGCACTCATCGTCAAGTCAATGCTTGGACTTAATTGTTTTCTTAAATCCTAATACCTTTTGGGCTGTTTGTTTGATTGTGTCTCTGATCGATACCCATTTAGTGCCCAGATTGTTGGTTTCCTCTTCCTCACTACTACCATTCTCCAGGATGCTAAATCTATTCATTAGTTCCTCTTGATATTCAGCCCTTTTGAATAGGTCTTTTAGTTTATCAATCTCCAAGCTTTTGCTTGTCTCCCGTGACTGCCCATGTGGGTTTGCTGCGAGCCGACTTCTAATTTTGGCCATCACCAGAAGCTGATCGGAGTCGCAATCTGCTCCTCAATATTCTCTTACGTCAAGGATATTCAAGTAGTGTCTTTCGTCTATGAGGAAGTGGTCGATTTGGTTACGCGTCACGCCGTCCGGTGATATCCATGTGACTTAGTGAAATTCACTACGAGATCTTTTGACGCTGCGAACGTGATAATTCGAATTCCATTATCACTTGAAAAGTCGTGTAGGCTTTCTTTACCTATAGTTGGTTGGAAGATATCTTCCTTTCCAATTTTCCAATTGAGGTCCCCGAGGAGGATTTTGACATCGAATGATGAGATCTTATCACATACTTCCTCTAGGGTCTCGTAGAACGTGTGCTTCGTTTCTTCGTCGGAACTGATTTCCTCTGGCATTAGATATATAATTTCCCCAATCCTTATGTTTGGCGTTCATATCTCCACCTAAGGTAGTTTTTGTCCAGGTGCAGTTGTAATCATCGAAAAAGTGTCTCGAGCTCTGCTGTAAAGAGGTTATGTTGGTGCTCCTCAGGTGCATAGACCACAATCGCATACAAACACCTTCTTTGCTGAAGGGGTATGCGTTCGATACAGGCTTCCAGCACCCGGAACCTGCGCACTTCTCCACTATATATAACTTTATGATGGATTCATTTTCTATTAAAGTTTGCGACACCCACCCTTAAAAGGAGTTAGGTCGGTCTTTTCGTATAATACGTAGTTTTTATGCCATATTTTGGGTCTCTGGTTTAACTTTGTTTCGCCCGCCAGAAGTACATCAAGGTGTTCATCTTGCAACAGGTTGAAAAGATTGGCCCTTCTCTCGGTTCTTATTAGTGAATTTACATTCACGACAAGAGCTTTGATTTATGTTTTGGTTAGAGGGTTTATATTGACTTTTTATTTAGACTGGGCAAGTGCGAGTAGATCTCGTTTATTTGACTTTGCAGCTGTGCCATTTGTCTCTGCAGATTGAGAAGGACTGTGAGCACGTCTGCTTGCGACGGATGAAATGATGTCGGACGTCGATATGTTTGAATAGGGAATGCGGGAGTGGAATACGGGATTCTCAGCCAGCTTCCGAGCACCGTTGTTGTCCTTGAATAATTTCAGCTTGTCTTGTAAGGCGAATCCCAGTTGACTAATCAGTCTTCGTAGATGTATGGCCTCTTTCGCCGCATCGGATACGGCCATATACTCTGCTTCTGTGGATGATAGCGCGGTGGTTCTTTGTTTACGCGATTCCCATGAGACAGGTGTGCCGTTAAGAGTAAAGGCATACCCAGTGTACGATCTCCTGTCGTCCGGGCAGTTGGCCCAGTCCGCATCGGCGTACCAGGTGAGACATTTCCCGCTCGTTTTATAGGATAACCCAATGTTCGCCGTGCTTTTCAGGTAGCGTAAGACACGTTTGGCGGCTTTCCAGTGATGCTCGTCGAAACAGCTGTTGAATTGGCTCAATCTGCTCACGGCAAAGGCTATATCTGGTCTTGTGCATACTGCCAGGTACATGAGAGATCCAATTAACTCTCGAAATGGCAGGTTTCTGTCGGGTTCCTCTTTCCCTTTCTGTAGTATAGGTCCGCTTCTGTGGCTCGAAGTTAAATCCTTAATATTCAAGTGACCCAGTCTCCGGTGCCAGGTTTCCAGTAGTGATACATCCGGGGTAGTTGTAGCGGCGGCTGCGTGGGTTTCCTTCAGGTTTGCTGGAACGAAGTACAGGTCGTTTTTCCTTACAGCCTCGAAGATGTCCTCCCGTTTTGAGTTCTTACTTTCGTTCCTTTATTATCGAAGGTGATTGTGAATCCTCTGTCAGCGATTTTGGTCACAGACATTAGATTCGCCCGCAGATCGGGGACGTGTAGAACGTTATCCACTTTTACGTTTCGATATTTGCCTTTGTACTGGATGATGATGTTTATGTCGTTTCGTTCGGTGATGTCGGTTGAGGCACTGTTGGAAAGGTTTAGTTTCATCGGATCAATTTCGTTGTATCCTTTGAATGCTTCGGTGTTACTCGACATGTGGGATGTGCTTCCGCTGTCCAGGCCCCACCTCTTACTGACAGTCGACTTAAAAGCCTGAAATCCGTGTTGCGCTGAGTTGGTGTAAGCTAGTACACTTGTACCGTAGTTGTACATCTTGTTTTCCTTTCCTCGATTTTTAAAAGATCCCGGTCCTTTTCTGTTGAGAGAGCGGCACTCGGCGACCCTGTGCCCGGCTTTTCCGCAATGGTAGCATTTGTAGGAAGGCTTTTGTCGGTTTCCGGGGTGATTGTGTCCATGGCGGTTATCCTCCGTCCTCGTGTCGCGTTGTTTGGCGGCCTTCGGTTTCATGTCGTTCGTTGGTGCGCCTGGTGTCGCTTTCCTCGATTATCTTGATTCGTAGCGCCTCCGGTGAAGGTAACTCGTCTCGGGATTCTATGGCGCATCTGAAGTTCTCGAACTTCGGGGAGAGACTATACAGGAGCATGATGCATAGCATGTCGTCGTTGATTTCGATTTCCATATCGTTCAATTTATCGACGGTGTCAAAGAAGTCACTTAAGTGTGTTCGCACGTCGTCGTGATCGATCATTCGATGAAGCGTCAGTCTCTTCAGTAGACTGGCTTTCCTGGCCGGACCTTTTGACTCGTACACGGAGATGAGTTTCTCCCATACTTCTGGGGAAAATTTCAGGTTTCACAATTTTTCCAGTCACATATCCCCATGCGTCGACTTTACTAGGATCGCCTCCATCTGCAGCTTCCAAGTGTCGAAATTATCCCTCCGCAGTTGTTCGATGTTCGCTGTGGATGACGCCATTTTGTTGATAGACGAGAACTTAGCTTCCTCGTGTTGTTTGTGGGTTTTCCACGCGTTTATCCAACCGTGACTCTATTTCGCAGTGCTCTGGTGAATGCCTGGGCCCATAACCTGTTGTAGAGTAGTAGAGACGAAGGGAGGATACCACGTGGATACGGACGTGCGCTGAAGCGGCTAGTTGATGAAAGAGAGTGATAATGCGCACGTACATCATCAGGAAGCCTTTGCAACTTGACGAAAAGCAAAATGGTGGAGGTTCGTCAAGTGCAACCAATTTCGTTGTCGCCGGTGTGCGCATCGGATGTACACTTATGTAGAACATTTGATGTCCAACAGTTTATTACGTTAAATAAATGATCAACAAAATAATATTTGTAGTTTTATTTCTATTTATGTTTCAAATGTCCAAAAATGTATGGCCCATCCTATACTTTAAAATGTATCGTTGTTAACACGAATAAGGAATAAGAACACGCTCAGATAGACTACAAATAAATGGTACAATAATATTGGAAGTACCAGCGTATGTCATAAATTATGTTCGACCAAATTTTCTTTGAATTTTAAATGCAAAACAACATTTTTATTACATCAGCCAATGTGAAGAGGCATTCAACTCTGTTTTTTTCTTCTTCTTAAATTTTATAAAAATACTGAATGTCTTCTATTTTTTGTTATTTTTTGTATATTTCGTTATTATTATATTATAAAATTGAAATGTATTTATATAAGCAATCAAAACAGTATCCTATCCTACCCGTATTTCAGACGAAAACTAATAGTAAATTAGTGCATATTCACAAATGCAGTCGACATTCTACATTCAATTTAACATATTCAATAGTTTAACCATTTCCTTTATGTTTTTGTTTTCTTGCTTTTTTTTCATAGTTACGCGATTAATTAATAATTTAAAACCAAAACCAATTGTCTACCATTATTTTCGAGTGGGTGTAAAACTCATCATATTTAAAATATAATTAACCTCGTTGGATGCGAGTGCGGACAATATTTTCCGTTAATAGGAAAAACCTAGTCGGATAAAAGCACTCTCTCCATTAATTTTATGTCTGGCCGACATTGTCAAACAGCACAAACGAATTTCAGATGTGTAATAAATAATTAATTGTTGACGGAAAGGAGGAATCTGTGTGAAGAAGCAGCTGGTAAATCCTTTAATAAGCATGATACCACATTCAGTCGTGAATACCATCACGACATAGCTGTATAAAAAAGTCATATAAAAAGGAAAACCGTATCATTCCCATATGAGTTAATTTTAAAATTCAATTAGTAAATTAATCATTTAAATTGGTGGGCTCATGTGGAACTGACATTCAAAGAGAACCGGTGCGCCCTCTCTGATTAAAGGGTTTTGTGGTAAACGCTTGACCAGTGTTAACTCTACCACCAAGGTTACCCTCTACACTTTCAGTGGAACTGATGTAGTCGGGACATTTGCCATATGCGTTCTAATTACGGAATTGGGCGGACAATAGGGATTTCGTGTTCGAGTGGACGATGAAGCAGAGGTAGAGAACATGGAAAAGTGATGTCGATTCGCATTGATCGTGAATGTACAAAGTGTCCCAAAAGTGTTTCTCATTTCAACATGCTTTTTTATAAGATAGTGGAAAAGTTTAATGACCCAAGTTTCACATCTTATTGAAGTACGATCATTGGCATTTCTTTTATAATTTAATTATTTCGTAATTATTTATGCAGTCTAAATGTGCTCCGTTATTTTGTTGTCATTCTTCTAAATGTACCTTAAAATTTCGGAGAGTTACCCGGCAAGCGTTCTATGTTATCGTTGTCATTTATGCTCGATATTTGCTTCTAATTGATCCGGAGAGTGACATCTGTTGCTGTATACTTTTCCGAATCAGTACCTATAAACCTCTCTACCAATGAGGGCAGCTATCGACATGTGACCCACGCGTCTTCCAGCTATTGCCTTCATGACTTTCGGGGCACCCTGTTTAAAGGTGGTCATTATGTGCAAACGCGTAATCATGCAGAGCGTCGCATATGTGCTTCGGCTGAAGACAGTTTTTGTACCTACGGCTTGAATCAAATATTGAACCGATTTTTTTATATAAATGTTAAGGGTGGAATGCATTAAGTAAGTTCACTTATGAAAAAAGAACCACCTTAGATACATTGGGTTTGAGTTTAGTGGGGCTACCGCCCCATTTATTAGCTCACTGCAAGCTTATGATAGAGGTGTGATTGAGAGGAACAATTTAGAAGGAGGTGTTTAAAAGTGAAGGTAGAGAAGTTAAAATCGAACATGGTGGAGGTAGTGTTGACATTTTACAGCATCCGCGATAGGAGGACGGGGAATTCATTTATTAGGCTTAATCCAAGCTTAAGTTAATATAAATATATTACCTTACAGACTAAATTAACAACTAAAGTAGTAATTTGAAAAAAAAAATATATATATATATATATATATATATATTTATATATATATATATAATTAAAAAAACGTATTATTAAAAAAAGAAGAAAAAACAAAGACGGATTAGAGGACTTGTGGGGAAGGGGAGGTATGAGACTGGAGAAGAGCGAGTGTATGTGGGGGTGGCAAATGTGGCATTTGTGAGACAGCGACAGTGAACAGGATATGTGTTGGAATGTATACGGGTTGTAAGGGTATAGACTGTGGGCGGGGCAAGGCCAGGAGGGGAAAGAGAGGTGACGGAAGGCGGTAGAAGTAGGGAAGGCGGAAATTTTGTATGTTACGAGGATTTGTATTCACAAGTGTTGAGTTGAGGATATAGCGCAATGGACCGAGCCGGAGAGGGTTCGATGAATGAACGAAATGTCAGCTAGGACTCCGCGCTTTTTAAGGGTTTTTTTTTCAATAAATTTGAGGCGGTTAATGTAACGGGGAAAGCTCAAGGGGTTTTCTCATCCCACACCAAGGAGAGCGAATCGTAAGAAACGACGCTGAATACATTCGATTCCGCGCATATGAATCTCTGCCTTGCATATTCTAACAATGGACGGACACAGGAAAGTAAAGAGATCGATTCACGTAGGGGTTAGAGAATATCTTCGGCCAGCGTCTCACGTACCCGAGGGCTAAGTTGGTATTCCAAATCATCTCATAGATGTGTGAGAAGAAGTTAAGCTTTCTGTCGCAAAGGATTCCAATGTGTCGAATAGGTCAGGATTTGATAATGAAGGAAATTTGGGATGGGGAAAGAGTGAAAACGCTTACTTATAGATTAGCAGTGGCGATGTTAAACACGAAGCAGTTTTTAGTACCCCAAGCGGAGAAGGTATCGAGGTCAGCTGGCATCAGTGCAGAGTTCAGTGGTAGTTATCTTATAGAATTTAGTGTCATCAACGTATAGAGACCATTTTTCCTTGTGAATGTTGTATATTGTGTTTTCATTGTATTGAAGTCGACGGGATTCGGCTTTCCCTACCGGAGGACCTTATCCAGGTCCCGATTCAGATAGTTGATCTGGCTACATCACAGCTGGTGCGACGTTGATGCACTAATCGCCCGCTCACTCGAAAATGCTGAAATAAGTGAACTACCATCCCCAAAACTGACCACTTTTTTATCCGTTGACTCAACAAATCAATTATGTGAAGCAAAAACAATGTTGGAGCCAAAATAGAACCTTGACGCACGCCGGAATAAACGGGATAAAATCCGAAGACTGGCCGTCTACAACAATCCGGAACAATCGATTTTCGAGGAAGCTCTTCGTCTAGTCGCAAAGCTGTTGGTAAAGTCTTTATGAACGAAGTTTTTTCAGCAATGACCTGTGTCAGACGCGGTCAAAAGCCTTGGAGATATCCAATGCGATCGCTATTGAGTCACCATGCCCTTCAATCCCAGATGTCCATATATCAGTTACGAGGGTCGAACGGCTTCCATGGACCGCCTGCCACGAAACGGATCGTGAACTTTTGCGTTCCTACCATCATCATCCGTCTTGTTTAGCAAGCCCTGAGGCTTATTAAATTGTTCATGATAATTTGTTTTTCCGGGTAAGGTCATTAGTCTTGCGTCAGAGGTTCCCCGACGGGGAATCGAACCCCGGTCTCCCGCGTGACAGGCGGGGATACTATCGACTATACTATCGAGGAGCGTTCCTATAGGACAATGAAAAGAATAGAATAGAACAAAAAGTGTCAGCGAGAGAGGGCACTGCGGCTCCTATTAAAAACCAAGGAATCGTCCTTGTTTCGAGCTATACAAGGATGCAACGCTCTGTCGGGATATGTGTTCTGCAGCGGTTTCCATCTTCAGGCAAAGTAAAGCTATCATCTTCAACTTCTTCTATTAGCGATACTCGTATATAATGGTGTCCTGAAATATCTTTTATGTGCGCCTTCTATAGAAAGATCACGGAAGCAAGATAAACGTTGCGAGAATAATCACGGAAAGAATCTGCTCAGTTGGGAAGAAAATTTCCATACGGTCGGCGTAACTGGCGGTTAGCCAAAAAACTGCTTATTTTTGTTAGCTTGTGTTAAGTTACGGAGACTTGTCTGGCAGAATTTGGCTCAGTGGGGACTGAAACGTCAATGGCTTTTTTTTGTCCTGTGGTATTTTCCGCAGGTACACATGCAAAACAAAGTGAAAAACAGTGCCAAGGGGAAATCAAAAAGTGGGGAAATAATAAAGTAAATCCTATAGCATACCACAGCAGGAAATAGTACCCCGAAATAATGAGTTATCTCCTATATGCGGCGGTGGTCTGATGTGTTGAGGTTTTGGTACTATCTTTTGCTGTGATGGTAACCGTCATGACGTTGGTGGAATCGCATTCTTCTCTCGATATTAGATGATAGTCTGTAAAAATACTACACCATAGGAGAATGTTATATAAGCCTTAAGAAAGCGTTACTTTCTAAGGCATACAGGAAAAGAGATGTTACATATTATAAAGAAGGCGTTTCGCCCCTGCACTGACAACCAATTTCATTTTTAATAATCTTCATTGAAATTTTAAAGCTTTCAAACTAAACTCCATTTAATTAATGGAGGTTGCAATGTAGTTGCGCGCACTTCTCTATTTGGTTCTCACATTGGCGACAGTTTCGATTATTTTCGTACTTTCGCAATACGTTCCCGGAATATGTTTCCCAACATGTTTGCTAATATGTTTGCCAATATGTTTTATAATTTGCAGTTTGCTGGCATAAATTGTGTCACTTGATACCTTGCTTCAACTCTGTCGTAGAATACAGAGTTTTTCGTCGCCCGGAGAAAATATTTTTTAAATAAAAATTTCTAAAATTTCTTTTCACGCTATTTGAATTAATTCTTACATTTAATATTTCTAACTCTAAGCAATAAAACTAAGAGATTGTTTGTAATCGTTGTGACGTTATATTGTAGGTTTTAATAAGAGCTCCGCTTTCACTTTCTTTACGAATTTCATTTCCAAAAAAATTATTTCTCACTCAGGATACGCTATTTTATATAACGTTAGTGTCCATTCTTACTGCAAATAGCGTCTTTATCGCATACGACATCGAATTCCAATTACAAGTTGTGGAATTCGGGCCAGTCGAGAGTGATGAAAGCAAGGCAGAAAGCCCTTCTTCTGTGTAGTATGTTTTTTTGTTGTATACGTCGATTCGCCACAATTTGCTGATTTGTAAATTTTACTTTTTTTAACGGAAACATCAAAATACTAACATGGTAATGTTGTTTCATTCTAATTTGGTTCTTGTCTTGGATAAACCAACTTTCTGGTAATGAAGCGAATTCCGACCGACACCGTTATCCTGTTTGGAGCTGGCGCTTTCCGTTCTTTTTTTAACTTAACGTTCAGTTCAACGTGTCACTAGGTATGACCGCTAAAGTGCGACAATTTTCCTTAATGTCGGTGAATGTATCTGGAAATCGTGAAACTAATTAATTTGCGAACGACACTGACCGGGACTTTCCTCCAGAATAGTTTCATCATATGGAAACTACCGTCATCTCATCGCATGTCATGTTTTGTTGTTATTTTTTTTTTGCTTTTCCTTGCTTCCTGTGTGTCTCAAAACAAGCTACTAACGAGAAACCCTACTCTGACGTATAGGTTCCTTATCCTTAGCAGAGATATCCACCTCTTACCTTTATCCCTCCTTTGGTATATTTATGTGAATAATGTATCAGGAGTAACATGTGGATGGGGTACGAAGCTTAGAAAGAGTAAAAGCCAAGCGGCCCTCAGGAAGAATATAATTAACGTTCAGTAGGGAAATTTAATTATACCGCACAGCAAGTTTTCATTCATACTATTTGTTGCCTTTAACATTGACTCCCTTCTACTTATTTAGTACATTGACCGCTGCTATAGTACAATAGTTCTTGTCTCCCTTAAGAGATCGCTCGAGCTTTTCAGGCCATCTGGGAGCGAAGAGTCCTGCCGAATTCACTTAGTCGACTGGTATATCCTATTGCCCAGTGATCAAATATTTAATGCAATTTTCGGGTTTGTAACCGACAAATCCTGCTACAATTGGATTGCATTTTCGTAGAATTTCATTTGTAAATTATGTGTGTATAGAACTTAAAGGCAGAATGGAGAGAAGGAACCCACGAACCCCACGACAAATGGTGTACTAGACAAGGGTGAGTTCTAAATGCTAATGTCACAAAACCGATGTGCACCGGACAGAATGATGTCTGCTGTAGAGCAATATATATATATATTGGGCCCCTTTTAGAAGTAAGGAGGACATATACACAATAACGAATTTAGGAAGCGTGAATAAAAAAAACCCAGGTATCTAGGTGTTTTCCATCAAGGTTTACACAAACAACAGGAAATATTAGTTCTCAATTGAATTGAGGTCGTTAATTAGGGCAAAATAGAGGACGATATGCTGGGTGACAAAATGTCTACATACGTTTTCTTTATAAAATATATGCTTGTGATGATTGATTCTGTAATTAAGATGTAAAAGGAGGTTACGGTTTGAACCTTGAATAAGTTCTCGCAGATGTTTCGTGAAAATTAATGTTTTTTTTTTTAATAGAGTGGTAAACATGTCACTGAAAGTATTCTTCATTGCTAGCTGTAATTTTTCTCATCTTTCTGGCAGGGTTTAAATTCCAAGTGGGAAAGTATGTTACGCACGTCTTTTGAGGGTATCCGAGAGTCAAACCATTTTTTGTATCTTCAAAAGAATGGAAGAGGTGCACAGCGAGACTATGCTTCATTTTTTCTTTTTCTTTTTTTTTACATTAACGCGCGCACAACGGGGGGATTTTGAGTACACTCAAATGTGCACAGTGCGAGCGGACATTCATTGAATGGAATTAGTGATAACCGGAAGGGACAGCGGTTGTTGAATAAGGTGAGTGGAGTGGTATTTCCCATTTAAGCGTTTCCAAGTAGATTTTCATAGGTTTTGCAACATCTGAGTCATGATGGAAAAGACGGAGTCATGGCTAGGTTGCATATTCTCTGACCTTTTATTTCATTGTTAGATGTATAAAAAATGTATTTATTATATATATGATTTCACGAATTGTTTTTAGTGGCAAATTAAAGTTTCTACAACAGAATTAGGAATTCTTGACGAATTTTATAATCTTCATTAATGATAAATTTAGAATGCCAAAAAATCCTATATGACATATTTTCACATTTTTGTCCTCATATCCTCGAATATTTTCAAAAGTTTGTGGTTCATGTTGATATATCCTTGAAGAGCACGAATCACTACCGCAGAAAGTGCCCAGACTTGTATTGTAAGAGCCCATAGCCACACCATCGTGATAAACTGATGATAATTTAATTTCCAAACTTCGGGGAGACTAACGAAGAACTGATAACAGCCTACTAACCACTTTTGAAAAAACTGCATTGTCCAAGGCATCAACGTCAACCAGCAAAAATGTCTCCATTTGTCGACATCTGTTGTCCATTCTTCACATCCACAGATGTGCGATATATGTACTGGTACCGTGATGATTGAAAAAAAGAATGCCGCAAACACATCGGAATCCTTCAAAGAAAAATGTATGCGCATTCTGTTTTTGAACGAAAGCGACAAGAAGGGTTTTGGCACGACTTCTTTGGCCGTGACCACTTGGACCAAGATCATACACCACAACATCACCAGGAACATCAAATTAACCCTCAATGCAGCCTCCTTCGCCAAGCTCAGATACTTCTTCATTTCGTCGCAACTTAATATTTTGGATTTCCAAAGAATTATAACAAAGCACTAAATCTGTGTTGGTTACAAATAAAATAGGGGAAAATATAAGGACGCAGAAATATTAGAATATAAAATCAAAATGAACAAAAATCACAAAATTCAAAAATATCTTACCTATGAGCTCTTATTAATGTGATCTATATTCGACCGATGCCAACGCGCTACTGATTTGATTTCCGGTTTTATTAAGACTCGTAAACAAGTAAAGGCATGCTATAGTGATTGATTTTCTGTAATCAAGTTTCGATTTTGGAGTGCACACTTCTTTGACGGTTCGTGTAATTCAGTGGTATCTTCTCAAGGGCTTAAATGGGTCTTGAAGGTTATCCTCCCATCATTATAATATTATATTATTACATAATTAACCCCCCCCCCCCCCCCCCCCCCCACACACACACCACACAATTGATGAGAATGAAGTCCTGCGAATTTACTCAACAGTCAATGAACCCAAGGAGAATGGGAAAATTGCAGCG
>OZ007500.1:131355181-131587681 GCA_963931805.1 Microdon myrmicae | reverse complement strand
GGTATGATTATCCACAACAGAAACTAACTCACTATTGTTCAAATTACTTAATTTAATCTGAATATATATACACATGGTTCGAGTTAAAACATTGGAGAATCCAAAAACTTGGTATGATTATTCACAACAGAAAGTAAATCACTATTGTTCAAATTACTTAATTTAATCTGAATATATATACTCGATAGTATAGTGGTTAATATACCCGTCTGTCACATGGGAGACCTGAGTTCGATTCCCCGTCGGGGAGCCCCCGGCGCAAGACTAATGACCTTGCCCGGAAAATAACAAATCATTATGGAAAATTTAACAAGGCTGAGGACTTGCTAAATAAGGCCAAGACAGGTTGCCGGTTGTAGTGCCGATGATGATGATCATAATATATACACAAGGTTCGAGTTAAAACATTGGAGAATCCAAAAACTTGGTATGATTATTCACGACAGAAAGTAAATCACTATTGTTCAAATTAATTAATTTAATCTGAGAATATATACACAAGGTTCGAGTTAAAATATTGGAGAATCCAAAAACGATCCGTTGCGGCTTTAACTTGGTGAATTTCAATGAAGGAGGACCCTTTTAATCAACGTACACTAGCTGATACACGACTCGACTTATTTAACGTGGAGGCCCGACGTGCCTCCACGGAATCTATAACGCGATTAAAGATATCGACCGAAGCAACAGAACACCAATATTTTCATCCATCGCCCCGATGTCGATATAAGGGATGATCTTAGAAGCTGATCACCGAAAGGATGTGCACACACACAGATGCGGTTACTTCGCACTCTCATGCTGTGAATGAGCAAGCGGACCGTGGATACAATAATTCCATAAGGCGAAGATTAGCTGGCATGGTTGCAGCTGGCGCCATTATCTCGACATAGAGATTTTGTTGCTTACACGATCAGCGACTGCGTAAAGCATTTATGCTGATCGTGCACATCTTGGTGCCATCTCCACGTAGTCGAATTCTCGATGGTAATTTTCAATTTATGAGAACTCGAATTCCTTGGGCGGTCAGCCGTATGCCTTAATGTATTTGTCGGTCGGATGACCGACCGATGTGGTAATGCCTAAAAAAGGAAAGATGAAACATCTCCTGCATGTGTGCGGCTGACGCGTAAGGGTATATCTTGGTGATATGGTTCGGACAATGTTGGTTGCTTGGTGTATGTGTATGTTATACTTTCCTACTAGGAAATCCGATGATGCAACATGCACCCGGCGAATTACTTTCTAGCACATGATGCCCGTGAGGAAAATGTCTCTTGTGGTTCGTGCTATTGAATTAGCGAAAATATGGTTTAGGAGACACTTTAGGTGGGTGACAAAAAGGTAAGTACATGCTTAATTGCTAAGCAAGCAATCAGTACTTGTTTTATCGTTTTTCGGCCGCTCTAGGTGGGAGCTTTTACATGGGAAGATGAGTAGTGGCGTTCAAGGGAACCACCACAAGGAAAACACACACATATGCATTCATGCGTACGCGAACAATGCTTTTATTTAATATTTTTTCATTGATGAGCGACAATCGATGTAGTTTGGTCAACGACTTTTAAGATGAATATTTCGTTGTTCAACTGAACTTAGTGAAAAAATCCCTTTAAGCAAGTTCCGGCTACACTCTCAGTCCGATTATATGAATCACATTGAACGTTAATTTCAGATGAATGGATAAACACAGATCGTTCTTCAGCCGAACTACATGAATATGGTATCCTCTGCCTGATTATCTGTTTCCCAATCACACTGTAGCTCGATTCATAAGTAGGATCGTCGATGTACAAGTTGTAGATGTAATGTCTTTACCGTATAGTGAGTGGATCCTAAATTGGTCATTCGTGTAGAAAAATGGATATCTGCAGAGTTCTTCTGTTCTAGTAGAAATTTCTCGTCAAAGCAGCTGTTTCTTGCCTGTTTAACTTCCACATGTTTCAATAAGATTACCGTCGAATATTTGCATCGAATTTCAACGCTGCTTAATGACACTTTAAACAGTGCCACCCTTGAGTAAATTCCACATTGTCGCACGTAAAAACAATATTTTCTTATTGATTCTTTTACAAATGTTAAAGCTATACCAATTTTGCTATAATGAGAGTGTACGCCGGTATACAGGAGCACCTTCGAATGACTGTGATTGCTGAATACTATTTACCGAATAAATATTGCTGATTATAGTATATATATTGGTGAATAAATATCGCTGAATACATTCAGCAGCTATCATTAATCTTTTCTTTGCGTATTCCCCCATGCTTTTGGAGTTACGGCTAATGGATTTATGGGCACACAATCTCCAAACCATTTGTACGGCTGCAACCAGAAGTTACGTGATACCTCACGACAGAATTCAAGCCGTGCTTCATCTCAATGTGACAAAACAGTTAATCTCCATTGTAAGCATCATCCCTGGGGGGATACGTACATCTCTGTAGTTGGCTCACACTGTCCTCGATGCTTCTCGTTCCATTGGTGTGGACGAAGCCGTTTGTCTCGTTGTCGCGCTGTGGTTGCTGGCGGCTGATCTCACGATTATGTGCCAAAGCCGTAGAATCCCCAACTCTCAACATTCCTTCGATTAAATCTGACATTTAGGGTTAAGCTCGCCGGTGAAGTGCGATTTGTATTGTTCCAGGGGCTTGTCGTCGAAGAATACGATGTCCACTCACTCTGCATTCCATTGCGGAAAGGTCACCAGCTCTTGATGGCGCTGCAAGTTTCCAGTGGCTAGGCGAACGCATGAGGTGTTTTGTGGCACACGGTGGCCTAAATCGACCAGTGTAGAATTTGGCTACGTGTTTTGTGTTCTGTTTATGGAATTAAATTATACGGAACATAATAATGTACCTAGCGTATGTTGCATCTAGAGGTGATTCTAGCTGGACTGATATTGATTACAAATAATAATTTCGAGTGATGGAGTAGTAGGAGATAGTTGTTGGCATTTCTGGCCGAAGTTGTTAATAAGTGGAAACCCAAGAAAAAAGGTAAATGGAAAAGATTTGTGAATGGCGCTGCTCGCCTGTAATGTTGGTGATACGTAGATTTGAGAGGGTCATCAGAGACAACGTTGTATAACCTTCATCTGAGAATGCGCTATCTGTCACGTAATGGGTTTTTCATCCTGCCGCGCCATTGTAAAATCCCACCTTTCTTTTATAAATCGCACGCACAAAGAGAATTATGATTATCATCATGATATCTGCGTCGGTTATTGAAGACAGAATCATACCACGCTCGTGTGATTCGACTGAAGAATGATTCTATGTATTTAAATACAGCCAATGGTAGATCTCAGTTATTGAAAATTAAGTGGGTTTTGGGGGCGGTAGAAAACCATTTGCTGCAGATTGTAATGGACTGTCAATTAGGAATAAAGATACTTTCGGCACGCAGTCAAATTGTTTGAATGTCTAAGCCAATTAACAATGAGATGACAGCAGTTGGACTGTTATATCTTCTAAGATAACTCCATACATAAAAGATAACTCTGACTCTTTCATAAGAAGAACAGTGTTGTTAATGAATAACGCGAAGATTAGAGTAGCAAGGTGGCTTTCTTGAGCCACCCTAGACTGATGCACAAATTGGTCAGTAGAGTGAATTCTGACTAGCACCTTATACGGGCGATTATTTAGCTATGATTTAATCCACAAAGAGAAACCTAAGGTTTCGTGTTTTAAGGTAATCATTTTGTGGGAGATTGTGCCGGAGGTCTTAGAGAAACTCGTGGCGATTACTTCTACTCCATCCCCGACCTCTAATGGTCGCGTCGCCTTGGACGTTGTAGACCTCCCTATAGGGGAGCTCTTCATATATGAAAAACTGCATATGCGAGTACTTTCCGGCGACTTGTTCTCTCCGTTGAGAAATGTAAGTCACTGCAGCATTGTTCAATTATAGAGTAGTCACATGATGGTAGTGAAGGAATTGTACAAATTGTGTTATTGTACATCATCATCATCATCATTGGCACTACAACCAGACACCGGTCCCGGCCTTATTTAGCATGTCCTGAGGCTTGTTAAATTTTCCATAATGATTTGTTTTTTCCAAGGTCATTAGTCTTGCGCCAGAGGCTCCCCGACGGGGAATCGAACCCCGGTCTCCCGCGTGACAGGCGGGTATACTAACCACTATACTATCGAGGAGTACATACTTATACATATTTGATACTCTCAAACAGTTTATGTATGGCAAATGTTTGGTGACAGGGCGATAAGTATTTATTTCATTCTTACTGCGTCCTTTTTATAGGAATGTTTGTAGGTATCTGGAAAAAGTCCTAGGTCTGACAAATGCTGAAAGAAGATCGAGTTTAAGATTGAAATGCGCTTTTTGAGCAAAATTGCAAGGAGGCCGTCAAGCCCTCGATTGTAATCATCCTTGTAATGGTTAAATTTCGGGGCATTTGGAAAAACGTTTGGGTATAACAAAAGCTGGAAGGAATCGTTCGTAGTCAAGGTAGGAGTGAAGTGTACTTTCCAAAAAAAAAAAAAAAAAAATCACTGGGAGACCGCCAAGGCCTCTGTTGTAGTCATCGTTATGGTGGTTATCCGGCTTATTTGGAAAACATCTAGGTCTAACGAAAGCTGGAAGAGGGTCGTACGTAGTTGGATTAAGAGTAACATATATTTTTTTAGAAAAAAAATCAGAGGGGCCGTCAAGCCCTCTGTTGTAGTCATCCTTATCCTTTGGGTCTAACAAAATCTGGATGAGGATCCTGAGTGGTGGGTTGTGAATGCACTTTCTAGAAACATTGCGAAATGCATTACGAATTGGCAAATGCTAGATGACAGGGCGATAAGTACTTATCTCATTCTTACTGCTTCCTTTTTATATGAATTTTTGTACGTATCTGGAAAAAGGCTGGGGTCTGACGAATGTTGAAAGAGGATCGAGAGTGGTTGAGTTGAAATGCACTTTTTATGCAGAATTGCAAGGAGGCCATCTAGCCTTCTTTTGTAGTCATCGTTGAGATGGTTATTATTTGGGGTGTTTAAGTCGTTTAGGTCTAGAGTAAAATGTACTTTTTTTAGAAAAAAATCAGAGAGGCCGTCAAGCCTTCTGTTGTACTCATCCTTGAGATGGTTATTATTTGGGGTGTTTGGAAGATCGTATAGGTCTAGAGTAAAATGTACTTTTTTAGAAAAAAATCAGAGAGGCCGCCAAGCCTTCTGTTGTAGTCATCCTTGAGATGGTTATTATTTGGGGTGTTTGGAAAATCGTTTAGGTCTAGAGTAAAATGTACTTTTTTAGAAAAAAATCAGAGAGGCCGTCAAGCTTTCTGTTGTACTCATCCTTGAGATGGTTATTATTTGGGGTGTTTGGAAGATCGTTTAGGTCTAGAGTAAAATGTACTTTTTTAGAAAAAAATCAGAGAGGCCGTCAAGTCTTCTGTTGCACTCATCCTTGAGATGGTTATTATTTGGGGTGCTTGGAAAATCGTTTAGGTCTAGAGAAAAATGTACTTTTTTAGAAAAAAATCAGAGAGGCCGTCAAGCCCTCTGTTGTAGTCATCTTTATTATGGTTAATATTCGCATTATTTGGAAAAACGAGAAAAACGAGAGTGAAACACGCTTTCTAAGAAAAATTGCGCGGACGTCGTCAAGCCTTGTGTTGTAGTCATCTATGAGATGGTTAATATTTCAGGTTAGACTAGAATTGTTTTATATATTTATGAGTGATGTTTATTCGAGTATTGTTACATATTAGAAATATGTAGAGTCCGGAGTTGGATTTGCAACAATCTTACAGTCAGATGTAGAAATGTCGGGTAGTATAAGAAAAGAACAGTAGTTGTTAGATTGACGTTTGGTTTTGATTATGGCTAGTCAATGCTTAAGATAGTTTGGTGATAGAACGATAATTACTTGAAAAGATACTGGGCTTGTAGTTACTAGCTGGTTGGAAAATAATTTGATAAATAGATTCGCGAACAGATTTTCAACGAACTTGGAATCAGTTAGTTTAAGAGTAGAAGGGTAGACATGAAATTTACGTTTCAAATTCCTTATGGTAGATAGTTTAATGAAAGGGCATTAATTAATTATCAATCAATTAGTTACTTATTGCCTTTTTTATGAATGGTGGTGATATTTTCCCACATATTTACAAAAACTCTTAGATCTAACGAAGCTTGAAAGAGGCTCGTGCCTAATTAAAAGTAAAATGCACTTTCCGAGAAAAACTGCACGGAAGCCGGAAGGACCAGCCATCTTTGAGATGATTAATATTTGGGGTGATTGGAAAATCTTTTAGGTCTAACGAAAGCTGGACGGGGATCATGCGTAGTTGGGTTAAGAGTAAAATGTACTGTTAAAAAACAAATCAGGGTGGCCGTCAAGCCCTCTGTTGTAGTCATTCTTATTATAGTAAATATTTACGTTATTTGGAAAAACCTTCGGGTCTAACGGAAGCTGGAAGGGGGTCGTGCGTAGTTGGGTTAAGAGTAAAATGTACTTTAAAAAAGTAAATCAGAGTGGCCGTCAAGCCCGATGTTGTAGTCATTCTTATTATGGTTAATATTTACGTTATTTGGAAAAACCTTCTGGTCTAACGGAAGCTGTAAGGGGATCGTGCGTAGTTGGGTAAAGAGTAAAATGTACTTTAAAAAAGCAAATCAGAGTGGCCGTCAAGCCCTCTGTTGTAGTCATTCTTATTATGGTTAATATTTGCGTTATTTAGAAAAACATTTGGGTCTAACGGAAGCTGGAAGAAAATCGTGCGAAGTTGGGTTTAGAGTGAAACGGACTTTTTTTTAGAAACATTTCAGGGAGATCCTTAAGTCCTGTGTTGTAGTTATCCTCGTAATGCTTGGGTTATTTTGAAATTTTCAGGTCTACAGTCGGCTGGAAGAGGTTGTGCGTAGTTGGGTTAAGAGTGATTTGCACTTTTTAAGAACAATTTCAAGGAGATCCTTAAGTCTTAAGGAGACCCTTAAGATCCTTAGTTATCCATGTAATGGTTGATATTTCAGTTATTTTGAAAATTTTAGGTCTAAAGAAGGCTGGAAGCGGCTGTGAGTAGTTGGGGTAAGAGAGATTTGCACTTTTTAAGAAAACTTGCAGGGAGGTCGTCAGGCCCTAGGTTGTAATCATCTTGAGGTGGTTAATATTTGCGGTTACAGTATTGATATCGTTTTATTTGTCTCGAAAGATATTTAACAGCAGATATTGATACATTTGTAGTATCAGGAGTTAGCACTTGGTCTCAAAAGGATTTGCTGTATAAATTTGCGAAAAGGGTTACAATGATCTGAGGGTCAGATGAAGAAACGCCGATTAGGTTGAGAGTGGAGGGATATTCATTCGACCTACGTTTGGTATTTATGTAGTAGAAAACATTTTTGGATTTACAAGCGGTTTTTTTTTACGTTGTGGTAACGTAATGAGAATATGGAGTTTGGAAGAGTCTAGACACGAGTGTTTTTTTTTAAATTTCATTTTATGATACAAACGCGCGCACAAAAGGGGATTTTGGAATACCCTCAAATGTCAGAGCACAGTGGGAGCGATAGAGGTTGTGATCAAATTTTTGTGATAGAGCTTGTGATCAAATTTCGATCTAGATTAAAGTTATTGTTATTGTGTTGTTTATTGTGCTTATTACGGATTTGAGTTTTTCATTGTACCAGGATGAGAATGATGAAGGTGATGATGTACATTTTCTTGGTTGTTTAGAAGGACCCATTGAATTAAGCTGGAAAACAGTTTGGTGGAAAATTTTATAAAATATTTGTTGAAGTCAGCATCTGTTTGGATACTTGGAGTATCTAGGCATCACCTCCATGGAAGTTGAATTGGCAGGATAGTTCTCCCGAAGAGCAACTCTTACCCCCCACACAACCACCATCGAAGTTATAGAGTAGTGTCTTTGAATGACGCGGTAGTTGTCCAACCTGGAAAACAGATATGCACTTTTATTGGTTAAGTGTGAAACGCACTTTTTAAGAAGACTCACGGGAAAGCCGTTAGGCTTTGTGTTATAGTCATCTTCGAGATGGTTAATATTTCGGTTATTTGGAAAAACTTCTAAGTGTAGGGAGTATGTATGTCCATGTAATTTTTGGGTCGCAGACTTCTAAATATGGACGGATCATCATCATCGGCACTACAACCAGGAACCGATCTTGGCCTTATTTAGCAAGTCCTGAGGCTTGTTAAATTTTCCATAATGATTTGTTTTTTTTCCGGGCAAGGTCATTAGTCTTGCGCCAGAGGCTCCCTGAGGGGGAATCGAACCTCGGTCTCCCGCGTGACATGTGGGTATACTAACCACTATACTATTGAGGAGCCAAGGATTTGTTTCCTTGTTGGTGGTTACTGCTCTCGGAATGAGATAATATTCGTCATCTGCTGATACCAATTTTACTTGAGGAAAGTCACAGCTCTGATCTGTTCAAAACTTCCCAGAATTTAAGGTTATTAAATGCTAACGTAGAGTCATGAATCTATTCACATTTTTCAATAACGTCCTAACTAATTCAGCCACTGAGGCACATTTCGCTCACATTGTACTTTGACGTATGAGATTATAACATAGTCCCTTGTGTGTGCGTCCCATCTTTCATTCGTGTCATATTCAATATCATGAGGCTGTTAATCACTAACTTCATGCGTGCGAAGACACATCTAAGGTTTATTTAAATCAACACCTAGATATTTCATAAAGCCCTACATTCGCGATTTCCGTTCCAATCCCGTCGCGGGTGTATATGGGGTGTTTGAAATCGCCTTTAGTATGCTCGAATAATAAATACAACCCTGGGAGTATATCACGTTCACGATGTCAACACTATGTTGAGTAACATTTGTTGTTGTTTGTATTGTTTGGGGAGGTCAGAAATAATGGCCACTTTGGTCAGTGCAACGTTGACTGTTTGTCCGTTAAACAGAGTAATTTAAAAGTAGGTCTCGATGGGAAGTGAGTGGTGCTAATGCAAATGCTTTCTCAGAACAGCAAGACAAATCTTGCTTGATTATTTTTATCAAGTTTTGTTATTATCACAATCAATTTTACGTTCCTGATGTTTTCTGTTTTCTGATAGAAGAATGAATTCACAATTAGATCTCTAAGATGCAATCCAGTTCTATCGAAGAAGAGATTTATTATTTAAAGAGTAGAACAAGACGTCATTACGTTTAATAGAGTAGAAAATATTCAGCGCGCAAACAAACTAGACACTCAATCAAAGACACAGTTCTTAATGACACATTGGCACTTGGCACCGAACGTCCAATACCAGAGTTTGGGTATGGGATCGGCTTGGCGTTTCTCTGTGGCCATTAGCGGCTGGGTAATAGAAGGCAGTGATAAATGAACTGCAAATGTCATCATCGGCGACAGACAAAGGCCCACCATCCATCTCCATCGTCGTTGTCGCCATCGTTCCTGCAATTCGTTTCTGCTGCAGTCGGTCAGTCAAGGAAATTAGGAACAATAAAATATGCACTCCTATTGCTCCATTCGCCGTCCAGCGTCCACCGTCCACCGTCCACCGTCCACCGTCCGCCGTGAGCTGTCCATCGTCCTCCTTGTCAAAGTTGATTTCTAAGTTTGTATTGTTTTTATTTCTCGTTGTTTTTTTTTTGTATTGTATTTTCTCTTTGCATTTGCCGTTGAGAATGAGTATCTTTAATTTTCAGTGCACGTTTCAGTTACTGTCAAATCTCTTTCTATGGCCGTGAGTAGAGTGAGTTTGACTGTGGGCCAGTGGCCGTCTCCAATAGAGTTCAGTCCACCCTCTGCGTTGTTTTGCTGGTTTGTTTCTAATACGGTAAGAGAGTATCCGATTACTATCGTGTCCTTAGTTACTCTGCCAATAAACGTTGCGGGGGCCATTAGAGAATGTAGCGGCGAAAAATCTGGTAACATTTAACCGCACTTTTGTATCTTGGGATTGTTTGGCAGTTTACTTTAGTTGAAGAGATAGAAAGGTTCATGGAATGCGTAAGTTACTTTTACAACTTTGTGCCAAGTAGACGTTAAGTGGGCTTTCTAATATGTCTAACCGAATTTTGTTGGTATTCGGAGTAAGATTTATAATGACGGAAGTGCGGTTGCGACATAAATGTGCAGTTACTTGTACACAGTCGAAAATAAATGGAGCCTTTCTCTAATCGTCTGCTATAAATTCTCTGTATTTGAGAGTTAACATTCACTAGTTGATGTATTGACTTAGAGATTAGATTGCAGAGCTTACACTGTTAGTATAAATTATATAGCGGCGGATTCTATAAATTACATGGTAACAGAATCGCATAACATTTCAAACGGACTGATTGCATTCTAATTTGCGTCGGAAAAAATTGTTGCAGCCTTCTTTGTAAATTACACATAGTGTTGTGGAATAATTCTGCCTCTGCTTTTTAATGTTTTTTCTGCAACGACAGTTTACGCAGTAAGAGCGATGGCGAAATCCGATAAAATAGTTATTTTTGCACGGCGTCTCAAAAAACACGCAAGAACTTTAATGTTGATAGAAAACACAAGTGCTTGATTATAAATTGTACATTTGTCATAGCTTCGTAAAGGATACAGTATGTTATCTAATAAATGCCTTAAACGGCTTTTTTGATACAAAAGCTGCAGAATTTCATTAATAGTAAGGTGATATCCCGCCAGCCTTTTGTCTAGTTTTGGAAGCACTGTTGCAACTCATTTTCCGGCGCAACGGCTTTGTTCCACACATTTCTTGATTTGGACATGAATGGGATTAAACAGGAGGAAACCGGAATTCCACTGATCTATCATGTAACTAGATCAACCGTAGACGAGCCCCTCCCAGTCACTAATTTCCACGACACCGTGAATGAATTCATTTCAGGCACACTGGAGCCATCCTTCCCACCATTCATTACTGAATTCAACGAAACCAATAAAGCGTCACATCCCATGGGAACCAACACATTCCTAAGCTTTACAGAATTATCTGAATTGGTTACTTCGCGTAACAATAAAAAATCTTCAGGCTTGGATAGAATCCCTAACCTTCTATTTAAAAGGCTTCACCCAGAGAACTTACTCCCCATTCTCGTTCTTCTCAACCACATAATAAACGCTTCACATTTCCCAAAATGTTGGAAAACAGCGGTGATAGTCCCTATTAGTAAATCCGGTTCTTCCAACAACCCCGCTAACTTCCGTCCCATATCACAGCTAAATTCGCTTAGTAAGGTTTTGGAATGTAAGATATACAAAAATCTTCTCTCATTTGCTAGAGACAACTCCCTTATCCCGAATTCTCAATTTGGCTTTCGTCCACAACACTCAACTTGTCATGCTCTGCTAAAACTTACACATGATGTGACAATGAATCTCCAAAACCAATCCCCTACAATATGCGTCTCTCTCGACATAGCAAAAGCATTCGATTGCGTTTGGATTGCAGGACTGCTCTATAAGCTACATTCAATGTTCGGATTAAACACCCACACCATAAAACTTCTCGCTTCCTACCTTTCTGATAGAAAGTTCATGGTGAAAATAAATTCAACTCTTTCGACACCATACAGTATAACCGCGGGTGTTCCTCAAGGCTCCATTCTCGGACCATTATTATACCTCCTTTATACTTCAGACACCCCGCAGCCACTGTCACCTAATACAGTAATGCTGAATTATGGCGATGACACTTTAATTTATTCAAGCAACAAGTTTGTCAAGGAGGCAAGAAACTGTATTAACAGCTATCTCCCGAATCTCTCTGCATATTTTACTAAGTGGAAAATCCGACTCAACCCAGCCAAAACTCAACTCATAGTGTTTAAAGGCAGAAATGCGAATTGTACTAACAACACCATACGCTGCCATAACAAAATTAGAATCAAGTTAAATAACAATATAATTAAACCCTCCAAAACCTTAAAGTACCTGGGAATAACCTTCACCAACAATCTGTCCTTCTCTGCTCACACCAAAAACTCGATTCGCAAAGCCGCAATTCAACTTAATCTCTGCAGAAAAGTGATGTACAAGCCGAATGGTCTCTCTCCCAAAGTTAAATCACTTATCTACAAACAGATAATCAGACCCACTCTCACATATGCATGCCCGATATGGTACCATATCACACCCGCCCAAATGGAGAAGCTACGCATCTTCGAAAGGAAATGCTTCAGACTGATCACTGGCCTCAACCGACATCCCAACTCCCACAAATATTACAACAGTAGTTCGCTCTACTATGCCGCTAATATTGAACGTATAGATCGACGCTTCCTCGAACTGTGCATCAAATTTATCGAAAATCTTCCCAATAGTCCCAACCCGATAATAAATGCGCTCACATCGACTCCGTCAGATAACCGAACTGTCTCCACATCAGAACGTTCTTCACCTCTGGCAGATTGGTTAATAACTCTAATGAGATTGTATACCACAATACAGAGCTTTCACCTCACCAATTTAAATATAGTAATATTCAACCCTTCTCCAATATTTTGCGTTTCAACGAAAAAACGGAAAGTAGTTCCCCAACCCACATCCCTGACTGACAATATCCTCACTAACCCATTGATCACTATGCTACCCCCTTCCACACCACACTAACTTATTTCAATAATAATTAGGTAACTAGACTAAGTTAAGATAAGTTAAGTTAAGTTAAGCAATTTAGCATAGGTTAAGTAAATAACTATATCCTGGTTTTCTGACCTTTTCCAGGAAGCTCTACCCACTAAAATCTTAATCCATAACCAATATATAACTTTTATCATATTGTTTGAAAGATGTACTAGTAAATAATATGTAAACAATTATAGCTAAGGTATCATAAGTTATCTGTATTGCTTATTGTAAAAATTATTTATGGTCAATAAATACAGAAATGTAAAAAAATAAAAAAAAAATAAAAAAGTAGACGAGCGATTGTACTATGGCCGGGAAGTCACGCGCATCGAAGAAGGGCTCTTGCCCTTCAGTAGGGCTATCTCCCAAGGAGACCGGCACGATAATATTAAACAGCGCCAACAGTTCTGGTGGTTGAATGGCAATTAAAGAACTGAGTAGCAGTGTTAGTAGAATCACTGCATTAACAGCCAGCTGACACAGATTTAGCTTTTCTAGAATTGGGATAGTATGAGATTTAAGTTAAGGTCTTTTAAGTAAATAAATAAATAATAAAAAAAATTGAGTTAAGTTAAATTTTAAGTGAAAACAGAAAAAAAAAATTGGCACGAAGTTTTTCGAATTTTCCTTTGTTAGCTAAATAATCACTTGGCGCAACGCTAATAACCTTGCCCGTAAAAACAAATAATTATGGAAAATTTAACAAGCCTCGAGGCTTGCGAAATAAGGCCAAGACCGGTTCCCAGTTGTAGTGCCGATGATGATGATGATGATGACAAATAATCAGAACTAAAGCCACAAATAAAGTCCTGTCGCCGAAAGGCAAATTGCACAATAGTCTTATTATGTTTAGCTTAGAGCGTCTGCGTAGGACCAGTAAGTTAAAATGTAAGATAATTAATCTAGAATTTAAGCATTTTTTGTCTACCATATAAATTAGAAACTAAGAATATAAAAGAAATAAAAACTGTAGCAAAAATGAAATGAAAATGGAGGCATCACTGAATTACACGAACTGTCAAAGTAGTGCGCACTGCAAAATCGAAACTTGATTACAGAAAATCAATTACTATAGCATGCCTTTACTTGTTTATGAGGCTTAGTAAAACCGGAAATAAAATCAGTAGCGCTTTGGCATCGGTCGAATATCATCATCATCATTAGCACTACAACCGGAAACCGGTCTTGGCCTTATTTAGCAAGTCCTGAGGCTTGTTAAATTTTCCATAATAATTTTTTTTTTCCGGGCAAGGTCATTAGTCTTGCGCCAGAGGTTCCCCGACGGGGAATCGAACTCCGGTCTCCCGCGTGACAAGCGGGTATACATCAGTCGAATATAAATCACATTAATAAGAGCGCAGAGGTAAGATAATTTTTAAATTTTGGAAATTTTGATAATTTTCATTTTATATTATAATACTTTTGCGTCCTTATATTTTTCCCTATTTTATTTGTAACCAACAGATTTGGTGGTTGGTTATAATTCGGTGGAAGCCTAAAATATTGACTTACGAAGAAATGAAAAAATATCTGAGGATGGTTGCATGGAGGTTTACTTTGATGTTCTTGATGATGTTGTGTGGGGTATGACTGTGGTCCAAGTGGTCACGGAAGATGAAGTTCTGCCAAAAAGTTTCTTCTCGCTTCCGTTCGAAAACAACACCCACATAAATTTTTATATTTCTTCTTTTCACTCCATATGGCGAATATCTATGGACCTCAAGGATGTATAACAGATATCGGCGATATTTCTGCTGGCTGACGCTGATATCTTGGATAGCACGTTTTTCTCTAAGTTGGTTTACGGGTTGTTTTGATTTCCTCGTTTGTCTCCCGGGAATTTGGAGTGTAAATTATCATCAGCTCATCAGAATGGTTTGGCTATGGACTCTTGTAATACAAGTCTGGGCACTCTCTGAGACTGTGATTCTACCTACTCAAGGATGTATCAAGATGGAATACAGGCTTTTGAATGAGTTTAAGCTCATGAGAAGAATTAATTTTTGACATTCGAATTTGTGATTTATCAAGGTCATAAAATTTGCAGTCAGAAACAGTTCGTTATGTTGGAAATATAATAAATAATTTGTTTATACGTATAACATGCAGAATAATAAAACATACGGTGTCCTTTTCTTTGTGAATATCTGCTAAATGTTTAGTTTGTCTTTTGTAACCAGAAAGTCGAAAATGAGCTACGTCGAAAACAACCAAATAATTTCCCAAGTTGGATTTTTTCGTTCATGAAATTTATACTGAGTATTTTTTTTTTACTTTTAGGTATACCATTGACATTTTAATTTGTTTCCAGTTCCCTTCAGTTCAGATATAATGTAGCTATAATAAATACATACAAATTGGGTATAATTATAATATAATATAAAATAAGTACAATAGTTTTATAAATAATAAGCCTACTGCTTTTTGTAGTCAGAAGGTTAACAATTACGTACGTCAAAAACCGCCGAATCGTCTTACGATTTTGTGGAATTTATACAGAGTATACTCGAAGCCTGGCTGTGTTGTTGGTATTTTAATTTCTTTCCAAAAAAAAATACATTTTTTTTTAGTTGGAACAAAGATGGTGGACCTCCTTATTGTGATACATAGATCGGCGTATACCGGCCTTCATTCTTTACAAATCAGGGGCCTTCAGTCCAAGTTGAATATGTAGTTTATTTCTGAGTGCGCGGAGTTCATTGCGTATGAAGAGTCAAGCTTCACAACAATAAACGCACTCCGCAAGAAAAAGATCAGACTGCTATCGAAACTAAAACAATTACGAACGAGCTCGCAGATCTGGAGGAATCCGTGATCCCGCAACCCTATAACTACGGGGCAATGCGATGGCCGCGGTTCACCAGATCATTAACAAGAGAACTCCGTTCGAATTACTTTTATCTGCCAGTAAACAGAAACCTGACTAATGTCGAAATCGACAAATACATTCAACAAATGGACGAAACCGTAAAACGAACAATGGACAAAACAATTCCCAAAACAACAGTTACAGATCACATAAACATGTACAGAAACACAACAATAAACGCACTCCACAGGCAAAAGAGCAGACTGCTATCGAAATTAAAACAATTACACAGACAGTTTACAGACAGACAAGACCAGGAGATAATATCACTGAAATCCCGATTCAAAAACCTCCAACAATTACTTAAAGCTAACTATAGATTAGCAACAAATTTGTATTGGAACAACAGAATTCGGGCTATAAAAACTAATAAGCCGAATATGTTCCCACAAATAAATAAAATATTCAGGAGAAATAATCAAAACGAGATTCAGTGTCTCCGAATTCCACGTTATTTTTATTTTTTATTTTTTTATTAGACTTCTCTCGGGAGAGGCGAACCTATAGCGTCGAGTGGGCGCCCCGAGATGCCATCAAATAACTGTTGCAGTTCTTTTTGAACAGTTGCAGGTTGCAACGCTCCGGGAACACTCGCGTGAGAAGGGAGTTCCACAGCTTCCCCGCTCTGTAACGGAACGAGTTCTGATACAGGGATGTTCGCGCCGTCGGGAGATGAACCACAAACGGGTGCGATCCGTCGGATTGTCTTGTGGAGCGCATATAAACCGAATTGCGTGGAACAATGCCAAGAATCTCCGAAGAACAACACCCGTGATAATATCTGTAAAACAGACAGAGGTCGGCTACGCACCTTCGATGTGATAGCGACTGTAGTCCCGACGTCAGCGCCGAGTCCCCGATCATATAAAGAGTCAAGCTGCTTCTAAATCGAACAAAATACATGGAAGAGGCCAAGAACTCAGTGGGGTGCGCATGTTCACCACTCAAAGAAGAAATTGTAACAAAACATATTAGTGTGGGGGGAGAGAAATAAAACAATTTTTGGGCATTTATATTGCAAAATTACTAGTTTGGGGAAAATAAACTCCATTATTTTGGGCTCCTCGATAGTACAGTGGTTAGTACACCCGCCTGTCACCCGGGAGACCGGGGTTCGATTCCCCGTCGGGGAGCCCCTGGCGCAAGACTAATGACCTTGCCCAGAAAAAATAAATCATTATGGAAAATTTAACAAGCCTCAGGACTTGCTAAATAATGCCAAGACCGGTTTCCGGTTGTAGTGCCGATGATGATGATGATGATTTTCACGTTTATTTTAAGACTTTATTTAACCGCCCCCGTCCAACTCGCTCCCCCTCTAGACCTTTAATCGACCCACTAATACCTCCATCTGTCAAACTCACTCAGCAAACCATTCATTCTTCTGACAACCGGTATGCCTTGTCTAAATTTAGGAACAAAACGACCTACGAGAATGCCCGCCTCTATCTTTCATACCTTGACGACAAATCTGACTCTGTCTGTTATGAAGGTAAAACAAAAACCAGCGTAATGACATCCATCCAACAGGAAGGCCTACCCACCGACTTCCCTAGCCTCTGCAGCCTGTTCGTTGAATTCCATAAAAATTTCGATATGCTCCCTAATAAGGTGCTAAAAGATCTCTCGGCATTTCGCCAATATATCGACAACAAAATGACCTATCCCAATAATGGCAAGCACTTTTGACCCTAATCAGTCCCCCTATCATCTCAATACCCCCAATACGCTCCCCCTAACCATCTACTATCAGAATGTTAGAGGTCTATAGCGCTTGAAATAATAGTGAAGAAGAACGTGTGATTCGAACTGACGCTATGACAGTTTGAATCACCAAAAATTAAACTAAGCGTTACCCATCAGGCTACTGGCCGGTTTTTGGAATTTGATTTTTAAACTCGGCTATACTCCACTAATGTGAATTGTTATGTTATCGCTTGGTATACGGCTCTGATGTATTTACTTATTCGATTTTTCGTTCTTCACTATTTTGCTTGTGAATTGTGTGTGTATCTGTTAGAGTCGCCACAGGTCTCCGCTCCAAAACACATTCGACTCTGGAAAAGGCATATTCCCTCCCCTTCGACATATACGCTCTGACTGAGACCAACCTTATCCCTAGTATTAATAGTCTTGAACTATCCCCCCCCCCGCAACATTAATGTTTTTCGCGATGACAACGCTCATCGAGAAGATCCCAATTCACCATGCCGTGGAGTGCTGCTAGCCACTCATAACAAACTCGCTTCGTCTCTAATTGCCATCTCTTCTTCTCCGGATCTTGACTACGTCGTAATAAAAATCGACAAGCGCCTTAAGTCTCTTTTCATTATCTGCTTCTATATATCTCCTTCGCGACCCAGCGTGTCATACGAACTCGCAACAGAAGCGGTAGATACCCTAACCGAGTTAAGCACCTCAATAGACGATATCGTCGTTCTTGGCGATTTTAACCTCCTCCATCTGCAATGGACATTGGCTGACGAACAAGCTTTCTACGTCTCAAAGCCCACTAGCTCCAAGGAACGTATTCAAGTAAGCAATGTCCCAAATCATATGGGGAGACAACTGGACCTCGTGTTCACAACGGACCCGCACAAGTCCTCAGTTGCCCCTAGTCCGCACGCCCTCTCCACCATTGACAATTACCACCCCCCGCTGCTCTTATCCATATATCTTGATCATAAAACCCAGCCTTCTCTACCTCATGACAGCTTTTCCTACAACTTCCACAAAGCTAACTTCCGCCTTTTAAATGAGCATCTTAGCAAACCGTTTCGCTTTGATCATTTGGGGGTAGAAGAAGCTACTGCCACTCTCTATAAGGAGATCTACTATGTCGTCGCCTTATATGTCCCCTATTCTCGTCACAGGTCATCGGTTTCATCGCCGCCATGGTACAACCGCACACTCCGCGCTCTTAGGAACAAGAGAAATAAGTTGTGGAACATTTTCCTCAAAGCGCGTTCCTTCCAAAACTACTCCAACTATCTTGGTTCCTTTTATAAATTTTCCGACCTCTACAACTCCCTGTACACCAACTACCTCACAAAAACACAATCTAATTTGATCAATGACCCCAAATCTTTTGTCCACTTCATAAACTGCAAACGTAAATCCAACGCCTATCCTAACTCCCTTTCTTATGGCGCGACTACTTCAAAAAATATTACTTAAATAAATGATTTAAAATATTATTTAAAATATCGTTATTGTATATACAATCTAACGGTGGAAGGTTTGATATCATAACTCTTCAGCAGCAGATTTTTTTGACCAAATTGTCAAATAAAATTCATCACAAGTACTGCTTTTCTGGCACGAACCTCGGCACGTTTATCACCCTGCTCCAGTTTGCATTTCGGTCAGATGACCACTGAATTTCAAGCTTGCCATTGTCATCATCATCATCGGCACTACAACCGGGAACCGGTCTTGGCATTATTTAGCAAGTCTTGAGGCTTGTTAAATTTTCCATAATGATTTATTTTTTCTGGGCAAGGTCATTAGTCTTGCGCCAGGGGCTCCCCGACGGGGAAGCGAACCCCGGTCTCCCGGGTGACAGGCGGGTATACTAACCACTATACTATCGAGGAGCCCTAAGCTTGCCATTGTACTTCCTTATAAATACTTTGCCATCTTAATCAACGCACACACACTTATGGTAAAGCCACCAGATGACGAGAACTTATTCAAGATCCTAATAATTAGGACAAAGTTTATGTAAGCAACTGTTAAATGGAAGTTTATTTGGATGCCGGGAACTAACAACGGCACCAGCAGACAATAATGTTCCGTCACCATACAACGATACACAGTGACCGAGTGCGGACGTGTTTTCAATTCGGCGATGGAATTAAATGAAAAAAGTTGCTTTTATGAGTCGCGAGTGGCTGAAATATTATAAAAAGACTATTTTTAAACAAATAAATTCCAGTGACAGTCAAAACAAAGTAAATATAAATAAATAGAATCAAATAAAAGAGAACGAAGCCACGTGTTGTGACAGTCAAAACGAAGAACACAGTTTAATACAAAAAGTGTGTGAGTAACACGTTAACGGTGTCTACGTGTGAGTGCGGGAACATTGTGAGTGTGTGCGCGAGGCCACAATCTGTTTGTCCTTCAGGCAAAAAAAAAAAAAAGTGAATACTTGCCATAATACGGACGTAGATCCAAAAACAAAAAAACAATTAAAAAAAAGTGAGTACACGCGGTCCATGATATGGACGTGAAACAAATGGATGCCAAAATGGTGAATCGGAGAAGGTAAAATACGGACCTAAACCTAAAGGCTAAACGCCTTAGAACAAACGAAAATAAGAATACAGACACGTCGATTGTCACCAGCGATGACGAAGACAACACCCTTGGTGCCCAGTACTCAGGGGCTGGAAACCAATTCAAAGAACTAGCTGTCAGCGAAACAAACGCAGACGCTAGCAATCAGATCGAGCTCCTCAACAGACTCATCCAAGAGATTAGTCGTAGAAAAGAAGAACTGGATAGACTAATGGAGGAAGTTGTTAAACTAAAAAACAACCTGAACCAGAACGAGCGAAAAACGAAAATAGTAGAACAACAACAGCAAGAACAAAGCCAACAGCAACCCACGAAGGCAAAGAAAACACGACAAGACGAGGAAACTAAACAGAAAGAACCAAATCAACAGCAGGAATCACACCAACATCCGGAAACATTTCAACAGGTGCCAGTCAAAAAAAAAGGAGAAAGTACCTCATATCTACATCAGCTACATGGAGACAAAGGATGTCATAAAATTGGGTGAGTTCACATGCAAAACTTTTAAAACAAAACGGATAAATAATTTTTCTAATAAGTTTAACATGCGATGATTTAGCCCTTATGTCAATGACCAACTTTACCGAGGATAATCATTTCGTCGCAATTTCACGATTGCTCGGCCTAGTGACGAATTTCGGTCCCATGAAATGAAAAAATGAAAAAAAAATTTGACAAATTGACATTTTAAAAAATCGAAATGGATACCCGGGTACCCGGTCATTGACATAAGGGTTAGAAGGGTATAACAAAATTAAATCAGCATTGGGGAAATCCAAAAGTGAGTACTACACGTACACTCCTAAATTGGAGAAAACTGTCTCCATGCTCCTCAAAGGAGTTGACCCTTCCTTTACTCCCGAAGAGGTGGTCGAAGAACTAAAAAGCTTCGAAAACGATAGCTTGATATTTACAGATGTGAAACCATTTTCTACAGCAAATTCTAGAAATCGCAACCGTAAGTTGGCTTTCTTCATTGTGTCGCTAAGCCCCAATAGTAAAATTGATGGACTTAGATATATTAAATACATTGATCACCAAACAATAAGTTGGGAGAGAATAAAGAAGTGCGACCGCGTAATGCAGTGTATACGCTGTCAACACTTCGGGCATGTAGCAGCGAATTGCAATATGCATTTCAGATGCGTCAAATGCCTAAACAAACATATCATTGGAGAATGTCCATTGGGCAAAGAACAGCTGCCGGATAAAAGTAAACTATCCTGTGTCCTCTGTAACAACTCAGGTCATCCTGCTAACTTTAGAGGTTGCTCTAAGTACCAACAACTAAAATCAAAGTTGGAAACCAAAAAGAAGCAAGCTGAAGAAGAGAAAAGGATCAAAACTCGCTCTTACAACAACTTCGTGGCACCAAGTGTGTCATACGCCCAAATGGCAGGTGGAGTAAAAAATGCACCAATCTTAGAACAATCACGTAATATCATTAAAACGCCTGCTCCAGAGGCACAAACTGATATAACAGCAATATTACTGTCCATACAAGGACAGTTTGCTGCGTTTGATAAAAAATTCGAAAAGATCGAAAAAAAATTGACGGAACAAGTGGCTCGAACGGACATTATCTATTCGACCCTGTTTCCAGACGAACCCACACTCTAATCATAACGTTCACTGCGACTGAATTAACCCTACAAATTATTGATGTGAATGTTAATTCACTAATCCGCATGGAAATAAGGGATAATCTCAGCAATCTGCTGGAAGCTGAACGCCCAGATGTGCTTTTGGCTAGCGAAACTAAGCTAAATCAAAGGCACAAATTGGGCTACCCAAATTATAAAGTAATTAGACGAGATCGTCCAAATTCCAGTCAGGCGGGCGGGGTCGCTGTCTTAGTTAAAAATGGTCTATAACACAAAGTCGTCTACAATAGAGACGTATACAAGTTCCAGGTACTAGAAGCCTGCGTTATAGATATTCCTTTGAAAAGTCAAAGGCATCTATATGTGATCTCTGCGTATGCTCCCGAATCTCCACGGTGTCTACAGTTTATCAATGAACTTGATACCCATTTTCGAAGTCTCAAGTTAGACTCGGAAAATAATTATTTCTTTATGGCGGGAGATCTCAATTCCAAGCACAGTACTTGGGGTAACCTTATCACAAACACAAGAGGAATGTGTTGTTCGACTGGTGGCATAAACTAGAATTGTACGCTACAAGTACGCCGTCATATCCAAGAGGAAATTCCTTCTTGGATTTACTGTTGCTCGACGAGCCAATACAATTATTAGATACGGATCTAACTACTCGTAATTGTCTTCGTACAATCGAGTACGGTAGCGATCATTACGGACTTGCTGCTGTAATACATGTCCCAAACGAACATTCACTACTTGAGCAGTATAAACAGATACATAACAGATAATTTCGGAAAAGCGCACTGGTCGCGCTTTGATCGGATAATAAAAAAAGAATTACGCTCCAATGGCATAGATCCACCAACTGACAGAAATCTTCATAATGACGAAATTGATCATTATCTTTCGACGATGAACAACATTGTTACTAATACAATGAATCGTTCTATCCCAAAAGTGTCTCACTCCGAGAGCCATACAAACCGGTACAGAAATACAACGATCGACGAGCTGTATAGGCAACAGAGTATTCTGCTCTCTAAGTTAAAACTCCTCTACAGACAATTCAGCTATCCAAATAGCCAGGAAATAAAAACAATTAAGTCATTAATTAAAAATCTTCAAAAACTGATCCGTGACAACTATAGATCAGTAATTAATGAAGACTGGAACAACAGAATTCAAGCCATTAAAGCTAGTGGACCGAATATGTTCCCACAAGGAAAGATTATAATGACATCCCATGTCTGCGAGTTCCGCGGACTCCCGAGAATTGTCAAACGCTGCTGAACGCAGGACTTACCCTGGAACATATCAACTCTAACGAAGAGTTCACAATAGTCGAGGATCCCCAAAAAAGGCGAACTCAATTGGCGCTTGTTTTGAAGCAATGTGTAGATTGAACGAATCGGCTCATTCTAACCTTGACTTGGAAAATAGGGCTCTCCAAAAACACATTTCGCTACACAATGAACTTAACAATTGGCGTCTCTTAAGTCGAAGTTTCACTATCTTTAGTGAAAATAATAGAGCGGAGACACAAGGATGAACTGACGGACATTCTTAGATCGATTAAGAACAAAAAATCTGTTGGAAAAGATAGTGTGGCGGTTCTTGCGAACGCCACTACTTACCTGCTCATCTACCACCAGGTGACCCCTTTTCATAAGCGTCCTGTTTCAATAAAGCAAGTACTTACCTGCATTGGTCATACCAATATCCACCAAAAACCTGTAAAGCACAATGTCTGCTGATACGAAAATTAAATCAGCAATAACAGACATTCCCTACATGGGCATATAGAAACCTGAAAAACATGACTTACCTGCTCTTAACGACCAACCACCACTGCAATGCTTAACTGCGCTGAAGTAAAACACCATCAGCAACACAAGCGTTTCTATAGGAAGGGCAAATTGGTCGCACATCTAGCAACCAACATTACATTAGTTCCTACCAACGAAATGTCTCCTAAGAAGTCGGCTACAATGCCACAAGAGATATTTCTTCCTTTTGGTTCTTTCATGCATGCCCACATCGGTCGCTAAATCAAGCCACACGAAATGGAAACTCGCACCGGGCAGCAAAAAGGCATTGAGAACTCGCCAGTCTAAATACACACACGACGGTTCGACCTTTGTTGATGCCAACAACAACATGCGCACGATCAGCAATCATGCTACACGTAGTCGCTGATTGTGTAAGCATTTTCAACCCTTTTCAGGATGACTTGTCCCAGCTGCGAAGATTGTTTATTTTCATTTAACTTCATGTTCATGGTTCGCATGCTGGGCGACACACGCGATGAGCAACCAAAGGGGATCATCGTGTGTGTGCGTTTCAACCCTTCTTTGGTGGTACACCAATGCAAAAAGGAAAATTACCAAATATGGTCATCGAGGCGATGGATCCAATTTTAGTATTCTGTCGCTTCGGTGGCGATATTAAATCGCGTCTTGGATTCCGTGATGGCAAGTCGTGCCCTCACGTTAATTAATAAAGTATGCTGATTATTGTCGAGGAGCTCAGGCGTTCCGTTCTCCAAGAAAAACACCGTGTGTCCGCTGTGGTCGAGAAAAAAATGCTTTAAATACCGGTGTAAATTAATTCATGAAAGGCTGAACATTTAAATCTTAAATACTTTAAATACCAGTGTAAATTAACTCATGAAATGCTGTACATGTAAATCTTAAATACTTTAAATACCAGTGTAAATTAATTCATGAAATGCTGAACATATAAATCTTAAATCGAGTACCTGGCTGACTTTCAAACAGACAACTTGTCTCACAGTTTTGCTCGTGCTAGTTATCTTAATCAACCGTTATTTTCACAATAATTTTCACAATTTAATTATCATTATCTTGTTTTCTTTGCCTCGTTTTCCGCATACAAAAATTTGAACAAGTGTTATAACCGTTAAGTTATGGCCCCTGGGCCACGTGTATTAAATAAAATCAAGCGCAAACGGTTGCGTTACGACCCCGTTATTGGAGGCCAAACACCTCCCGATAAACTTTCAAAAGTGAACAATAAAGTTCTCGAAAAATCTAAAATGTGTTCAAACACTAACTTTTTTCAACCACTTCAAAGTCTGATGGAAGACTCTCCTGAAATGGATCCGACCAATGACGAACAGTGCGCAGAACTTCCTAAAGAAACCGTTCCGCCAATTGTGGTATTAAAAACAACTAGTGCTCAAGTGCGTGATATTTTGAGCAACATTAAGATAGACAAATACTTAATCAAAAACATTTCGCTTGGGCAAAAAATATGTGCCCCAACAATGGACATATATAATAAAATCAGAACCGAACTCTTACGGTTAAAATGTGAGTTTTTCACCCACTCACGTAAGGAAAATCGTCCGTTAAAGGTAGTGTTATCCGGGCTAGACTTAATAAGCAACGATATAGTGAAAAATGAGTTAATTGCACTCGGGATTAAGTGCCTAGATGTTAAAACCATCACATTAAATCCGTCAACAAAAGCCCTGTACAAACACTACTTGTACATCGTCTACATTCAACGCGGTACAGTTAAATTAAACGAACTAAAACGGAACTACTCCACCTTGTTCAAAACCATCGTTCGCTGGGACTTTAAAAAACATAATCCAGGTAAGGTCACACAATGTCACAATTGCCAGCTTTATGGTCACGGCTCGATGCATTGTCATATAAATAGCTTCTGTGCAATATGTTCGGGAAACCATAAAACATCCGACTGCAAAACAAATGAGGTCATCAAGTGTGCAAATTGTAGTGGGCCACATAAATCCACCGATCCAGAATGCATAAGCCGAAAGCAGTACATAGACATTCGCCGCAAATTATCCCCACGCGGACGTGGTACAGGAAATACAACCTTCCTACAGCCTCCAAGTGACAAACAGCAGACAGTGCCCGACCGATTATCCATTGATAATTTTCCTCCACTACCCCGAACTGTGCGTCAACCTTCACTTCCTTCATCCACCTGGGCTTCTGGCCTCCATCAAACCCAGCAACCTTCCAATAGTGATACGACACACACGAAGAAAAATCCGTCAGAAACATTAACTAATGATAACCTGTTCTCATTTAGCGAGATAAACTCTCTTCTTAATGAAGTTGTAACCAAGCTTAGTGCTTGTCAAACCAAAGCTGACCAATTTAACGTCATTACTTCATTAGCTATTAAGTACATATACTCGGAAAAAACATGTTAAGAAACTCTCTTAACATCATAACTTGGAATGCGAGAAGCATCAAAAACAAAAAGCATGGATTTTTTAGTTTCTTGATAAATTTTAATATTGACATTGCACTTGTTTCAGAAACCTGGCTCAAACAAGACATTTCTTTCTCACATCAAAATTACATTTGTTATCGCCTAGACAGGGTACATGCTAGTGGTGGAGGTGTCGCCATTGTTGTGAAAAAATGTATAGAACATTCCTTGCGTCCTTCATTGCGCCTTAAGTTAATTGAGGAAATTAGTATAGAGGTAACATTAAGTGACAATTCCAAGGTGAGTCTTTTTTCGGTCTATTTCCCTGGAGGAAATAGAAACCTAGAGAAATCTACTTACTTTAAGCGGGATCTGCAAAAATTGTATAGAGTCAACACTCGAAACAAGGTAATTATTGGTGGTGATCTAAACTGCAGACATCAGTCGTGGAATTGTCTTAGGGCAAACAGCTGGGGTAACATTTTACTAGATGTTGCTGATTCCAGCCCAAGTTTTTCCATACTTTATCCACTTCTTCCCACCTATATCCCAGCGAGTGCTAACAAGAACCCCTCAACTCTTGATCTATATATCACTAATATTCCAAATTACTGCACAGTACCATTAACTCTAAATGCGTTAAGTTCAGACCACCTTCCGATCAGCCTCACAGTGAATCTTACAGTAGTTGTAAATCCTACCAGTTTATACCACAACTATTCCGCCGCCAACTGGAATTGTTATAAATCATATATAAACACGAACTTGGTTCTAGGTGATACCAGCCTAAATTCTATAACCTGCAGCGAGCACGTTGATATCCTATGCAACAATTTTGTTTCTATTATCAATAGAGCGGCCGATCTTGCGATACCTAAATGTTCCACTGCTCCAGTTGATAAGGCACCGCTTCCTGAAAATATCTTACATCTGATTAGGCTACGAAACTCTGAAAGAAGAAAATGGCTGCGTTATAGAATCGATTGTTTTCTAGTTAATGTTAAAGTCTTAAATAATATCATTAAAAACGAAATCTCAACATATAGGAACAAGTGTTGGAATAAACACCTTTCCTCTCTTGACAAAGCAAGCAAACCGTTCTGGAAAATATCAAAAATTATGAAAAAGAGAGGGTGCAGTATTCCTCCGTTTAAAGTTCACGACAAGTTGTTTATTTCTTCAGTGGAGAAATCCAACCTACTTGCTAACACGTTTAGTAAGAACCACTCCATATCTATGCATCTAAGCGACGCGTATACTGAAGCTGAAGTTGCTAACACTATCTATGTACTTTCTCAAACACCAGCTGAAAGTACTTATGCAACTAATATCAGCAAAGTTAAAGAATTGATAAAAAAATCGAAATCAAAAAAGGCCGCGGGTCTCGATAATATTAACAACAAATTAATCAAAGCACTTCCACCTGCTGCAAGTAACTATTTAACATTCATTTTCAACGCTTGTCTTAAGAATTGTTATTTTCCGGACTGTTGGAAAACAGCAAAAGTAATACCTATCCCGAAACCCGGCAAACCGAAGAACAGCCCCGAAAGCTACAGACCTATTAGTCTACTTAGCTGTCTAAGTAAGCTCTTAGAAAAAATCATTAAGGAAAGGATTGATCGTTTTGTGGAAGACAATAACATCTTACCAAACTTTCAGTTCGGTTTCCGTAGTGGTCACAGCACAATCCACCAAGTCTTGCGCATTAAAAACCACATAGCTGGTAAATTCATCGACAAGGAGTCAACGGGACTAGTTCTTCTAGACATCGAAAAAGCTTTTGATACAGTATGGCACGATGCCTTGATTTATAAGCTACTAAAACTTAAGCTGCCAATACCGCTTATCAAAATTATCCAGAGCTTTCTTCGTTCGAGAAAATATGTTGTGAGTTTAGGAACCGACATATCCTCTACTCACCAAATCCACCATGGTGTACCCCAGGGCTCGGTCCTTGGTCCCATATTATTTACATTATTTGTCGCAGATTTACCATGTCTAGGTGAAAACATTCAGGTAGCTATGTTTGCCGATGATACGGCCATTTTCTCTTCGGGTGCCTTATTCACTAATGTCTACAACTCTTTGCAAGCAGCTCTTGACAAGCTAGCAGTATATTACAGGAAATGGAAAATAAAAATAAATGGTAATAAAACACAAGCTGTCTGGTTTTCGAGATGTAGGAAACACTGTTACCTACCAAATGGCACTAAACTCAGTATGTGTGCAGTTGATATTGATTGGTCCGAAGACTGTAGATATCTAGGTATTATTCTAGATAAAAAACTCATCTTTCAAAAACACATCACTACCACAATTGACAAAATAAACAAAGTCGTAAGAGTTATGTATCCACTAGTGTGTAGAAAATCAAAGCTTAGCATCGAAAATAAAATTATAATATTTAAAACCATTTTTCAAGCTATACTCCTGTACGGGGCGCCTGTATGGTGTAATTGTGCTCGCACACACAAAATAAAATTGCAAAGGTGTCAAAATAAAATATTGAAAATGTTGCTGAATTTGCCATGGCATTATTCGACACATGAACTACATGAAAACGCCAACGTTAAACCGGTAGAGTTCCTTATTGACAAAATCAATCGAAACTTCTTCGACAATTGTTCTTTTTCTGACAATGTTCTCGTTTCCCGTCTTGCGTTATCCTAAATCACTACATATGTACTCTGTCTATGAAAATTATATCGAGGTCATTACTACATAAAATAACCGGAAGCTCGTGCAATATTAGTCTTAAGATTCAAATAAGGGTTTTTTATTGTAGTTTTCCCTTAATTTATTATTTGTTATTCATTAAAATTGTGCTATTGTCGTTATATAGATTTAAGATTATAGTTGTAAAGGAATTGCTATCCTAAATCTCTTAAGTACTAGTTGTAAAATATACCATAAATGTAATTATCTACTAAATAAAAATTGAATTGAATTGAAATAAATCTTAAATACTTTAAATACCAGTGTAAATTAACTCATGAAATGCTGTACATTTAAATCTTAAATACTATTATAGAATACTTTAAATACCAGTTGTAAATTTAGTTCATTAAGTGCTATAATATTTAATACTTTAAATACCAGTGTAAGTTTAATTCTTGAAATACTGTACATTTAAATCTTAAATACTATTATAGAATACTTTAAATTCCAGTGTAAATTAACTCTTGAAATGCCGTACATTTAAATCTTAAATACTTTAAATACCAGTGTAAATTAATTCATGAAATGCTGAACATTTAAATCTTGAATACTTTAAATACCAGTGTAAATTAATTCTTGAAATACTCAACTTAAAACTTTAAATACCAGTTTGAAATTTAGTTCATTAATTGCTATACTGTTTAATACTTTAAATACCAGTGTAAGTTAATTCATTAAATACTGTACATTTAAATCTTAAATACTTTTATAGTATACTTTAAATACCAGTGTAAGTTAATTCTTGAAATACTGTACATTTAAAACATAAATACGATTATATATAAAACTTTAGATACCAGAGTAAGTTTAACTCATTAAATGTTATTACTCATAACACTTTAAATACTGTATATGTAAATTCATTAAACATACTGTGTGCGTTACATTCATAAGAATATATACTGTAACTTTAAGTTCAATAATTACCTATTGTACCGATTAAATAAGCTTTAGTTAAAAGAATGAAAATATCTAACCACGAGACCGATTGTTTTCCGGAACCGCAAGACAGTGGTAATCCAGTTTACTCTGCGATATCGAGATTGGTACGTCTTGGTGAACCTGTGTCGGACCGGCACCCTACCAAGACGCACAAAATCCCATAATAGTATTCCAAACATTGCTCTAAAGCATTTACCTCTTGAAGTAGTGAAGGTTTACACTATTTTGTTCAATAACGCTCTAAATAATGCATATTATCCAACCCAATGGAAATCTGCAGTAGTCCATCCCATCCCCAAAAAGGGCAAGGACAGGAGCAATCCAGTCAATCTTCGCTCGATTAGTTTGCTTCCGAACATCAGCAAGGTATTCGAGAAAATTATAAATATAGCATTGACTAACTGGTTTGAGGAAAATGGTATTATTCCGAACAACCAGTTTGGTTTCCGATCGCGACATGACACAGATCATGCTGCGACAAAACTTGTTTCCGACATACAGTAGAAGAAGGCGAAGCGACAATGCACAGGGGCCTCTTTGGTTGACTTTGAAAAGGCTTTCGACACGGTATGGTTAGAAGTGCTGGTATATAAGTTATCAAATATAGGTATGCCCGAATATTTATTATACATTATCTACGATATGATAATGGGTAAACAATTTGTAGTGAAATGTGGAGATATAATCTCTAACAAGACTTTCCACATTAGAAACGGTCTACAACAGGGAGCAGTGAATTCTCCCATTTTATTTAACATTCACACTAGTGATCTAGTGGGTTCTCTCAACCAAGCAATTGCGTATGCCGACGACATTGTGGTGTATAGATCTGGAGAAAAGATTGATGTCATCAACAGACTTCTGCAAGATGATTTCAACAAAATCAAACGTTTTTGCGACGACTGGAAATTAAAAATAAATTTCCAGAAAACAGAGACTATCCTTTTCAGAACGCCACTGTCCAGTGCATCAAGGGATACAAAACGGAATTGGAAAACATTTTCCATTGCAGGAAGTAATAATCTTCCTCTACAAGTAAAAACTGTAGTCAGATACCTTGGAATCTGGCTTGATCAGTATCTTTACTTTGATAAGCATACAGCAGCTGCTCTTACAGCAGCTAAAAACGCATATGCAATGACTCGAAGACTCTTCCGTAGTAGCCTGCTGGGCCCCAAGGTGAAAATAATTTCATACTCAGCATTCATCCGACCAATATTGGTGTATGGCTGCCCGGTATGGTACAACATATCCCCATTTTACATGGAGAAGTTTCGGGGCTTCGAGAGGCAGTGTTTGCGTTCCTGCCTCGGATTGTACAGAACCCCAGAGTCGCGGTATAAGAAATACTATCCCAATAAAGTCCTGTATGACAAATCAGGACTAAACATAATAGATAACTTCTTTATTAAGATTATTCGTGGTCACACAACAAGGGCAATGTGCAGTGAAAATGATCTCATTTCGGGAGCATACCATCCCAATGATATGTATATGGAGAGTACTCTCCAGAATGGGTTCATTCCCCCAGAAGCGTTCCCTTTCTTGGATAAAAAAGGACTTATCCAAGACAAACGTGGAGTCCCTATTGTTTACCACGCCTTCAGTGGTAACAGGGATAAACGAATTCTCCACGATAACGATATCTCTAATTTTCCAGAGCGCCTGCGTTTTAGTATGGTGATCGGTGAAAGAGATAAATCAATAAAAGATCGATCCCATCCCAACTGGTGGTGGATCAGTGATGAAGAAAGGACTACACGTCCCCAAACATAGTATGCCTCTCAGGCGCACCGCTTTCCTTCCCCCCTATCCCCAATTCCCAATTTTTTTTTACTTTTTTTATTTTCGTTTTTAATTTAATTTTAATTGTTTATTTTTTATTTTTATTTGTATTCCTTGTTTATGTTTGCCCGTTTTGTTTGATTATTTTATTTTTTATATTTTGCGTGTCAACCCCTTATATATGTAATTAAAAAAAAAAATAATTATAAATAATACATGATGTAGAAAAAAATAGAATACATTTAAAAAAGAAAACATATCAATTATTGTGACATGTTATAAAAACAGTTATTGTACGCCGAAAGGCATAAGAAAAATAATAATGTATGATTTAGAGTGCTTGCGAAGAGCCAGTAAGTTAATGTAAGAATGTTATTTGTAAAATAGATGTTAACATTTAGTCTTAAGTAAAATATTTAATTAATTTGTTAAATAAATGTGGATATGAAACACAAAAAACAAAAAAAAAACAATAATGTTCCCTGCTAATGTTTAGCGGTGTCTTTTTATGGCACATTTTTCAGTTTACTTTTCTATCTCCACCCACGTTGTACAGATGAATAATTTCAGAGCGTTTAATTGGTATGCAATGTTCTATAACAAAAATTTTCTACGACTGAAGTTTCCAACGCATGTTTTAAGAGATGTGAGATAAAAAATGTCAAAATTATAATATTGTCCGATGCGGTCACCTAAGTTGGGCCACTCTGTACATGGTGTTTCTGTAAAAAGCACTGAAAAGTAAATCGTTGAACGAATTCATTCATTTCGTACCGTGTTGTAATGTCCAGGCATTTAATACCAATGTACATCGATACTATAGCGTTAATAAAATGTAAGAAATTAATCGAAGTAATTTCAGGGAAATGTATGCGGCTCGGTATAGTTGGTGGTGATGGTTAATGTTCGTTGTAGGTTTGAATATGCGTTTTATTACAGCATATGAATTTCGGGGCAATTAAGATTGCTTGGTCGCAAGGAAGGAATATGGTTTAGATAATGAATTTACTGAAGCAATTTTGGGAAAATGTTTGCGGGGATGATTTAGAAAATATTCTGTTGAATTGTATTCTGTTGCGGGTTCCGGCGTGTGTCTATAGCGTTTGAAATAATAGTGAAGAAGATCGTGTGATTCGAACTGACGCTATGACAGTTTGAATCACGAAAAAAATTGAACCTTAGCGTTACCCATCAGGCTACTGACCGTGTTTCAAATTTGATTTTAAAACTCGACTATAGTCCACTGATGTGAATTGTTATGTTATCGCTAAGGTATACGGTTCTGATGTATTTTTCTTATTCGATTTTTCGTTCGTGTTCCTCACTATTTTGCTTGTAGATTGTGTGTGTATCTGTTAGAGTCGCCACAATACCTTCTTTCCTTATCCACTTCTTCACATTCCGCTCGCACTGTGCTCTGACATTATAGGCCAAAATCCCCGTTTGTGCGCGCGTTTGTCTAAAAAATCAATTTAAGCATGAGTTATCCACCCTGTTTATGTTGGCTCCTTTATGTGAAGCTTTTTATATTTGGATTTATGAGTTGAAGATAAATCAAGGGACGTTCTGGGACATATGACAAGAATCTAATTAGACAACTCCGTCGAAAAACGAAATACATTATAACACAAATCAATTTGCGAGAGCGTGGATTGGGCATCAATAAGTTTCTGTTGTTTTAGACATCTACCTTGCGGTTTCTCGATCTGGTGCTCTCAATCCGTAGATAAATAGACCTACTAGGTTCAGATGGGCTTGTTTGTCTAGTCTCTGTAAAATTGTCCAACGTAGAGGCTCCTCCTTTATCCGTCTCTATTAACCACTATGTTCATTTTTGAAAGTATGGAGAATTCGAAAGTTTCACATTCCGTCCAGTGAACTGACACAATTCATCGCCAGTTTAGCACGCCTTTTCTATACTAACCCATGTGCTTTTGGAGTATGTGCTTTTTATAACCGGAAACAAGAAGACGCAATTTTATCGGATTTCGTTGTACACCATCTTTATTTGCGCCATCGGAATTCGGATTGAGGGCAGTTAGTGACAGTTATTTGAATTCATTGCCGAGACCGTTTGTGTAGCATGTCTGTCATTTACCATTTCAATGATTTTATTATACAGGCATGTACACACAATTACATGGACCAAAGTGAACTCAGGTCCTTTCCTGGTATCATACGACTACACCAGCAAAGGCCCTTTTCGTGAGGGAATTATGCGTGCTGAGGTTGATTATGCGGCAGTTGAACCAAGCAAACATACCGTGCGGAAAAGTTGCCCTTGTCCACTCTTCTGCACAAAGTCAGCAACCATTACAAGGGTGATAGACCAAAATAAACGAATGCTCAATGGTTGTTTTAGGTGGGGTGTGTGTGTAGTTTCTTTCTTCCCAACATCGTTCCTTCGTGAAGCTCTACATTTACAAAGTGCCATAAACATGTTCTGTGTCTGGCTGCATATCTATTTCGAACGTGTTGGCCGTGAGTGTAGGGACAAATACGAGTTTGGGGTTGATCTGTAGATGACTTTTAGGCCAATAATTTAGTTTTGTCTTCCTTAATATCCTTCGTGGTATATAGGTCTTACTGGGGGATCTGAGATTTTCGCTTAGTTTCCCGTAACTTCATTATCATTATTGTTGTTACAATTTTTTTTGTGGCTAGCCAGACAGTTGGTGTTTGATGTTGCCGGAATCATTATAATGGTTTAGAAAACATTTCTACGAACGAGGTTTTTATTTTGTGGAGCTCCAATATTGATTATATTGTATGTTCTGTAAAAGGCAAAAAGTTCCCAAGTGGCATCGCCCAAATGACTACTTAATTATGTGGTTTATTCCTTTGGGTCTTTCTGACCGCCGTGAGTATTGTTTATATTCATTTGAAATCTCTAATCGTCTGACTCTCGTGAACATGAGGTACAGACTAATCTGCGATGGTAAGGGAGTGGTTATGAAAGGAGTGGAGCCTGGGAAAGGAAGGTTTGCGATTTCGTGAAAAGATCGTAGACTAGCATTTAGCGATATTACTTTACAAGCTGTTTTTACGACAACAAACCGAGAAGTTGTTGTTTGCTATTGAAGCAGTGCAGAATTAAGTGATGCCTGTGTTACGCGATTAACCGTATCTGGGTTAACATATACCAACACTTATGTAGAACTTTGTACGAAATTTGAAAATTTGGCGATGAGTAAAAGAACGTGTTTTCGATGGCATAAGTCACTTCAGCCTTGTAGTCTAGATCTACCTCCGAATGATTTTTTGTACCCGAATGACTCCGAATGACTGTATCCTCAAGCCAAGAGCTCAAAGGTTGCCGTTTTCGACAATCGGAGCCTGTCACCACTCCTACCGAACAACATGGGGGCTTTATTGAACACTCCTCGTAAAATATAGATGTTCCAGAAAAAACTTGTAGATATATATATTTCCTGCACTACATTATTAAAAACCGTCATAAAATGTCCGAAGAATAATACTTGGGCGTACAGATTTTTTATACACTAAATCAACACGGGGTTCCGTAAATCCAGTGTAAATTACCTAGTACAAACGATCTCCAATTACCCTTTCTCCGTATACCCGTAGGGATGCTTTCTCTGAAAGGATATACGTAATGAGGTTGCCCATGACAAGGAAGAACAAGCTTACAAGTTTACTGATTCCGAAGATTTCATCTTCAGTTTTCGCAATTACCATAAGAGGTTTGTATTGTACATTTGCTAAGGGATCAGGATTAGGATTTCTTGTTATGGTATTCCAATATATTGTAGCAAATTGTTATCACAAAGCACAAGTTAGTGTTAGAGCTAAATCGAACACTATGCTTCCGTAACAGGACATCATATCTGAGCCCTTTGAATAATCCAGCTGTAGAGATAACCTTCTATTAAAATTAATTGACAACGAATTTCTATAGACGCTATAGCTCTGGACTTTGAGGTGCTGGTGGTTACTTGTAATTATCGTCCAATATGACATGGAAGATTTGCTTCATATTATGTTCACTGTTGTGTATTCAGCTATCAAATGTCGATAATACGAGTGGTCAGATTGTATTCACTGAGCCTCAGCACATTCCCTAGTTATATTAATACATAGAGCAAGTGTATTATATTCACAACTGGTATTATATGTTAAGCTTTTAAGGACGAAGTTATTCCTGATAAAAGTTGTGGGCCTTGACCATGAAAAAGGACGATATTCTATGAGAGCTAATGCAGGTGTGTTAAGTTCATAACGAAATTGATAACATCTGCACTTTTCGACTTGGGAAGTAATCGAACCTCTGTCACCAGTATATATATAATATATGGTCTTCAATGTGTTCCGAATAAATATTGTACTATGTGTTCCGTGATATTTCAAAATAAGATTGTTTTATTTGGCAGCCCCGATTCCTCATGAGTTTTGGCGTACATTAAACATATTCAGATTTATCTTTTATTTATATTTTATATTTCAATATTATAAAATAAATTTTTCCCGGGCGACATAAAAATTCGAATATCTAGCCGGAGATTGGAGATACAGGCCCGAACGGCAAAATAAATTTCGCCACGTATCAGGACACCTAAAACGCATATACATATATGTATATATATATATATATATATATATATATATATATATATATATATATATTTACAGGGTGGGACAAAAGTACTGTCATTGTGTCGTTTTGTTAGAAATGAAAAAATTGAACTTTGTTTTCATGGAAGGTTTATTTGAAGGTGTAATTAATAGTTTCTTTATCTGCCTGTAACATGAAATTCAAAGCACAATGACATTGGGCACCATTTGCAAAAACCATGGCACGTCCCTATTATGACATTACTACTTTTGCCCCGTTCTGTATACATGGTACACTCGTGATGAGCGCGCTAAGGCAGCTGAACGTTCCCATCAATATATAGACATTTTTATACCAACATGTTCCGAATTATTATTTAACGAAATCATCAACGAAGTGACAAAACCCCAGCATATGTTTACTGAGAGAGAATCTGCACATTGTTTTTAGCTATACAAATAGATTTCTAATTATAAAGGAAAAGTAAAACTGTGTGAATGTATTGTCCAATCGATTATCGGAAAGGTTCTTCAGGGTTGGATTCTATTCAATTTCCGTCTGGAGTTTGAAACACAAAGAGGACGATATCTACTCGTAATACGGGTTCGCAGCTCAAGGAGGTTAGTTTGAAAACTATCACAGTTGGTACGAGATTTTATTGAAACCTTTACTAAAATCAATACAATTGAAGTTTTTTGTCAACAAGAAACTTGTCTTTTTCTGGTAAACATTTCATTGAATAAATCGATCAAGGCCATCGGAGATCAAGTACTACCGTTTGTCATGAATTGGGACGCCATGACGGTCGATTGATGCTTGTGTTTTCGATCGTGGCATCAAGGTGAAATGCGAATGTGTACCGTGAAAAAAATTTGGAAAGTGCTCTGAGGTCGTGGGCAATCAAACATCTCGGTGAAAGGGAGTAGACGTGTGGGGGTTCTTTATACCACGTGGAGAACCAACCCATAATTTCATACCTTATTTCTACCTTATTCCCCTTATAAGCTATTCCAACTGTAAATCATGTTAAACGGACGCATAGCTAAACTCATTATCCTATGCAGATAATGCATAATTAAGTTTAGCTATCTTTTCGCCACACGGCAACCCCATTTCGCTAACCCATGAGATTTCCACCGGAAATCGCATCATGTCGGTTAGCAACGGCATAGTTTGATCAAACAGCGCGGTTGTATAATCATGCAACCGCCGGGGGAATTATCAAAGCATTTAATTTAGTTCCCATGATCAGATTTTCCTAGCCAATTCGCCGTCCTATTCACTTTCTCCAGACACTTCATTCGCTGGGGATCAATGATCTCTTTTTACAGGTGAATAGCACCAGCTAAATTTTCCTCTCCTTCACACTTCTGTCTTCCTACAGTTCAATGCACGCTGAGGTCACCACATTCACCGAATTGTGTCAGTGGGCTACTCTCAAAGTTGCATTGATTCATGCACACACAACCAAACCCACCCCGAGATCATAGTACTTGGTGTTTCTGTTCTCTCATTCTCCCATGTTCGTCGTGTGACAGTTTTTACCTTTGCCACAAATAATTAATTGTAATTTAATTTTACCTGTAATCTTGGTGAATTAGATCAGCAGCTAGTCAAATCATAGAGCTCGGTCCATTGTCGATAATGGCAGGAATGTACAGTGTTCCCGCTCTCGGCCAGATTAGTCCTTTCAATGGTGAATGATTTAGTTAGAATCTATAGATCATATATTGAAGCTCCTCTATTTCCATGGGCGCCATTGAAACAATTTTGTGTTTTATAAACAGCTCTCCAGGACAGTGATCAGCATTTAATTACAAATAGATGTTCGTGACACTGTACAAAAAATATTGTTTGCTGTTTTTGCACGTTCACACTCGGGTCATATCTGAGTTAGGATTTATATGAAGGGTAAATTTTCTGAACCGAATCATTTGAAAGAATCTGACACTGAGAATTTATTTAATATGTAACAACAATTTTAAGACTTTTGGGAATCTACTGTATTTTTGAAAATACTCTTATTACTTTTCAATTTTTTTATCTTTACTTTTAATCTCTAACAAAAAAGGCACGGGCTTCTTTCTTTTCTTTCCGCCAAAAAAAATCTCCATCCACCGGGCCACGAACAACCGTTTTTCTTCTGCCTCTTACAATCAACTGCAAAAAACGGAATTTCAAAACCGTACATCTCAAAAACATTAACCCGTTCTCTCTCTCGCTCCCCATCACCGTCCACTTCGAAAGCCGAATTCGAACTCGAAGAGCTGCACGATCCACACCCGAATCGGGGCGTGTTCGAAAACTCACTTGTGGATCGCGCAACTCCTCCACCACCTTACCATCATACCATTTTAAAACAAATTATATTAAAATTACAAATTATCGAATGATGGTGGTGGCGGAAACCGCACGTAACAGTCGACTATCGAATTAACCGGTGTATTCACCACACATCGACGGGCGTGGCAATGAGAGAGCAGAAGTATGATCTCTATTGGATGTCCTGTGTGCAAAAATTAAATTACCCATCTTCATCCCTTTTTCAGTCAGTCGTTATTCAACTACCGCGGCGTGTGCACACTGGTGCACACGCTCTAGTCACAGGAAAAGAGAAGTGTTGTCAGACGAACGTAGTGTCCCGTTAATCAATCTAGTAATATTAATAATAAGATCTAAGTTAAGTGAATTAAAAGAAAACGATTATATCAATAAGTAAAGAAAAAACAATACAATAAAAAAACGGATTTACCTCAAAACAACATCCAGTGCGTTTAATTATTCCATCTTCTCGAGTGAACAATTATTACAGCAGAACTTGATGGGGATTCAATTGAAACAGTGCCCGTGTTTTGACACACCTACTTGAACCCCACAGACGTTTTAACAAGTTTTTACAAATGGATGAAAAATAACACTCTACACTTTATTTTTTATTGTATTTATTGTTTAATAATATTTTGCAGTTATTCTTCCCTGTGATTTTATTTGAAAAGTCTCTGGACGATTTGACGACTACTCACGAAGATACCTCGTGTGCGAGGACAATCGTCTTTGGGTTTTATTTTTAATTAAGCTATTCACTAGTCTAGTCCTTATTTTGTGAAAATTCCTTAATAACTTCTACCCAGTCTGCATAAGCTTTCGCTAATGCAATCGCATTAGCATCTTAAATGCTCCACCTATTAAAACAATCAAATTTATATAACCTAAAAGTCCTTGGAAAAGAAAACTTGCCTTTCATGCATCTCTTCGCATACAATTCCTGTAAGATTTCTTTCTTACCTTATCAGGAATCACAAACTAATTCGGGACCTTCGGTCTCAAGCAAATCTCCCTAGACGAATTCTTGTAAACAAAATGATTTGAATTACATATAATGTAACCTTCACCAGGGGCCATAAACATTGCGCTGTCTATTTTTCAGCTTCGCCATGTGTATGATAAATCTCTTAACGTACACATTGGCCGGCGACCTTTTTCTCCCAGCAATAATATACCAGCAGGTGTATTCAATTAGCGCAATCGACGCTGAAGCCTATTTCCCTAACTCACACCACGTGTAAACAAAAGACCGCTGTCCTTCATCAGGCATTCTGGCAATACGCAAATAATTCAATACCTACCCTTACTAGCGATGCCATAAACATAATTTCCCAGTAACCTAGCTAAAACCAATTAGCACATTTCCACATCGTATCGTTGTTTCTTCGTTTAGCCGCGACGCACATGTTCCAACAAACATCCCATTAGCATCCGACGAGTTCGGTTTTATTTGCTTTACCGAAATCGTATCCTATGAATGCACTTTATGCCCTTTCTGTGTTCTAGGTTCATTCTCACTCATGAAAGAACCATGCACACACACCATTGCACTGAAAGAGTGCATTTCCTACAGCGGCCGCACCCTTAAGAGAAAAATTTCTCTCTCTCTCCCGTTGTTTCTTAGCCCTAACCTAGGATGAATTCATGCCGCGGTTACGCGTCGCTCCCGCCCCCCGTTTCGCACCACGGGGGCGCGTACATAACCGGAGTCGTAAGACTGTGTCAAGTGATCTATCCTCGAATAGATACAGCCTTTTCGAGATATCAGTATTGCCATAGCTGTGTCCGGAGTAAATCTCGTTTGTTACCTGTTCTCGTGAAATTGGTGTCTGGTATGTCTTTGTGTGACTGTTTGTGTTTGTTTTCTTTTCGCGGTACAACGATTTGATATTAAAAAAAATTAATAATTTTCAAAGCTGTGGATCATGTCAAGTTAACAAAAAGAGTTCTTATAATTAGGAATGAACAATTATACAGCAACGTGTTACACAAAAAACAAAACAATAAAGAACCTCTCCAGAATAAATAATAATGTGTTTTAGTTGTTATCTGTGGACAGTGTTTTGTTCTTTGCATTCGGTTGTGGACAAAAGTGACGGTGTCGCTGAATTGTTTCGTTCTTTTGATCAACGGTGGACCGAACCCTGTGAAACATTTAGTGGAAGTAGTGGGCAGGACGAAGTAGAACCCTCGCCCATGCTGGCGTCACGACTTCGTACCCCACAGTACCAAAACTTGCCCCAATGATTTCCCAAATATCCCACAAGCAAACCCCCCCCTGTCAAAGGTATCTTGAATATCTCTCAAAAATGTCTCAATTATTTCCCAAAAGTGTTCCAAAAATGTTTCAACGATGCGGCAGGCATGTCGTAAACATGCCCCACATTATAATTGGCCACATGCTTCATAACACGTGGAACATCATCATCATCATCGGCACTACCACCGAGATCCGGTCCATATCTGAGACTTGTTAATTGTCCATAATAATTTGTTTTTCCGGGCAAGGTCATTAGCCTTGCGGCAAGCACGTGGAACGTGGAAAAGTATATTATTGTGGACCTTTTAAAGGAGCCTCTTTAATTGCCCCTTGATTGCTGTGGCATGCACATCAGTGACAACTTGTAAGAAAAATACTCCACGCGTCGCATAACATGATGACATGTTCCACAGCATTTTCCAAGTCGCCCACGTGTCCCAAACGCGTCTAGAATATGTCACAAGGATGCCCCACGAATGTCCCGAGGATGTCCCAAGGGTGTTGCAAAGGTTTCCCGAAGCTGTCGCAAATTGTCCAAATGATTCCCCAAATATCTCACAAAGACACATGTCCCACAACGTCTCCCACAACATGCCCCACAACATCTTCCACGCAAAATAGGTACCACTTGTCTAACAACATATACTACGTGGTCCACGCGTCCCAAGTGTGTCCCGAGGTTGTTACAACAGTGTGTCAAACGTGTCCCAAGAATGTCCCGAAGATCTCCCAAAGATGTCTTAAAGATGTTTTAAGAATATCCTAAAGGTGAACCAAGGTTGTCCCAATCAGAGATGTTCCAAACAGGTCCCAGTGATGCCCAAACATGCCGTAAACATGCCTCATAACATGTACCACAAAATGTCGCACAACATAATCCGCCACATGCTTCAATACACATGGGATATGACAAACGATTAAAATGTCGAACCCATCAGTTGTCTCTTGACTGCCGCGGCTTCAGTGACAACTCGTTAGAAAAAATACTCTACACTTTGCATAGCACGGTCGTATGTTCCACAGCATTATTCAAGTCGTCCACGTGTACCAAACCCGTCTCAAAGATGTCATAAGGGTGCCCCAAAGATTTCCCGAAGGTGTCCCAAATTTCCCAAATGACACTGTGGGAGTAGAAGTAGGTGTCACTATGGGGGTTCTCTATATTACATGGAGAAACAACCCACAACCCTAACCTAAATTCGACCGCTAACAGCGCGTCACCCCAATCCCAATTTCCATCCCTAATTCAAATCAGTCACCATCCAACTACAATCGCGCGCAGTCACGCTGCCGCTCAAACACAAATTTAAAAACGAGTTTATTTAAAAAGTCACTAGTCAACCACCAAGGAACAGGTCACGTGCATGGAGAAACAATTTAATTGGTTCGGAGTGAATCGCCTGTGTAGTTTAAACCACAAGTGATTCATTAAGAAAGTTAAACAATTTTTATGCTAAAAACAAAGATTACAAAACATCCTTAGGAGACAATTTCTTTTCATTAATCAAATAGTGTTAGAGCAAAAAAAACTACAAAAAATATCCTTAAGTAACAATAAAAGAAAACAGTAACAATAGAACCCCCAGTGCATTATCATTTATTTTTACTCTTGGAACATTTGTTCGGGAATGCAAGTGAAGTCGTGCCATACGTTGGCAATCATACTTCTACCCCCACAGTACGCCAAATATCCCACAAATATGTCCCACATGTCCCACATGTTTCACAACAGGTTCTACAGCAAGTCCCACAACACCTTCCACAAAATATTCCACAACATATTCCAAAACATATTCCACAACATATTCCACAACCTATTCCAAAACCTATTCCACAACACATTCCTCAACATATTCCACAACATATTCCACAACATGGCCCACAACATCTTCCACACACAATACGTACCACTTGTCTCACAACATATACTACGTGGTCCACATGTCCCAAACATGTCCCGAAGTTACTGCAAAGATGTCCCAAATGCCTCCCACAAATGTCTCGAAGATCTTCGAAGAATGTCGCAAAGATGTCGCAAGGATTTCCTAATCAGAGGTGTTCCATACATGCCCCATTGATGCCCCAAACATGCCGTTAACGTGCCTCATAACATGTTCAACAAAATGTCGCACAACATAATCCACCACATACTTCATAGCACGCGGAATATGATAAATGATAAAAATGTCGAACCCATTAGTTGTCTCTTGACAGCAGTGGCATGCACATAAGTAACAACTCGTAAGAAAACTATTCCACGCGTTGCACAGCACGGTGGCATGCTCTACATTATTTTCCAAGTGGTTCAAATATCCCAAAAGTGTCCCAAAGGCATTCTAAAGGTGACCCAGGGGTATCTCAAAACGACCCCAAAAGTATCCCAAAGATCTCCCAAAGGTGTCCCAATTATTCCCCAAATATCTCAGAAGCATGCCCCACATGTTCTTCAACATGTTCCACAACATGCCACACAACATCTTCCGTACACAATACGTACCACTTGTCTCACAACATTTACCACGTGCTCCACGTGTTCCAAACGTGTCCTGAAGTTGTCACAAGGATGTCCCAAATGCATCCCAAAAATGGCCCGTGTGTCTGAAAGATGTCCCAAGGATGCCCCAAACTTGTTCCAATCAGAAGTGTTCCAAACATGTCTCAATGACGCCCCAAACATGTCGTAAACATGTCCCATAACGTGTTCTGCAAAATGTCCCACAACATAATCCACCACATGCTTCATAATTATAAACGATAAATGCCGAACTTTTCATGAAACCTCATTAGTTGTCTCTTGACTGCCGTGGCATATTGATCAAAAACAACTCGCAAGAAACAGACTGCGGTGGATTGTAGCGACATCACAGCATGGGAGTAGGTTAGCGATAGCACGCAGGGGGGCGAGGCCCTCTAGTAATTTATAATATTATATTGAATAAAAAAAAAAATCCATTATTGTTGTGGGCGGATGAATGATCTACCGAATGGCACGTCCGCAAACTTCTTTCCATAATGGATTGTATAAACAAAAACTTGAAATTTATTCCAGCCTGTATCTGAAATAGGACCGAAACCTCTCAACGTTAGAGACTGCAACACCTTCTGACCACTTATTAGTACTACATTTAGGAGAGTGCGTGCTTTGAGTAGTGCCCGGTGTCACCAAAGCACCAACGCCTTTCGCAATTCTACAATACAATCGTTGAACTTTTCGGCAATTTTATACGAAGTTAGTTCTCCACCTTTGCATTGTGTTGGAATCGTTGTCGTAATGTAGCGTCTCTAACAGATACACACACAATACACAAGCAAATAGTGAAGAACACCGAACGAAAATCGAATAAGAAAATGCATCAGAGCCGTATACCATAGCGATAGCATAACAATTCACATCAGTGGAATATAGTTGTTTAAAAATCGAATTCTAAACAAGGCCGGTAGCCTGATGGGTTGCGCTTTGGTTCAATTTTTGGTGATTCTAACTGTCGTAGCGTCAGTTCGAATCACACGTTCTTCACTATCAATCCCAAACGCTATAGTCCGCCTAGTGCTTCTTGAAGAAGCCGGTAGAAATTGCGGGGTGATATGCCAGGGATGTATGGAGATTGACCAAGTTGGTTCTATTACATTGATCTTAGTTTCGTAACTCTTTGAGCTATGGTATGGGACCGAGTGTGTCAAATCAATTGGCCGGATCTTTTGGTACGATAAGCAAACTGGGGGTTAAGAAGTATTGTACCGGACACGGGCGCTAAGTTCACTTGACTCCCCCAACAATTGTTCCACCGAAAGAAATGTTCACCAGAAGGAATAGAAAACACTGTTTTCATTTTGTTGTTTTTATGTTCTTTATTTTCTTGCACATTATCCAGAGAGATGGTTTGTAATTTTTCTGTTTTCCTTTTTTTTTACTTGAGACTTATTATTAATATTGGTAAATTGAATTTTATAAATTTTATACAAGACGAAACACTTTCTCGTAAGCGCCCTGGCTTGACGACGGATAAAACTCGATTTCTGGTGAAACTTAAAATTGACTTTGCTCGACTTCTTGTGAAACTTAAAATTGACTTTGCTCGACTTCTTGTGAAACTGGTGATTAATAATCGACTCAGTGTAGCGCGACCTACCACGGTGGTGGTTGAGATGTGACTTTCTTGAAAAGCGACGAAATTAAATTTTACTCCGGGCGGCGGCGTGACCAACCGGGATGAGAAATGACAAGCGACTGGCTTGAATTAGGGATGAAGATGGGATTTTTGATTTGCACATCGGACAACCAGTCGAGATCGTCTTTACGTTTCTGCTCTCTCATGTTCCCCGCCGTCGAGGTGTGGTGACACTGCGGTTAATTGGATAGTCGACGAACAAGGGAGAATGAGAGAACAGAAACACAATGTGCAATGATCTCGGGGTGAGTTTGGTTTTTGTGTGCATGTATCAATGCAGCTCTGAGGATAACCCACTGACCTAATTCGGTGAATATGGTGATCTCAGAGTGCATTGAACTGTAGGAAGACAGAACTGTGAAGGAGAGGAAAATGTAGCTGGTGCTATTCACCTACGAAAAGAGATCATTGATCCCCAGCGAATGGAGTGTCTGGGGAAAGTGAATAAGACGCCGAATTGGCTAGGGAAATCTGATCGTGGGAACTAAATTAAATACTGCGATAATCGCCCCACCGGTTGCATGATTATGCAACCGCGTCGTTTGATCAGACTATGCCGTTGCTAACCGACATGATGCGATTTCCGGTGGAAATCTCATGGGTTAGCGAAATGGAGTTGCCATATGGCGAAAAGATAGCTAAACTCAATTATGCATTATCTGCATAGCATAATGAGTTTAGCTATGCGTCCTCTTGGGGAACATGTTTTGCAGGTAAATCAACTGAACGATGGGATGGGGGTTGATATGACGCGCTGAAAGCGGTCGAAATAAGGCGGAAATTGTGGTTGAAATTGTGGGTTGGTTCTCCATGTAGTATAGAGAACCCCCACAGACTCACTTAGAAGGTTGCACTAATACCCAATATTTATTGTGCGACGCCTTCCAGGAGGTCACAAACCGTGCGAATGTTTTCCTTCGTAATGCTGTACCTAGGACAGCGATCATGTTTCTCATTTTCAAACCGTGCACGTCCTGTCTTGAATTCCTTAAGGCAAGCAAACACACGGGGTCTTGACAGTGTTTGAGCCCCAAACTTTGCAGAATTTTAACAGGTTTTACGACTACACAAGCGAAAAATGTAATGGTGTTGTTTTACGCAGTGGTGGGGTGAACCCGCTGTTCCGAAATTGCAAGCGCTACTGTCGAATTGGTTTGGATTATGTCCCCATTCCAGAGATTCCCGCCAATACACAGTGGAAGTAGCCAACGGCACTCTTCAAACTTACACGTTCAGAAACAAAAGTTTAATTTATATTTGATTTACGTACCTACTGGAAAATGTATCGGACCAGAAAAAAAGAAACACCTTGTAACATACATTGACTTTTGTTTGACTGTTAGCGTCACGATTGCACCCCTGAAGGCGTGTTGAATGACTGAATTCACTGGGATGGACACCGTAAATGCCACCCATGAAATTCACTTGGACCAAAATACATATTCTGATTTTTCAAAAGAGAGTGGCTGGTATCTGTTTCTTGGCACCAGATAACCCAACGAAGCGCAAACAATCTACTACAACTACAACTTCCGACAGAACATTTATCCCGGATGTTTCGCATCTAATCTGTTCCGTGCAGACCACCGAAATTCCATTGTACAACTGTGGCGAGTGAAAAGCATTCTGATGCACCTAGCTACAAAGGAACACGACACACGTAGTTCTTTTGTTATTTAGTCAAAGCTGCAATTTGTAACGGTACGATGTACACATAAGAATCACTTCCTTCTCTTCAAACAGTGCTCTTCCACACTTACTTCGATAAAGGATTTCCGATCCTTTAACTAAACCAGGGATAAACATTAATCATCAGAAACTTTGAGCCAAACACTCCTCATCTACTTACTTCAACATCCGTTAACGTTATTTAGTGTTGGTGGATGTTGCTGGATGAAAAGGAGTGAATTTTATATTCTACCCTACAGTTCCGCACTGCTAATGCTTTTAGATCAAGTTCGTATTGCAAGGATATTCTGGCATTCGTTATTGGGTTCGCATTTCTTGCCGTTCTTCTTGTTTGTTGAGTGTGCTTGATCCCCCGCCTACATGGGTCACTGGATACTTTTATAGATCCTCTGCCCACCGCCCTTTTTATGCTTTTACATACGAGTATTTTCGAAACTGAAATCAAAATTGTGGAACCACTGAGCGTACATCTTTATATTTTTTCCTTTGTACAAATTTCTATCGTACAGGGGCGTCAAAAAGAAAAACGAAAAAAAAGAAAGGAACTTATTCACATGGATCCTTCTTGTTATTCCATTCAATTTTGTTTTACTCCTTGCGGTGAGCCTTTACTGAATGTGAAAACAATTCATCCTAATAAAAGTTCGAACCGCTGATATATATAAAATAAACAGGAAACAGAAAGACGAAGGTGGGAGTGAAATTTACGGTCAGCCTTGTTGTATTAGGCACTAAGTAGATTGGATACATTTGAAAAGGATACTCGCCAAAAATGATTGTATCGTTTGTTGCTATTTTCGTCTACTGTGTAGTCTTTTGTTTTCTGTTTTTTGCTTTTATTTATTCATTTACTTATTTTGTTGTCTCTATGAAATCCTTTCCAATTTTGTATTCACAGAAAACGCTGTTAACGCCACTGGGGGTGAAGGATATCTGCCGCCAGAAGCCCACATATCACCGACCCACACACTATCATCCAAAGATATAGAGTCCTTTTAGCTGGTATCATTTGAAATCCGGTTTTTCTACATGTAAGTCTGCATTTGTATTATTTATGGTATTACATTTCTTTTGTATTGTTTTAAAATTTGTTATTTTTGTTTTTATTTATTGTATGTGTGGGGAGCTACTGTTTTATTGAGAGAATTTGAGAATTTTTTAATAAGCACCATGTGGTCGGCATGGCAGGATGTCCCCGTCCTCTTAAACAAAAGATAACCGAGAAAGATAAGTAATTAAATCGCGTGTTAAATCAACTTAACTTTATTTACGACCATACGACTGTAGGCAAAATATATATGATTACAATTATTAATTCGTAATTGGCGTTTTATTCGGATAGGCATCACGTTATCGACCGGTAGGCTAGTGAGATAATTTCGGCTCTTTTTCTTTTAATCATTTAACCTTTAAGCAATGAGGTGTACTGGTAAAGTGAAGCCGCAAGTAGTTGATTCTCAAAACAAAATTTACGCACAGCTTTTGAACACAGCTCACTACCTTACCTTCGTTTTATTTATGAAGGTTATTTTTCGCTAGGAAAGTGGAATTCTTCAAAAGATAGATCTGGAACGATCCAGAGACATGCCGGATTTTTACCGACTAAATCCACCTCCTGTCAGCACATATGCCCGCTGTTCCCCGCGGAAATTTCTTTTAGATATTCCATCGCGGGACGGAACGGGATTTACCAGTTGTTCCGCTCGTGACGTCGCAATTGCTGCATTATGCCACATGTAATATCATTTGTTACGGACCATGGTTGTTTTGGACTTAACATGTATTCTGCTACTCCTATCGGAGTAACCGTCCGTCTCATATGTCTCTCCAATATCATGCGAGCGGTGCCGAACCTCACGCACACTGTGAGTACGTGTGACGCATTTCCTATTTCGCTTACGCAGTACAAGCAGTATGGGTGATTGACATGTTTATACTTGTGCAAGTATTGCCGAAAGCATCCATGTCCTGTTATTAGCTTAGTCAAGTGGTAGTTCAGGCCGCCATGTTTTGTTTTCACCCAGGTTTCTACATCAGCCTTTTCTGGAAGAATAATGGAGGGACATCACAACCGAGAACTGAAAGCTATACTTCAAACAAGAATAGTGTGACTCGTCAGGTCGCGGAGATTGAGATGGGCCAACCGTGTTGCGAAATTAGGCAACGACAGAACAGTCACCAGAATTCTTGACGGAAGACCAACGAGAACGAATCCGGCGGCCTTTCACGGCGCAGAAAAGTGGGTGACATGTCAACCGTGATCTTGACAAATCCGGATCTGATGGCGAAGCGTAAAAGGAAAGTACAGGGAGGAACAGGGCACGTCGGCGGAATGAAGCTTTTTTTTTTCATTATACTTCTCTCGGGAGAGGCGTATCTGTGGTGGTTCCGCCAAACCCCACGGTTCGATATCCTAAAAAACCACCATCCCTACAACCCAGTCTGCACAATCTTTCGCTAATGCAATCGCATTAGCACCTTAAATGCTTCACGCATCAAATAGATCCAATTATATAACCTAAAAGTACCTGTAAGAAATTTCTTACCTGCATTCATTTATTTGAATTCAAAATTCCTCTTGAGAATTCTGTTCCAAACAGCATATCCCTGAAAAGAAAACTTATCGGTTCACATATCATGTAACCATCGCAACCAGGGATAATGATCATTGCGTTGCCTATTCCCAGCTTCATTCATGTGTACAACAAATCCCTTTTCGTACACATTGGCTGGCGACTTTTTTTCCCAACAATAAACAACCCCAGCAGCTGCATGTAATTAACGCAATCAACGCCGAAGCCAATTTACTGAATTCGCACCAAGTGCAAACAAGGAACGCTGTTCCTCCATAGGCTTCCTGGCGATACCATAAACAATCCATATCGTTTGTGGTATCCTAAACGTAGTTTTCGTTTAATGAGTGGCTGCTATTTATCCAGCTGACCCTCATTATCGAACGATGCATAGGCCGCTTCTCCTTTTGTTCTTTTTTTTTCTCGTTTCAGGTTTCATTTATCCTTTGCTAAACGCAACGATAAACACGGTGACGGGTACGATCACATACATACCACCATGATCTGCATTACGAGATCTAGTTCTCTGTTCCCACAAGAGAGACTTTCGTTTCTCTGGCGGTAGGTAAATCTTTTCCCTAGTGGAGGGAAATACTTGCTCTCTCAGGGAAAATGCCCCTAAAAATTTTCCTGGTAGCGAATCAGATCTGCACGGGATGATTATCGCCGAGTCGTTTTCTATCCGTTGACCACGCTGGTCACATGCCGCTCCCGCAGTCTATAGCGCTGCAGACACGCGACAATACCCGGAGTCGTGAGAGGTGTTTCGAACTTGTCGGTTTCCAATTGTTTGTCGAGTCTGTGACGCGGTTCGTTTGAGATAGTGAAAAAGAATTTATAAGTAAGAAAAGTGACTTTATTTTAAAACAATTAACTCTAAATTGCTGTTGATCGGTGCACTCTTTGCACTGGTTGCCATCGTCGTTGCTGATGTCCCCACAAAATATAATACAATTAAAGCACCATTATTTCAAATAAAAAACATTAATTAATTAACCAACAATCGAGTGGTTCTTTTTTTACTTGTGTGATCGTGTTAGTGTTTTTCCTTACTCCCGGTTGTGGACAAACGTGGCGGCGTTTCGTTCCTCTACTCGGCGGAACTTTAGTGACAATCGGATGGGGATAGGAGTGAATCGAGTATTCGTGTTTGGCACAATATCTATAGCGCCAAGTTGACGTTCCGAGATAACACTAAATAACTGTTTCACTCTGGCGCGGGGAGGGAGTTCCACAAGTCTTCTGCTCTGTAATGGAACGAGTTCTAATATATAATCTCAACATCATGAGATGTCTATTTCTAAATGCATTTCTTTTTTCTTGTTTTTGTTTTTAATATGCTTCTCTCGTGAGAGGCGAAACTATAGTGCCGCCCCGAGATGGGACCAAATAATCGTTGCAGTTCTTTTCAAACAGTTGTAGGTTGTAACGCTCCGGGAACACTCGCGAGGGGAGAGACTTCCACAGCTTCCTCGTTCTGTAACGGAACGAGTGCTGATACAGGGATGTTCTCGCCGTCGGGAGATGAACAGCAAAGTGGCGTGATCCATGGGATTGTATCGTGGGGCGCATATAAACCGAATTGCGCGGGATAATACCACGAATCTCCGAAGAACAGTACCCGTGATAATATTTGTAAAGCAGACAGAGGTCAACTACGCGCCTCCGATGTAATAGCGAATGCAGTCCTACCGTCAGCGCTGTGTCCACGATCAGGCGGATCGCTCGTCTCTGTATGCTCTCATGTAGATCGAGGGTATACTTAAGAGCAGCGCTGCAAACATGGGAGCAATATTGGGCCGGAGTAAAATATTGCTCGGCTCTAAAAAGATTATTCAGTTTTCCAGAGGCGGACCTGGCGATGTTCGATACGTGTTTATGCCACGATACATCCCCACAGACCGTGACGGCAAGTAAATTTATGCTTTCCCTACATTCAACGGTCTAGTCATTCATCATCAATTGTGGAACCGATGATCCATCTTTTCTTGTGAATGTTGTATATTGTGTCTTCATTGTATCGAAGTTGACGATATTGGCCTTTCCCTACCGCAAGACCTTATCCAGGTCCCGATTCAGATAGTTGATGTGGCTACATCACAGCTGATGCGACATTGATGCGCTAATCGCCCGATCACTCGAAAATGATGAAATAAGTGAACTACCATCCCCAAAACTGACCACTTTTTTATCCGTTGACTCAACAAATCAATTATGTGAAGCAAAAACATGTTGGAGCCAAAATAGAACCTTGACGCACGCCGGAATAAACGGGATGAAATCCGAAGACTGGCCGTCCACAACAATCCGGATCAATCGATTTTCGAGGAAGCTCTTCGTCTGGTCGCAAAGCTGTTGGGAAAGTCTTTATGAACGAAGTTTTTTCAGCAATGACCTGTGTCAGACGCGGTCAAAAGCCTTGGAGATATCCAATGCGATCGCTATTGAGTCACCATGCCCTTCAATCCCAGATGTCCATATATCAGTTACGAGGGTCGAACGGCTTCCATGGACCGCCTGTCACGAAACGGATCGTGAACTTTTGCGTTCATATCATCATCATCCGTCTTGTTTAGCAAGCCCTGAGGCTTATTAAATTGTTCATGATAATTTGTTTTTCCGGGTAAGGTCATTAGTCTTGCGTCAGAGGTTCCCCGACGGGGAATCGAATCCCGGTCTCCCGCGTGACAGGCGGGGATACTATCGAGGAGCGTTCCTATAGGACAATGAAAAGAATAGAATAGAACATAAAGTGTCAGCGAGAGAGGGCACTGCGGCTCCTTTTAAAAACCAAGGAATCGTCCTTGTTTCGAGCTATACAAGGATACAACGCTCTGTCGAGATATGTGTTCTGCAGCGGTTTCCATCTTCAGGCAAAATAAAGCTATCATCTTCAACTTCTTCTATTAGCGATACTCGTATATAATGGTGTCCTGAAATATCTTTTATGTACGCCTTCTATAGAAAGACCACGGAAAGCAAGATAAACGTTGCGAGAATAATCACGGAAAGAATCTGCTCAGTTGGGAAGAAAATTTCCATACGGTCGGTGTAACTGGCGGTTAGCCAAAAAACTGCTTATTTTTGTTAGCTTGTGTTAAGTTACGGAGACTTGTCTGACAGAATTTGGCTCAGTGGGGACTGAAACATGAATGGTTTTTTTTTGTCCTGTGGTATTTTCCGCAGGTACACATGCAAAACAAAGTGAAAAACAGTGCCAAGGGGAAATCAAAAAGTCGGGAAATAATAAGGTTAATCCTATAGCATACCACAGCAGGAAATAGTAGCCCGAAATAATGAGTTATCTTCTATATGCGGCGGTGGTCTGATGTGTTGAGGTTTTAATACTATCTTTTGCTGTGATGGTAACCGTCATGACGTTGGTGGAATCGCATTCTTCTCTCGATATTAGATGATAGTCTGTAAAAGTGCTACACCATAACAGAATGTAATATAAGCCTTAAGAAAGCACTACTTTCTAAGGCATACAGGAAAGGAGATTTGACGTATTATAAAGAGGGGGCTTTGCCCCTGCGCTGACAACCAATTTCATTTTTAATATTATAATCTTCATTGAAATTTTAAAGCTTTCAAACTAAACCCCATTTTATTACTGGAGGTTGAAATGTAGTTGCGCGCGCTTCTCTATTTGGTTCTCACATTTGGTTACACTTTCGATTATTTTCGTACTTTCGCAATACGTACCCGGAATATGTTTCCCAACATGTTTGCTAATATGTTTGTCAATATGTTTTATAATTTACAGTTTGCTGGCACAAATTGTGTCACTTGATACCTTGCTTCAACTCTGTCGTAGAATACAGAGTTTTTCGTCGCCCGGAGAAAATTTTTTTTTAATTAAAAATTTCTAAAATTTCTTTTCACGCTATTTGAATTAATTCTTACATTTAATATTTCTAACTCTAAGCAATAAAACTAAGAGATTGTTTGTAATCGTTGTGACGTTATATTGTAGGTTTTAATAAGAGCTCCGCTTTCACTCTCTTCACGAATTTCAATTTCAAAAAAATTATTTCTCACTCAGGATACGCTATTTTATATCACGTTAGTGTCCATACTTACTGCAAATAGTGTATTTATCGCATACGACATCGAATTCCAATTACAAGTTGTGGAATTCGGGCCAGTCGAGAGTGATGAAAGCAAGGCAGAAAGCCCTTCTTCTGTGTAGTATGTTTTTTTGTTGTATACGTCGATTCGCCACAATTTGCTGATTTGTAAATTTTACTTTTTTTAACGGAAACATCAAAATACTAACATGGTAATGTTGTTTCATTGTAATTTGGTTCTTGTCTTGGATAAACCAACTTTCTGGTAATGAAGCGAATTCCGACCGACACCGTTATCCTGTTTGGAGCAGGCGCTTTCCGTTCTTTTTTTAACTTAACGTTCAGTTCAATGTGTCACAAGCAGCGATCTAGGTATGACCGCTAAAGTGCGACAATTTTCCTTAATGTCGGTGAATGTATCTGGAAATCGTGAAACTAATTAATTTGCGAACGACACTGACCGGGACTTTCCTCCAGAATAGTTTCATCATATGGAAACTACCGTCATCTCATCGCATGTCATGTTTTGTTGTTATTTTTTTTTTTTGCTTTTCCTTGCTTCCTGTGTGTCTCAAAACAAGCTGCACTAACGAGAAACCCTACTCTGACGTATAGGTTCCTTATCCTTAGCAGAGATATCCACCTCTTACCTTTATCCCTCCTTTGGGATATTTATGTGAATAATGTATCAGGAGTAACATGTGGATGGGGTACGAAGCTTAGAAAGAGTAAAAGCCAAGCGGCCCTCAGGAAGAATATAATTAACGTTCAGTAGGGAAATTTAATTATACCGCACAGCAAGTTTTCATTCATACTATTTGTTGCCTTTAACATTGACTTCCTTCTACTTATTTAGCACATTGACCGCTGCTATAGTACAATAGTTCTTGTCTCCCGTAAGAGATCGCTCGAGCTTTTCAGGCCATCTGGGAGCGAAGAGTCCTGCCCAATTCACTTAGTCGACTGGTATATCCTATTGCCCAGTGATCAAATATTTAATGCAATTTTCGGGTTTGTAACCGACAAATCCTGCTACAATTGGATTGCATTTTAGTAGAATTTCATTTGTAAATTATGTGTGTATAGAACTTAAAGGCAGAATGGAGAGAAGGAACCCACGAACCCCACGACAAATGGTGTACTAGACAAGGGTGAGTTCTAAATGCTAATGTAACAAAACCGATGTGCACCGGACAGAATGATGTTTGCTGTAGAGCAATATATACATTGGGCCCCTTTTAGAAGTAAGGAGGACATATACACAATAACGAATGTGGGAAGCGTGAATAAAAAAAAACCAGGTATCTAGGTGTTTTCCATCAAGGTTTACACAAACAACAGGAAATATTAGTTCTCAATTGAATTGAGGTCGTTAATTAGGGCAAAATACAGGACGATATGCTGGGCGACAAAATGTCTACATAAGTTTTCTTTATAAAATATATGCTTGTGATGATTGATTCTGTAATTAAGATGTAAATGGAGGGTACGGTTTGAACCTTGAATAAGTTCTCGCTGATGTTTCGTGAAAATTAATGTTTTTTTTTTTTTTAATTGAGTGGCAAACATGTCGCTGAAAGTATTCTTCATCCCTAGCTGTAATTTTTCTCATCCTTCTGACAGGGTTTGCATTCCAAGTGGGAAAGTATGTTACGCACGTCTTTTGAGGGTATCCGAGAGTCAAACCATTTTTTGTATCTTCAAAAGAATGGAAGAGGTGCACAGCGAGACTATGCTTCATTTTTTCTTTTTCTTTTTTTTTACATTAACGCGCGCACAACTGGGGGATTTTGAGTACACTCAAATGTGCACAGTGCGAGCGGACATTCATTGAATGGAATTAGTGATAACCGGAAGGGACAGCGGTTGTTGAATAAGGTGAGTGGAGTGGTATTTCCCATTTAAGCGTTTCCAAGTAGATTTTCATAGGTTTTGCAACATCTGAGTCATGATGGAAAAGACGGAGTCATGGCTAGGTTGCATATTCTCTGACCTTTTATTTCAATGTTAGATGTATAAAAAATGTATTTATTATATATATGATTTCACGAATTGTTTTTAGTGGCAAATTAAAGTTTCTACAACAGAATTAGGAATTCTTGACGAATTTTATAATCTTCATAAATGATAAATTTTGAATGCCAAAAAATCCTATATGACATATTTTCACATTTTTGTCCTCATATCCTCGATAATTTTCAAAAGTTTGTGGTTCATGTTGATATATCCTTGAAGAGCACGAATCACTACCGCAGAAAGTGCCCAGACTTGTATTATAAGAGCCCATAGCCACGCAGTCGTGATAAACTGATGATAATTTAATTTCCAAACTTCGGGGAGACTAACAAAGAACTGATAACAGCCTACTAACCACTTTTGAAAAAACTGCATTGTCCAAGGCATCAACGTCAACCAGCAAAAATGTCTCCATTTGTCGACATCTGTTGTCCATTCTTCACATCCACAGATGTGCGATATATGTACTGGTACCGTGATGATTGAAAAAAAGAATGCGGCAAACACATCGGAATCCTTCAAGGAAAAATGTATGCGCATTCTGTTTTTGAACGAAAGCGACAAGAAGGGTTTTGGCACGACTTCTTTGGCCGTGACCACTTGGACCAAGATCACACACCACAACATCACCAGGAACATCAAATTAACCCTCAATGCAACCTCCTTCGCCAAGCTCAGATACTTCTTCATTTCGTCGCAAGTTAATATTTTGGATTTCCAAAGAATTATAACCAAACACTAAATCTGTGTTGGTTACAAATAAAATAGGGGAAAATATAAGGACGCAGAAATATTAGAATATAAAATCAAAATGAAGAAAAATTACAAAATTCAAAAATATCTTACCTATGAGCTCTTATTAATGTGATCTATATTCGACCGATACCAACGCGCTACTGATTCGATTTTCGGTTTTAGTAAGACTCGTAAACAAAGCCGTGCTATAGTGATTGATTTTCTGTAATCAAGTTTCGATTTTGGAGTGCACACTTCTTTGACGATTCGTGTAATTCAGCGGTACCTCCTCAAGGGCTTACATGGGTCTCGAAGGTTTAAAAGCATGTTTTTTAATTATACTTTTGATATAAAACAAATTTAATTCATACTCTTAAGCAAATACACAGACAATATTTAGACAAAGTTTTATGAAACGTTTATCAAACAGTATTGAAACCTTAGCGGTAGTGAAATGGTTTTTAGAGATCCTCGGCAAACAGACATCCTAGCCGTGGTCAGGATAATTTCTTATCGCGTTATTGGAAATCAAAATACCGAATATTATCCTCCTACTGTAGGCGTACAGTTGGTTCTAAGAACGAACAGTTTTTGAAAACATTGAGATTTACATTTTCGAGGCCGTTGTATGTAGAAAAGTACAATTTTCAGTCAAGTCTACACCACAAATTGTCACCTACATTTCTAGGTTATATCGATGTCTAGATTAAACCAATGTCTAGCTTAAAGCGACGTCTAGATCAAATCGATGTCTAGATTAAATCGATGTCTAGATTAAATCGATGTCTGGATTAAACCGACGTCTATATTAAACCAATATATTAGTTTGGGGAAAAAGAAAGCCATTATTTCTATATTTGCTTCATACCACTTATACTTATACTTATACTTATACTTATACTTATACTTATACTTATACTTATACTTATACTTATACTTATACTTATACTTATACTTATACTTATACTTATACTTATACTTATACTTATACTTATACTTATACTTATACTTATACTTATACTTATACTTATACTTATACTTATACTTATACTTATACTTATACTTATACTTATACTTATACTTATACTTATACTTATACTTATACTTATACTTATACTTATACCTTTACTTATACTTATACTTATACTTATACTTATACTTATACTTATACTTATACTTATACTTATACTTATACTTATACTTATACTTATACTTATACTTATACTTATACTTATACTTATACTTATACTTATACTTATACTTATACTTATACTTATACTCATATACATACTTAGACTTATACTTATACTTATACTTATACTTATACTTATACTTATACTTATACTTATACTTATACTTATACTTATACTTATATTTATACTTATACTTATACTTATACTTATACTTATACTTATACTTATATTTATACTTATACTTATACTTATACTTATACTTATACTTATACTTATACTTATACTTATACTTATACTTATACTTATACTTGTACTTGTACTTGTACTTGTACTTGTACTTGTACTTGTGCTTGTACTTGTACTTGTACTTGTACTTGTACTTGTACTTGTACTTGTACTTGTACTTGTACTTGTACTTATAATTATACTTATACTTATGTTTATACTTATACTTATACTTATACTTATACTTATACTTATACTTATACTTATACTTATACTTATACTTATACTTATACTTATACTTATAGTTATACTTATAGTTATACTTATAGTTATACTTATACTTATACTTATACTTATACATATACTTATATTTATACTTATACTTATACTTATACTTATACTTATACTTATACTTATACTTATACTTATACTTATACTTATACTTATACTTATACTTATACTTATACTTATACTTATATTTATACTTATACTTATACTAATACTTATACTTATACTTATACTTATATTTATACTTATACTTATACTTATACTTATACTTATACTTATACTTATACTTATACTTATACTTATACTTATACTTATACTTATACTTATACTTATACTTATACTTATACTTATACTTATACTTATACTTATACTTATACTTGTACTTGTACTTGTACTTGTACTTGTACTTGTACTTGTACTTGTACTTGTACTTGTACTTGTACTTGTACTTGTACTTGTACTTGTACTTGTACTTGTACTTGTACTTGTACTTGTACTTGTACTTGTACTTGTACTTATAATTATACTTATACTTATACTTATACTTATACTTATACTTATACTTATACTTATACTTATACTTATACTTATACTTATACTTATACTTATACTTATACTTATACTTATACTTATACTTATACTTATACTTATACTTATACTTATACTTATACTTATACTTATACTTATACTTATACTTATACTTATACTTATACTTATACTTATACTTATACTTATACTTATACTTATACTTATACTTATACTTATACTTATACTTATACTTATACTTATACTTATACTTATACTTATACTTATACTTATACTTATACTTATACTTATACTTATACTTATACTTATACTTATACTTATACTTATACTTATACTTATACTTATATTTATACTTATACTTATACTTATACTTATACTAATACTTATACTTATACTTATACTTATATTTATACTTATACTTATACTTATACTTATACTTATACTTATACTTATACTTATACTTATACTTATACTTATACTTATACTTATACTTATACTTATACTTATACTTGTACTTGTACTTGTACTTGTACTTGTACTTGTACTTGTACTTGTACTTGTACTTGTACTTGTACTTGTACTTGTACTTGTACTTGTACTTGTACTTGTACTTGTACTTGTACTTGTACTTGTACTTGTACTTATAATTATACTTATACTTATGTTTATACTTATACTTATACTTATACTTATACTTATACTTATACTTATACTTATACTTATACTTATACTTATACTTATACTTATACTTATACTTATACTTATACTTATACTTATACTTATACTTATACTTATACTTATACTTATACTTATACTTATACTTATACTTATACTTATACTTATACTTATACTTATACTTATACTTATACTTATACTTATACTTATACTTATACTTATACTTATACTTATACTTATACTTATACTTATACTTATGCTTATGCTTATGCTTATACTTATACTTATACTTATACTTATACTTATACTTATACTTATACTTATACTTATACTTATACTTATACTTATACTTATGCTTATACTTATACTTATACTTATACTTGTACTTGTACTTGTATTTGTATTTGTACTTGTACTTGTACTTGTACTTGTACTTGTACTTGTACTTGTACTTGTACTTGTACTTGTACTTGTACTTGTACTTGTACTTGTACTTGTACTTGTACTTGTACTTGTACTTGTACTTGTTCTTGTACTTGTACTTATACTTCTAATTATACTTAGACTTATACTTATACTTATACTTATACTTATACTTATACTTATATTTATACTTATACTTATACTTATACTTATACTTATACTTATACTTATACTTATACTTATACTTATACTTATACTTATACTTATACTTATACTTATACTTATTCTTATACTTATACTTATACTTATACTTATTCTTATACTTATACTTGTACTTGTACTTGTACTTATACTTATACTTATACTTATACTTATACTTATACCTATAATATTCTACACAGTTGACAATTGGACTGAGCTGAGCAATCAAAAGTTGTCAAAGAATTTTTTGTTATACACAATGCCACCTTTCCAATGAGCACAAGTATGAATTTGTTTGGGAGACCAACGTATCACCCCTCAAGCTTTCGTCTTATTTCGCTTCTTACCTGCACCAGCAAAATACATGAACAGTTCATATGCGAGAACCTAAATAAATGTATCAGTGTCAGAAACCTAATACCTGATTTCCAATTAGAAGAGCGCACAGCACCACCATGGCTCTCAACATATTTCAAAACCACGTTTGCGTGCGCCTCCTTAATAAGGAACCCACCATTGTGAGCCTGGACATTGAAACGGCTTTTGACACAACCTAGATCGAAGGTCTCGTTTTTAAATTACTGAATACTGGCCTCAGTAAAGCGCTGTGTAGTATCATCTAACAGTTCGTTTTAAACAGAACCTTTCAAGTTCGAGTGTATGGAAAGCTTTCCCGAACTTTCAACGCCGCTGCAGGCGTACCACAGGGCTCCATTCTAGGCCCCATGTTATTTAATATCTCATCATCAACATCGGCACTACAACCGAGAACCGGTCTTGGCCTTATTTAGCAAGTCCTGAGCATTGTTAAATTTTCCATAATGATTTGTTTTTTTTCCGGGCAAGGTCATCAGTCTTGCGCCAAAGGCTCCTCGACGGGGAATCGAACCCCGGTCTCCCGCGTGACAGGCGGGTATACTAACCACTATACTATCAAGGATAGTCTTGTGGATGGTAGAGTAAACCAGATATGCTATGCGGATGACGTCCTAGTGTACACGTCATCTAAAAGCCCAAAACTCGCAACAAACCGACTCAACCGTCATCTGGACGAACTGTATGAGTATTACAGTCGATGGAAAATTCGACTGAAGGGTACATTCTCATCAGTGAGGCCGAAAAATTGGCTATTTTCATGTTTTCTTTTTGAGGAAAGTAATAAATCTAGACACGCGATGTTTCAGGTGTATTTATTGTACTTTTAAGTAGCTTATAAAAAATTTTCAATTAATTTCATGATAACCCCGAGGCATGTTGCGCCGTAGACCGCTGCGAAATAAAGGACCTCAATGGCGACTGTCCTACAGGTCATAAGATTTATCTGAAAGAAAAAATCGAAAAAGTTTACTGGTTAGTATGAGTGTGGTTATGGCATGAACCGCGAAAAATGAAATCTATCCAAAAATAACAAAATGGCGACGTTTCGAAATTTGCGCTTTTAATGAATGTTTTCGTTCTTTTTTTTGTTTATAAAAAAATCAATTTACAACGTATCGGCATAATTATTGTTCATGCGATCAATTACGCGTATTTAAAAAAAAAAAAAGTTATCACAGTCGCCAGCTCGAAAAACGTTGTTTTCGAGAAAACGCGTTTAAAGTTTTAAGTGTAGTAGCTACCTGCTTTGACTCAGTCGGCTCGGAAGTCTCATAACTTTTTAACCGTTACGAATTTTGACTTTTCGTTTTAGCATGATATTCTAGACAGTCATAGCTATCGAATTCCGCAAAAACAAATTTTGACCAAAATTTGACCCAACTGATGAGAATGTACCCTTCACCCATCCAAAGCAGTAGCTATAGTTCTGAGTAGTAAACACTCCTAACGTACTTCTCGATATTCACAGAATATCCGAATACAAATAGGAGCTACTACGATTAGACCACAGGCCAGGATGAAATATATTGGGGTCATCTATACCCCAAAAATGAATTTCATCAAACATGTGACCCACATTCTTCAAAGGGTCGGTCTAAGCAACTGCACAACATCTTGAAGTGTAGCAACAAAGTTGATACCAAAGTTAAGCTTCTCTGCTATAAGCAGCTAATCCGATCTGGAATATTATACGCCTTTCCCATATGGCCCTGCATATCTTCGGCTCAAATGGAAAGACTTCGAGTTTTCGAAAGGAAACTCCTCAGAAGATGCACAAATCACTCTAGAAGGCCTGACGGTCGTCATTACCCCAACTATCACCTATACGAAGGCGCCTCCATTACCCCTATCGACGAGTACCTGCTTCAATTAGCATACAGGTACCTCGAAAACATTCAGAACAGCGAGAACCTACTTGTACGGGACTCTTGCGTTCTTGGCCGTTCTCTCTCTCGATCTCTTCGGATCAGACCACCACAATTTCTTCTTTAGTACAAAACTGAGGAAAGCACCCTTCCCAACAACATTCCCCTCTATAATAGAGGATTCCTGGATCCATCCCATAGGGTCTACTGCTGACACACTACAAACACGCACGCACAGTACAAGACAGCACAAACACACACATACACACCGACCAAAGCGCAGATTATCAGACGCCAAAGACGTGATCTGCGTTTACTACCGCACTCAAGACCTAACGGTCTTGTATGATTTCTTTCCCACCATCCCCCCATCCAAGTAGTTAGAGAACAATTGAACTAACTCTGTCCACACTATCCTTAGATACTTCTTCCCCTTTCTTTTCAGATATCTTGAGACCGAGCCCAACATCTTCACGGATGTGGGTGATTCTGGTTATCGCAAGATGACCAGAAGCCAGGATCAAGATGAAGGACACATTTGTCGTTGTCTCCCTAAAGTCGGCCTCTCGCCTCCCCATTTTTTTTTTTGTTGTTGTCATTGTGAAGAAAGTATTTAAGAGCACAGCACATACGAAGCCACTCGAACATCCTAAACAATTCTCCTTCAATGTGATTCCAAGCCTAGTGTTTAAGTAGTTAATAAAGTTGGATTCGTGGAAGCCGCGAGGCCGACACTATTCATTAATTTTTACACCAACGAGCACTTGCAAGGATTAACTCTCGTATCAATGGTGGATTATAAAACAGACTTTCCACTGGAAAGTGCCAATCGCATCGAAAAACAGACCCAATCGCATTAGGTAAAGTTAAAACTTTAACTCCTATATAGTCTTGTGGGAAGGAAGTATTGTACCAGGCATGGGCACTCCTTTCACTTCCATCCCCATCGACTGTCACAACACAGGAAACAAGTTAAATGAAACAGAGATATTTGGTTTATTAGTTCCGGAGCACTGTTTATTTAGTTTAGTTAGAGATCAATTTTTAAAATTTAATAATTATTAAAATTTCACCGAAATCAAGAACACACACGTTAGTTTTAATTTATTCCGGTATAACTACTTTTTATTATTCAACACTGACTCCGTATATCTGCGCTTCTCCGCCGCGCGACGGAGAGCGGTAGTGACGCGACCTGCTCGGTCGGCGGATGAAATTCGACTCAACGATATTCAATCGCTTGGGGTGAAGATCGTTGGTAGTACACATGTATGTGTGTACATGGGTTCTTTCATCGGACACACCATGAGAACGTATCTAAACAAAGAAAGGGAAAAAGTGCATCCATGAGAAGTGAATTCGGCTAAGCAAACAAGCCGAATCTCCTTGGATGCTAATGGTTTTTGTTTGCTCATGTCGCCGCTGATGAGAAGCAGATCCCGAAATATGAAAAGACAAAGGAGGAAACGACCAACTGCATCGTTCGGTAATGCGGGTCATTGTTTACGCGATGCGTCGACGCTATTATCGACGTTGGGAAAAAGGTGCTAATGGGATTGGTGGCAGAAACGAATCCCTTGCCTGCATTTGTATATGCAGGGTAATTAGTTTATGGCGACTCACGAAATGGATGATTGTTTGTCTATTGAACAACGAATGCTGGTCCGCTTGTTGCAGCTGTAAAAACAAGCCGTCCGACATTGCGTTTCAAATGATAACAATGGGTGCCGAATGGTTTGTATTTATGGTGCAAATGCACATTAAGGAACTATTTGAAGAATTTTTGATAATGCGTTGTATGCATTAAATGTACTTGGAAAAGGAAAATGTCTTCAGGTGGCAATGCAAATGCATTGGCGGGAAACAATGGGAGTTGGCTAGTAATAATGGGAGTTCTGCCTGATAAGTTAAGAAAGAAATCTTACGGAGAATTGTATGCGAAGAGATGCATGAAAGGTAAGTTTTCTTTTCCAGGGGCTTTTTTAGATTAATGATTTGATCTCTTTAATGCGTGGAGCATTTAAGATGCGAATGCGATTGCATTAGTGAAATTAGGAGATTGGGTGAAAGTAATGGGGGTTTTTCAGGAAAGCGAACCGTGGGGTTTGGCGGAACCGCCACAGTCTAACATACACAGTTCGATTTGGTTTTATTTTAACACTCCCACCACTGCTTACCTAAAGAAGATATAAGAAAACCTGAGCGGATTTGCTTTCAAAACCTTTCAATCTGCCGACGTAAACAAAAACCGATTAATCCTAAATAATATTTTAAATGATGAACGAAACAGGATTAGTCGATCCTCTTATAATTCCCGTTGATTAAATGATGGCAAGCCATATTTTATTTGAACACCGTACCTTCGAATATATATTACACCACATTTTTCAATGGGCAGTTATTTGCCCTGCACACCTCTCTCATCACCGGTTTTCCCTCATTGCCTTTACAAAGGCCAATTCAGCAGTACGTGTGCAAAAAGTGTTTTGTATCATATGCGTCGCGTCTAATGTATAAAAACTCCCCTGTGTACTACGCTATATCTCAGCTAAAAAGGACTCTACTAGGATACAATTGAGAAAATTTTCCATCAGATTTCTCATTGTTGCTCTACGTTCCCCCGCACCGGTCTACACACAAAACGCTAGTAGACTTAAACGGTGCATGACAGTGCCAACGAACTACCGAGCCACCCACATCACCCACCACCATCACAAAAAAAGAAGAATGAACGCGTTCAATGCTGAGAGGAACAGACAGAAAGAAAAATTGCAACACAAAAAGATATCCTCAAAAGCGATCCTGAAACGTTAGCGATAATAAATCCTTGAATTAAGCATTTCGCCTAAGCAGCAGGGAATGGAAATTAAATGGAAAATGTTCCTGCAGACATAACAATGCACCTGTGCAACGGCATCCGAGAATAATTCCCACTTATTCAGTGTCAGTTGGATGGTGCTACGGGTCCGAGTAACTGGTATCCTTCCTAAAAGAACGGAGTTACCAAGAATTAAAAAACAAAGATTGCGACCAATTTAGAAATGAAAATGGCCTACATTAGTCCGTAACACCACCGTCCACAATGTGCCGCCATGCAGCGCTGGCAACGACTGAAAACGAAGGAAAACCGAAAACAATGCCAAGAATCGGGGCACCATACTCGGCATAAGGATTAATTTCCTTAGGAGAGTGTATTGTAAGTACTACTACAGAACTTTGTGTATACATCCCGTTGGACTCCCTCGACGATTTCATTCGAGATATCTGCGGAGAAATGAAACACTTCCCTACTTAGGGACCCATTAAATCTGCGCTAGTTAATTGAACTGTACGCAGCAGATCATTCCTTGGATATCTATTGTATCTACGATCGTATTGTAAGTGCATGGCAGTCAAGGCAAATTACAAAGACAGAATAGACTGAAATGTTTAATACACTTATTGGTAAATTGAAAATTTGGAATTAGGTGCATCCCTTCATCGATTTAAGTATTCAGATTAGGCCCATTACCTGGTTCAGGACATCTTTTTGGGTCTAACAAGAATCTTATTTTTATAATAGTCGCGCACAAGAATTATTTGTGGATACCATCAAATATCAGGAAGGAAAAGAATAGGAAAATGGGTGTCGGTGCGGAGTAAAGTGAATGGATATGGACTGCAACTGTAACCCATGACCTGGAAGAGAAGATAATAGTTCGACTGAAGAGCGATTCTCTATGTTTATGTGACCATTCGTATGAACCGGTACGGTGACAGAAGGCATGATTTTGTTTTGGATGCATTGAAATCTACACGGTCAGATACACATATGTCTTGTTAACATCTTTAAATCGGCAACCTTGCTGTCGTCAATGTGGTGCATGAACAGACTTAACATTTTGGGGGTATACCATTTGCTCCACTGTAGACTTTTCGCTGTGAAGGTCATATGGACTGCCACGACGATGTTAAAAAGCCTACTCGGAATTTTTCTGCCTTACGCGTTCAATAAGTCCGTAGAACATCCAAGAGGTCCCGCCGGTGGAATCGAAAATGTTTCGTTTTTAGTAAGAATTATTATTCTCTATATAGGTCACTAGTGAACAATCAAAAATTTGGTGTGAACAAAATATCGGTGAGATGAGTGTCGTGTTTTCCTCCCAGTGAAGAATAGTCTGATAAACTCTGAGGATACACATCGGAATTCCGATAAGTTTCTGCATCGTTACATAGCTATGGACGAAACAAGTTTATCGCTACACTCCAGAGACAAAGACAGTGTGTTTTTGAAAGTGAACAGGGACACCGAAGAAGTGGAAGATGCTGAAATCAGCCGACAAGTTGATGGCAACGGTATTTTGGGATTCACGCGGAATCGTTTCTATCGAATATTTAGAAAAAGAAAAAACAGTAATGTAAAAATATTGTGCTTCATCATTTCACAATCTTACATTTTATTATTAATTATATACCATACCAACTTTGATGAACAAACACTCCCATAGTGTTTAAAAACATCATCGTCAACGGCACTGCAACCGACATCCGGTCTTGGCCTTATAGGTGTCTAAAATACAAAAGAAATTAAATTAACCTTAATAGGTAATTTAATCAGCAAATTAAACTACGACAATTTAATTAGTAACTACAATATTGAAAGCTCTATTTTTTTTTAATTTTTACTATTTATTGGCCTGTAGGAACCCGGAAGTTCATGACCTCACCGACTCGACGCCGCCATCGTACCCTGTTCTGTGCACTTTCCTTCCACGCCTGACCATCTGATCCGATCTCCTCAAGGTCAAACCTTACACTGTCCTCCCATCCCCGTCGCGGCCGTCCTGTCGGTCTCCTTCCTGTTGGCCCACCGTCAAGAATTCTACGCACGGTCCTATCGTTGCCCATTCGCGTCACATGTCCGGCCCATCTTAATCTTCGCGAGTTGATTACTCTCACTATTGTAGGTTTCCAGTATAGCTCTTCCAATTCGTGGTTGTGCAGTTTCCTCCATTGTCCTGACTCCTCGATTTATTTACTGCCAAAGATACCCTTTAGAGTATTATTCTCGAATACGCGGAATTTGTTTTCTTCCGGCTTTGTGAGAGCCCATGTTTCGCATCCGTATAGAATAATCGGCATGATTATGGTTCTATAGACACGGAGCTTTATGTTACTTGATAGCAGTTTGGATTTCAGCAGTTCACTGACTGCACGCCAACTCGCGTTGCCGGAATGCAGTCTCTTGTTAATTTCCTTCGACATTTCGTTACTGGCCGTCAGTATCGTTCCCAGATATTTAGATTCTTTAACCTTTTCAAATATCTTCCCCCTGACGTTTGTATGTGTTCCCTAAGGTCCACCGGCTCTCGCCGTAATCATGTATTTTGTTTTGTCTTCATTTATTTGGAGAGCGTGGGATAAGAATTCAATTAGATTGGTGGTGGTCGACCTACCCGTAAGGAAACCGTGCTGGTTGGGTGAGATAATGGATTTGCAGTGGAAACATAACGCGTTGTAACGAATGACTTCGAACAGTTTTGGAATATGTGACAGTTTGGCGATGGGACGGTAGTTACTAATATACTTTTTAGGCCCCTACTTATGTATGGGGGTGACAAGAGGATTTCCAAGAGGATTTCCTTACACCTTGTGCAAGGGATAGATTGAATATCTTTGATAGTGGGAGAGAAAGAGAAGAGGAACATTTTTTAAAAGACAGCGGGAATGCCATCAGGTCCAGGGTTGAACTCGTCTTTAAGCAAGTTTAATTTTTCTTCAACTAGGTGAAGCTGGACAATCGAAGAGCTGAAGGGGCCAAGGGAGAATTCGGGTAGGTCTTTGAAGTAAGGTCGGTTAGGCTCGAAAGAGTTGTCCGTGAAGGATTTTTTAAAGAAAGAAGCGAAAAGATTGGCACTAGTTTGTGGGTCAGTTGAAGTAATCGTGTCATAGGAAAGGGAGTTGGGATAGGCGTCAGATTTACGTTTATAGTTAATAAAGTGGAAAAAAGATTTGGGGTCATTTATCAGGTTGTTTTGTGTTTTTGTGAGATAATTGTAGTAAAGGGAGTTCTAAAGCTCTATAGTGCTCTGAAAATCCCTACCATCTCCTTCCCCCACTCATATCCAAATCCCTATACCTAAACTCATATTTACAAAATCCATTACCCCGATCCAACCAAATTCGCGATAAAGGAATCAAATATTCGTTTATCACTCTTACATCCAATTCCCCATAATTATTAAACAAAAAATCAAATGCATGGCAAATTGAACCAGATGTTCAATTACCATCCGTAAACAAAACCCGAATCCCAATGCATATCTTCATAATCAAACAAATCCGTATTAAAAGATATTCATTTCCTTCCCATACACACAATTCTAAAATCCTTATCTCCATCTGGATTGTAGCCAGATGTGTACATTTTAAAAATAGATATCCCATTCATTTTCTCCAGTTTTTCACATACAAATCTCAATAAAGATTTGTATAAACGCGCGATGAATTTTGTATTCGAGGATCAGTCTCTAGGTTGGCGTCCGACGTTTAAGGACGCCAATTATTTAAAGTAAAAATTGAAATTAATTAAAGTAGTTGCAGATTCCAAAAACGGCACTTTTTATTGGATTCGGCCGAATTTCAGAACTCTTTTATTCAACAATCGGTCGCCACTCTCCGCGGAGGCCCCGGAAGTACGGTGGCGACCGCAACGGGAGGGGTCCCCTTAGGAGCGGTCTAAAGAGATCCCTGGTCCTTTTCAGGACAAGGAGACACGCTCCCTGAGAGAAGGACCACAACAGCTCGGTGAATTTATAAAAGGAACCGAGAAAGTTGGAGTAGTCCACGGAAGAGCGGTTCTTAGGAAAATGTTCCACAACTTATTCCTCTTGTTCCTAAGAGTACGGACTTTGCGGTTGTACCATGAAGGCGATGAAACCGATATTCTATGTCGAGAATAAGAGACATATAGCGAAATGGCATTGTACATTTCCTTATAGAAAGTGGCAATAGCTTCTTCTGCCTCTAGGTGATCAAAGCGAAATGCGATTCTGCTAAGATGCTTATTCAGAAGGCGAAAGTTGGCTTTGCGGAAATTGTAGTAAAAAAAGACGTGGGGTGGTGAGGTTTACGATATGCTGTCGCGATAATGGGATACGAGAGGCGGGGGCTGGTAATTGCCGATGATGGAGAGGGCGTGAGGACTAAGAGCAACCGAGAAGTTATATGGGTCCGTTGTAAGCACAAGATCAGGTTGCCTCTTCATATAATTTGGCACATTACTTATTTGACGGAGGCTTAAGTCGATGAGACCGTCTATAAAAAGACATTCCTTTCTACTAGTGTGGTTTGAGGTGTAAAAGGATTGATCGTCTGACAACGTGGATTGAAGATGGGGCAGGTTGAAATCGCCAATAAAAACGATATCGTCTAGGGAAGTACTTAACTGGGTTAGGTGATCAACCGCTGCTATAGGCAGTTCGTATGACACGATTGGTTGCGAAGGAGGTATATAGAAACACATGATGTATAACGACTTTTGACGTTGGTCAGTTTTTATTGCGACATAGTCAAGATTGGGAGCAGAAGAGAAGTCAATACGAGATCAAGGGAACCTATTTTGGATGGCAAGCAGCACATCACAGCAAGGTGAATCCACATATACCACTGTCGTCACGAGAAACGTTAAAGGTGGAAGGGAATAGTTCTTGACTGTGAATACTCGGGATAAGTTTGGTTTCGGTTAGTGTCTATATATCGAAAGGGGGCGTATGACCATTTTGCAGAATCGATTGCGTTTTAGAGCAGAGTCCTCTGACATTTTGATAGTAGATGCTTAGGGGGAGAGAATTGAGAGTCTTGCGGGGTGTGGGGCGGTTGATTAGAATAAAAAAGATTTGTCCTTGTTGGAAGAGGTAATTTTCTTGTGAATACATAGACGAAAGGCTGATAGATCTTTCGACACCATTTGTGGGAGTGTGGCGGTTCCCTTGAACGCCACTACTCATCTACCCATTAACCATGTAAAAACTTCCACTTAGAGCGGCCGAAAACCGATAAAACAAGTACTGATTGCTTGCCTAGCAATTAAGCATGTACTTACCTTTTTGTCACCCACCTAAACTGTCTCCTAAACCATATTTTCGCTAATTCAATAGCACGAACCACAAGAGACATTTTCCTCTCGGGCATCATGTGCTAGAAAGTAATTCGTCGGGTGTATGTTGCAACATCGGATTTCTTAGTATGAAAGTATAACATGCGGCATACACCACGCAACTGACATTACCTGATCAACATCAAGGAAATATACCCTTGCACGTCTGCCGCACACGTGCGGGAGATGCTTTCATTTTCTCCTTTGTGCACATGCCCACATCGGTCGGTCATCCGACCGACAACTACTTAAGCCATACGGCCGACTGTCCAAGGAAGGCGAGTTCTCCTAAATGGAAAATTTAGCCGACAATTCGACTGAGTGGAGATGCCACCAAGATGTGCACGATCAGCAAAAACGCTGTGTGTGTTGATATAAGAAATGAACATCATCGTTATGATGATTTGCCACAGCTGCAGGAGTTGCTCACGTCCCGGACAACCGTATGTGTGTGTCCGCATTTCGTTTGCTGAGAGATGTATCGTGTGTGTGTGCACATCTTCGATGGGACCGATAGTCGGAGATCGTTGACGGTGTGTCGTGTGGGCCGAGGATGCAGAGCGAAGTTTTCGTTTTGTCTTTGGTATTGCACGAATAGTTTTTGAATTTTTACTCAGAAAACAGATATCATTAGAGTGAGTGTGCCGGTCGTCGGTATTTTCGGTTCGAATTTCCTGAAAGTATCTTCAAAGTTTCATTCAGTTTATTACTAAAATAAAGTGTACAGACTACAGTTTCAATTAATGTTAAGTCTACTTCAGATTGAATTTCCTGAAAGTACCTTCAAAGTTTCATTCAGTTTATTACTAAAATAAAAGTGTATAGACTACTTTTTTTAATTGATGTTAATTTCCTAAAACAATATTGAAAGTTTTTATTAAGAAGTGATATTTTTTTAGTTCCGGTTATGTTTTATTTATTACATATTGACAATAAAGAACATCCTGTGTCTGTAAGACGGAGTTTAATTTTCTTTTTTAATTATCAGCGAGTGATGAAGACTCGATATAGCGCTTGTTACAAATGACTTTTTCTTCGATGTTGGTATAAGATTTACAGGAGCATATTGAAATGTTTGTGGAATTTCATAAACGCGTTGCGAAGGCTAGGAAAGTCGGTAGTTAGGTTTTCCTGCAGAATGGAAACCGCGACGCTGGTTTTCGTCTTACCTTCATACCACAAAATACTTCGAGTATACTCTATATAAATTCAAGAAAATCGTGAGACGATTCGCCAGTTTTTGACGTATGTAATTGTTAACCAAGCAGCAGGCTTTTTGTTTATAAAATTATTTAATTAAAATAAAAATTATTTAAACTAATTTGTATGTATTATACCTACATCATATCTGAACTGGAGATAACGGGGTAGAAATTGAAATGTCAACTTAAAAAACCCAGTATATATATATAATTTCATGAACGATAAAAGCCAACTTGGCGGATTCATTTGGTGTTTCCAATTAGGTAACTTTCGACCATCCGGTTACAAAAACAAACTAATTGGTAGATCTTCAAAGAGAAAACTGTTTTTTTTTAGTCTGGATGTTATACGTATAAAAAATTTATTTATTATTATATATACGATTTCACGAATTGTTTTTAGTGGCAAATTAAAGCTTCTACAACAGAATTAAGAATAAGGGTTTTTTCTTGTAGTTTTCCCTTAATTTATTATTTATTATTCATTAAAATTGTGCTATTGTCATTATATAGATTTAAGAATATAGTTGTAAACGAATTTCGGTCCTAAACCTTTTAAATACTTGTTGTAAAATATAGCATAAATATAATTATCTACATAAGAAAAATTGAATTGAAAAATTTAATTAAGAATACTTGACAAATTTTATAAACTTCATAAATGATGATACATTTTGAATGCCAAAAATTCCTATATGATATTTTCACTTTTTTGTCCTCATATCCTCGAATATTTTCAAAAGTTTGTGGTTCATGTTGATATATCCTTGAAGAGCACGAATCGCTATCGCAGAAAGTGCCCAGACTTATATTATAAGACTCCATAGCCAAACCATCGTGATGAACTGCTGATAATTTACCTTCCAAATTTCCGGGAGACACGAAGAACTGAGAACACCCTGCTAACCACTTTTGAAAAAACTGCATTGTCCAAGGAATCAACGTCAGCCAGCAAAAATGTCTCCATTTGTCGACATCTGTTGTCCATCCTTCACATCCATAGATGTGCATCATATGATTGAAAAAAAGAATGCCACAAACACATCGGAATTCTTCAAAGAAAAATGTATGCTCTGTTTTTGAACGAAAGTGAGAAGGGTTTTGGCACGACTTTTTCGGCCGTGACCACTTGGACCATACTCCACAACATCAGGAACATCATATTAAACCTCCATGAAGCCTCCTTCGCCAAGCTCAGATATTTTTTTCATTTCCTCGCACGTGAATATTTTATATTTCCAACGAATCATAACCAACCACCAAATCTGTGTTGGTTACAAATAAAATAGGAAAAAGTATAAGGACGAAGAAATATTAGAATAAAAAATCAAAATGAAAAAAAATGACCAAATTGAAAAATATCTTACCTATGAGCTCTTACTAATGTGATCTATATTCGACCGATACCAACGCGTTACTGATTTGATTTCCGGTTTTATTAAGACTCGTAAACAAGTAAAGGCATGCTATAGTGATTGATTTTCTGTAATCAAGTTTCGATTTTGGAGTGCACACTTCTTTGACGATTCGTGTAATTCAGCGGTACCTCCTCAAGGGCTTACATGGGTCTCGAAGATTTAAAAGCATGTTTTTTAATTATACTTTTGATATAAAACAAATTTAATTCATACTCTTAAGCAAATACACAGACAATATTTAGACAAAGTTTTATGAAACTTTTATCAAACAGCTTAGAAAATTTGGTGGTAGTGAAATGGTTTTTAGAGATCCTCTGCAAACAGACATCCTAGCCGTGGTCAGGATAATTTCTTATCGCGTTATTGGAAATCAAAATACCGAATATTATCCTCCTACTGTAGGCGTACAGCTGGTTCTAAGAACGAACAGTTTTTGAAAACATTGAGATTTACATTTTTGAGGCCGTTGTATGTAGAAAAGTAGAATTTTCAGTCAAGTCTACACCACAAATTGTCGCCTATATGGGCGACGTAGATAGTGTGGTAATGCAGGCTATTGAGTCATCAATCCAACAAATAAAATTGAAAAATATTAAAGAGTGTTTTTTAAACTGTGGTATTAAAGACTTTACAAAAATACAAGAGCTTCTTAACCCGTTAAGCGGGGAAATCCGTTTTTAATTACGCAACATACGGGCGTGCACTTTTTCGTAAAGACGTGTTGTTACGTCCCCCCACGTGCCGTAATTTAATATTATTCAATTTATTTTTATTCAATGCTTGGCATTAATTAAAAGCGCTCTGGACCTGTTCATAGGTACGAACAAGAGAAAAGGAACAGAGCGCCAAACAACTTCCCTCTAAAAACAGACCAAATTATTTCTATATTTTTTTTTTGTTACAATAACGCGCGCACAAAAAGGGATTTTGGAGTAACCTTAAATGTCGCAGCACAGCGCGAGCGGAAGGAGAGGAGGGGATAGGGAAAGGAGGTATCGATGTACATTGGTCAATAAATTTATTTTACAAGAAAATGTCTACACCTACACCATCACCTGAGCTCTCGATTAGAACTACCGGATTTACATCTTTTTTTATTTACTTCATTTTTTGACCGAAAATTAATAGTTACAATAACTAATACTGTTAACTTATAATAGATTGGTTATATAATAATTGTTTAGATGTTATTTGTTAACATTTTCGAAACAGTTTTTTTTATATGTGCTTAGGATATAATGGGATTTGGATATTTGTAATTTTTATTTTTCTTCAAAAAAAAGGTCAGAAAAAAACCAGGAACTCTGTTTTAATATAAACTAAAGTGTAAATACTTAGCATATTTAAAATTACTTGACATAATTTAATCTAACTTGATCTAATCTTATTTACAATTTACAATATTTGATATTGCAATAATAGTGAGAATTTGATTATGACTCTAAAATAATTGTTACAATGTGATTATAATTTTGATTTATGAGGATGTGGGATTTTTTGTTATGATTGAGGGTAGTAAGGGATGGGGTCAGGTATGTTCATGACGTAGGGCGGTGGCATTTGGTTGTGTGTTAAAAGTTAGAATTTTGGAGAACGGTTGGATGTTGCTGTATTTGAATTGATTGGATGCCAGGTCGGTGTTGTGGTACACGACCTTGTTTAGATCGTTAATCAGTCTGCCTGAGGTGAGGAGGGTTCCGATTTGGAGACAATTACGGTAGTGAGTTCCCGTATTGGAAGAGGGTGATCGTAGGTATGTTATAAGAGAGTTGGGATTGTGTCTCGGAATTTGTCTCAGATTATATCGAACACCGGAATCGGACTACAAAAAGTACTACCCAACTGAGACTTTATGTAATAAAGCCTGCATAAATAGGCTGGATAATTTTATGATCAAATTAATCAGAGGACATATTGCGAGAGCAATAAGCTCGTCCAATGACCTAATTTTCACGGCTTATTATCCAAATACCCTGCACTATGAGAACGTGCGCCGCAACGGTTTTGTTCCACTAGAGGCGTTCCTTGATTTGGACATGAAAGGGCTCATACAGGATAGATCCGGAATTCCGCTGATCTATCATGTAAGTAGATCATCCGTAGACGGGCGATTGTGCTACGACCGGAAAGTAACTCGCACCGAAGAAGAGCTCTTGCGCTTCCGTAGGGCTATCTCCCACAGAGACCGGCACGATAATATTCTGGTGGTTAAAGGAAAAATTAAAGACCTGATTACCAATGTCGGTTGAATCACTGCATTAACAGCCAGCTGACACAGATTTAGCTTTTCTAGAGTTATGGTATTATAAGATTTAAGTTAAGTTCTTTTAAGTAAATAAATAAATAAATAATAAAAAAATAGAATTAAGTTAAATTTTAAGTGAAACAGAAAAAAAATTGGCACAAAGTTTTTCGAAGTTTTTTTGGTTTGACAAATAATCACTTGGCGCAACGCTAATAACCTTGCCCGTAGAAATAAATTATTATGGCAAATTTAACAAGCCCCGAGACTTGCTAAATAAGGCCAAGACCGGATCCCGGTTGTAGTGCCGATAATGATGATGATGACAAATAATCACAACTAAAGCCACAAATAAAGTCCTGTCTATATAAGTAAAGTCCTGCCTATATAAGTAAAGTCCTGTCTATATAAGTATATGTATATATATATAAGTATAAGTATAAGTATAAGTATAAGTATAAGTATAAGTATAAGTATAAGTATAAGTATAAGTATAAGTATAAGTATAAGTATAAGTATAAGTATAAGTATAAGTATAAGTATAAGTATAAGTATAAGTATAAGTATAAGTATAAGTTAAAGTATAAGTATAAGTATAAGTATAAGTATAAGTATAAGTATAAGTATAAGTATAAGTATACGTATAAGTATAAGTATAAGTATAAGTATAAGTGTAAGTGTAAGTGTAAGTATAAGTATAAGTATAAGTATAAGTATAAGTATAAGTATAAGTATAAGTATAAGTATAAGTATAAGTATAAGTATAAGTATAAGTATAAGTATAAGTATAAGTATAAGTATAAGTATAAGTATAAGTATAAGTATAAGTATAAGTGTAAGTGTAAGTATAAGTATAAGTATAAGTATAAGTATAAGTATAAGTATAAGTATAAGTATAAGTATAAGTATAAGTATAAGTATAAGTATAAGTATAAGTATAAGTATAAGTATAAGTATAAGTATAAGTATAAGTATAAGTATAAGTATAAGTATAAGTATAAGTATAAGTATAAGTATAAGTATAAGTATAAGTATAAGTATAAGTATAAGTATAAGTATAAGTATAAGTATAAGTATAAGTATAAGTATAAGTATAAGTATAAGTATAAGTATAAGTATAAGTATAAGTATAAGTATAAGTATAAGTATAAGTATAAGTTAAAGTATAAGTATAAGTATAAGTATAAGTATAAGTATAAGTATAAGTATTTTCTTTTACAGGGACTTTTAGGTTATAAATTTGATAACCTAGATGCGTAGAGCAATCAAGGTGCTAATGCGCTTGCATTAGCGAACACTTATGCCAAGTGGGATGTAGTCATGGGGGTTTTTCAGGTAAGCGAACCGTGGGGTTTGTCGGAACCGCGACAAGCTCTAGCGCTTCAGTAGGGCTATCTCCCACAGAGACCGGGACGACAGTGTTGGACAGCGTCAACAGTTCTGGTGGTTGAATGGCATATAAAGACCTGGATACCAATGTCGGTATAGAATAACGGTATCATCAGCCAGCTTACATAGACTTAGCTTTTCTGGAATTAGGGTAGTATACGATTTAAGTTAAGTTAAGTTCTTTTCAATAAAATTAAAAAAAAAATTATGTAGGTTAAATTTTGAGAAAAAAACGAAAAAAATTCGACACAAAGATTTTCAAATTTTTCTTTGTCTTTCAAATAATCATAAGTACTGCCACAAAGTTCTGTCGCCGAAAGGCATATTATACAATTGTTATGTAATATTTAGCTCAGAGCGTGTGCGATGGACCAGTAAGTTATAATATAAGATAATTAAGCTAGAATTTAAGCATTTTTTGTCTGGCATGTAATATAGAAACTTAGAAGATAAAAAAAAAATAAAAAATATGTTAAAAAAAAAGCGTGACGGGGTGGTATCTCACCTTGGGACCGACTTACCACCTAAAGTAAACTTTTGTCGAAACGGTCCATCAGCCAAACTCCGTAAGATGACCAGGGATTTCTCCCGACCATTTCACAGAGCCTATAGCTCGAAGGGGTGCTATTTACCGGGCGACAGGGCGTTCGGGCCCAACCTACCACTCGGCTTTTAGTCGCCTCTTACGACAAGCTGGCCTAGCTGTGAATATATTCTAACGCTCTACTCACATGTCACTTTTACTTTTTTGCATTTGACTACTGTTGTTGTGTAGCCTTTTCGTGATTATGCTGTAGGCGCCGCCCCATGGGTTGTTATTTGTTTCATCCCTTAGGGAGCAGAAAGCGTAATTTTTACTATTGCGGATCATATTCCTCAACTCATTCCGTAGGCTCTTTGTTGCAAGTGTCATAGTCTGTTGCACTCCGCTCGTACCTGTGGGCTCCATCAATGCACTGGTTTGGTAGTCCATGCTGGTTGCCTTTGTCGTAGCGACATCATACGCTTTGGTTAGCCAGTTCATGGCTTTTCCAGCCTGGCTGTTCGCATCGGGCTCTGCGTCGAATTGTTCGATTGGGTCTTCCAGCATTAAATCGCGTAGCTCCGCATCGAGGTCCTTTTCTTTCCACCCATATTTTTGGGCTTTCTTCACCAATCTGTCTGCGTTGAACTCCCTGTGTGATGGTATTTGGTACATCACGGCTTAATGGTCACTATGGGTGTAGGGGTCCATAATTCGCAATTCCATATTTCTTGTCAACAAGGAACCGGCAAAGGTGATGTTGATTTTGGGCCGGCTTCTCTCGTTTATAGGGTGTCCTTAGCACCATCATTAAGTAGCTGGGCATCTAGGACTGCGAAGGCTTCGCGTCTATTGTTGGTCCTTTTGTTTCTCCATGCTACCGCCCAGGTGTTAAGATCTCCAGCAGTTATAAGGGGGCTCTGAGCTCTGGAATCATCAGTTACCCGGTCCTAGAAACATTTGAATTCTTCTACTTCTCACCTTGGTGGAGCGTAACAACAGTAGAAATGAGTTTGTGGCCAAACCCCACTGACTACTTACCTAAAGAACCCCCATCCCTACGACCCAATCTTATAAGTTTGCTAATGCAATCGCATTAGCACCTGTAAATGCTTCACGCATCAAATAGATCAAATTTATGATCTAAAATTCCCTGTAAAAGAATCCTTAGCTTTCATGCATCTCTTCGCATAGAAATTCCATATAAGAATTCTTTCCTAACTAATCATGAATCCCTTAACCATCCGGCACTCTGGTATGCCGAGCAATTCCTCTGTCCACGTGCACACCACATGTCCCTGGCAATTCCACGGCCTCGGCAGCCTTTTGTCCAAGGGGCAAAAGCAAATACTAGCGCCGTGTTATCAACCGAATTCCTTCGCATGCAAACATGCATAAAAATTCGATCCCTTTTCGTTCAGCAAGATACGGTACATGACCACCCATCGTATACCTAAATTGCTTTAGCATCACCGGCATAATAGCAACACGGCTATTTACCCAGCTGCAACAGATTTGTTTTCCAACGAACAATCACAACTTCGTGCTTAACCACCAAACGAATTATCCAGCATATACAAATGCAAGCAAATTCGTTTCGGCCACCGACCCAAGATACGATATACAATTTTCATTGTATAAAGTATCGCAACCATTAGCACCTTTCCCAATGTCTATTCGTATATTTTCACAAGGGCATCAGTCATCTAAGACTTTTATGATGCCCTCGTCTCATCTTTTCTTTTACCACATTTCTTCGATGCATCGTCGTCTATTTATTTAGACGCGATGCACTTCATAGACAGCGATCTTCTCGATCCCTTTGTCCTTGCCGCCTGCCTGCTTTGTTTTGCCATTGCTTTCGCGCATGAGTAAACAACACAGATCTAAACGATCACACACACACCACCATGATCTTCATTACGAGACCTGGTTTTCTGTTCCACAATGAGAGACTTTACGTCTCTCTTGTGGTAAGTAAAATATATCCATAGCAAGAGGATATTCACCATCATCGAATCGGGGGTGAATCAAGAGCCAGATTCCAACCCTCGATTGAGTCCCTTACCATCCACCGACCGAGCCGGTTGTTTTGCGCCCGCGGTCCGTAGCGCTGCGGGCGCGTTCGTCGCGGAGTTGTTTATCACCTGTTTCTATTTCCTGGGTGTTATTGTTCACCCTTACGCGTTTGTGGACAATTTTCGTGCCCGCATTTGCGACGGAACAGTGGAACTTTCTTTTGGATCTTTGTGACTGCGATGATGGCAGCAGAAGTGAATCGAGTGCCCGTGTCCGGTGCATACTTCTTCCCCACAAGTTCCTCTGACTTTGCTACAGACGAATCCTTCATACCGCTGGTCAATTCTATGTTCTACGGCTAATTTCCATTTGTCCAGATGGTCGTGGTTCCACTGCTGTCTTTTTCCCATGTATCAGTCATCTTGCACTGGTCGCTGAAGAGTACCACGTCGGCGCCATATTCCTTAACCGTTAGGGAGATCTTGTGCGGCTTCACACCGGTTTAAGTTAATTTCTATACATTTAAACTTGTCCATTTAGAAAGTTGCCCATCGCGTTTTTGAATGTTCGTCCGTTGTAACTTCCTGTTGAGTGTGCGTTACCGCCTTCGCACTCTGATTCGCAGAGCATGCATTTGGGTTGTGCTTGACAGCCCTTTGCTTTATGCCCTTTTCCTCCGCAGTTGACACAGATGTCAGAGCGATCTTCTTCGAATTTTCAAGATTTCGCCGCAAGTCCATATTTTCAGCATCTGAAACATCGTATGGGTATGATGTGTCTGTATTTCACCCATCTGACCCACGAGAAACCCGTAGCCAACAACATCCTTTGGTAGGTTGATCATGGCACCCTGCGTGCTATCTGGTTTCCTTCTCAAGTCCTTTGCCGTTTCCTTTGGGATCGCGTTCAGTGCAGGGCACTCTGTGGCTATCGCTGTCAGGAGTTCTTCGACGACGGTAATCTCGTTTAGGTCTCGACACTCGTCTATTATTTCTTGTGTCACTATTTTCACACTGGCATCCTTCTGTTGAAGTTGTTGAACTTTTGGTTTTAGAGTCTCAGTGGAGGCCGTTGATCGGTGTTCCACTTCTAATAGGAATTCTCCTTTTGCTGTCTTTGGAACTTTAGTCACGCTATATCCGAGTTTACTTATTGGGCTTGGCCTTCATGAACATCAGCATATCCGCATATATTTTTTCCTCGGTTTTGGATATTATTATAGTGGCTGTGTGTGGGTGTTTTTTTTTTAATGTGGGCTTTCGCCGTTCCTTTTTTATAGGAGTCCCTGCACCATTGGATTTCGGATATGCTTTCTTTCCTTTTTGGGCAACTGTAGACCATGAGTTACCATCGATTTGTCCAGAATATGGGAATATATACTTATGGGTGTTTTTTTGTTTGATTCGGGTTGCAAAATTTTATCGTCGGCATGCATGGTGTGAAATACTGTTATAAATGTAATAGAAATCCTAAATCTTAGTACCAATATCTTGCGTGTGGTATTACAGAACACTACATACAAAATCATTTTTCAAAACGCTTTGACTACTTCTTTCTATCCTAAGAGCCTGTTCAAAATTTCATGAGTCACTGCACTGTCTTTCGAGTGCTTTCCTTTCTTAATATACCACCATTTTACAAGCTATGTAATTATAATCACTCCATCGGGAAAGACTAATGAAATGAATGTAATTTTTGGATTACCAAATTACTGCATGCCCTACTGAATTCGGCTTATCTATACGTTGGTGTTAAAAGCTTGATAGGCAATAGCCCACGTCCCTTAATAACCTCATTACATGACTTAATCTTCTGAATAGACTCACCGTTCAGATATCTAAATAAAACACACCAATCGACCAACAATCGAAAACCGTCATCAAAAACCTCTTCCTTTTGTACGCTTCATTGTTTTGTTGCCTTTACTGATAGGCGTAGCAACAAAAATTCAGAATGGTCGCGTCGGATATCAAATAAACTACAGCTCATTAGAATTACTCAGAAGATACTTAAAATGAAATGACGGTAACACTCAAATGTTCCCGATTAATAAATTTCCCTCCATAAAATTCCTTCCGCTAAATTAAACATACGACACCCAAGCACACATGAAAGATAAAACCCCAATCTACAAGAAGGGCAAATAAAAACAAATAAAGAAATAAAAGTGTAAAGTTGTATACCACACGTCCATCCCAGGATACGTGTAAGTTCGCGGAGTCTCGAATGTGTGTAGATGTGCACACATCTACCTGTCAGCCAGCCGATGCAAAGAGAATCACACAGTTCCATTTGAAATACATAATTACGTCTGGTAAAAAGAGTAGATTCCATATCATGGACTGGGCAGTTTACCTTTTTGTTTTATTTTACCCTGGAATAACAATGACGGCGGACAGGAAGGTACAGCATAATTGTTTGCTGGTATAATTGTTTTTCCCTGAAATGTCCTCAACGACCGCCTTAATGGTCCTTTCACTTTTAATCACGTTGTCAAGGATGTCACTATAACTGAAGCATTCATCTCTTTGTAGATAGTTAATGATGGCAAATTTTAACAAAATACATGATGTCCTATTATTACAATATCATTTACAATTGTACAGTGGTTTTTGTTAAGTATCCTTTTTTAATTGTTGGCATCAACTAAATAGCTTTCACGAAAATTTCGACTGGAATTATTAGTTTAATTTTTCACCTTTCATTCAACCAAAAGCAAGTTCCTAACACCTTTAAATTGCGAACTACGCGCAAAGGGCTGAGTTCGTAGGCGGGTTGTTTCCTAGTTAATGCGTGCATGGCTTTTTTTTTTTTTAATTTTTTTTTTTTTAATATAGAGTAACTTCGGGTATTGTGATATGGTTGGGAAATGTGATATACTATCATATTTTCCGAAATAATCAATTCTCGACAAGAATTTTCTTGTCAACATGACGGCAATGGAAAAGAACACGTGCTGCAGTTTTAGGCGCGCTCGCGCTCATTGCGTTGTATGTCAGTGCATTGAAATTGTTTAAGGTGTACAGTCGACAGTTTTTTTGTGTGAGCTTTATGTTATATTTCAGCAAAAAATGGATCAAAATTAAAAACTGAAGTAATACATTTTGTTTGTGTGTGAATAGAGCTGACAGTATATTGGGTGAGTTTTTAATTCAGTGAAGTGCATTTTTAAAAAAATCTCTTGATTGTTTTAAAAGCCAAATGCGGCTAATGTGATATAGTTGAAATTGGGTAAAGTGATATACCATATCACATTACCCACCAAATTATCAATCACTAAATATTATTATAATTTATTTCAGATCATGCCAAAAAAAGAGGAGATTCGTAAATGGGATGCGGAAGGAATGAGAAAGGCTATTCTAGCAGTCCGAGGAGGAGAAATGGGTATACTTTTGGCGTCGAAGACATTTGGAGTTCCATTTGCAACACTACAAAGATCCGCTCCCAGTGATAAATCTATTAGCGATATTTTAGCCACGCCTTTGGACGTAAGCCTGTTTTTAGCCTGGAAATGGAATTAGAGCTGGTAAGATACATCTGAGAAATGGAATCACGCTTTTGGGGTCTAACTCGCATTCCAAGTGGCAAAAAGAAACAACATAGCTTGCCCATTTTCAGTAATGAAAGAATGCGCAGGAAAAGATTGGTTGTATGCATTTCTTAAAAGGCACAAATCAGAGATTAGTGTCAGGACTCCAACCGGAACCTCAATCGATAGGGCAAAAGGCTTTACGAGGGTCGCCTCTTATATTTCGGGATTTGGCAACCCTAGTGTTGCAATCCGGCAATTGACAGCTCTGTCGTAAAGTCGGACATTTTTGAGGTTATACGCACTCAGAACGTTTTGACATACGAGCGCTATTTGTGTTGTTTACAGTAACTTAAAAGATTCATCTCGGCCCAAAAATGGAATTAAATCGTCAACATTTTCGTGCGATTATTTTTTACAACTTTCGGCGTGGATTAACTCAGCAACAGTGCATGGATGAACTTAATTCAATTTTTGGCGATGAAGCTCCATCAAGGACCAGTGTTTATCGATGGTATGGTGAACTCAATCGTGGACGTAGTTCACTCCAAGATGAATTTTGTGAAGGTCGTCCAAAATCAGTTGTTGTTCCGAAAACCATTGATGCTGTGCGCGAACTGATATTGGAAGATCGTCATGTGACCTATCGGGAGATTGAGACAACCTTAGGCGTTAGTGGGACCAGCATACATTCAATATTGCATAAACATTTGACTGTCAACAAAATTTGTTCGCGTTGGATCCCACACAATTTGTCAATCGCCCAAAAAAAGGCTCCTGTCAATTGGTCGAAAAAAATGCTCAAAAAATACGGTCGCGGTGCTTCGAAACACGTCTATGACATCGTGACAGGTGATGAATCGTGGATTTACGCGTATGAGCCCGAAAGTAAACAGCAGTCAACTGTCTGGGTGTTTCAAGATGAGCCAAATCCAACAAAAGTTGTTCGCGCACGAAGCACTTCCAAGCAAATGGTCGCCTGTTTTTTCGGAAAAACTGGACATGTCGCAACCGTACCACTAGAACGACGCAGAACAGTCAATTCTGAGTGGTACACAACCATTTGTTTGCCAGTTGTCCTCCAAGAAATCAGGAAAACCAACCGCCGAAGACGGATCACTCTTCACCACGACAATGCGAGCTCTCACACATCGGCTGCGACAACAGCATTTTTGAGCACCCAAAACATCGATTTGATGGGTCAACCGCCGTATAGTCCTGACTTGGCACCGAATGACATCTTTTTATTCCCGTACGTGAAAAACAAACTGAGAGGTCAACGTTTTTCGACACCTGAAGAAGCGGTTGCTGCATTCAGAATGCATGTGTTGGAGATACCTCAATCAGAGTGGCAAAAGTGCTTCAACAATTGGTTCAAACGCATGCAAAAGTGTATAGATCTTCATGGGGAATATTTTGAAAAACAATAAAGTGATTTTCGATGATCAATATTTGTTTTTGTTCTCTAATCCCGAAATATAAAAGGCAACCCTCGTAATGCTGAAAATGTGAGCACATTTTATAGCTTACTCGAGCAAGAGTACGAAAAACATAAATTTTCCCCAACTAGTATTTGGAACGTAGATGAGACAGGAGTGTCCATTGCACAAAGTAGGCAACCCAAAATTTTAGCAGCGAAAGGAAAAAGGCAAATAGGTTGTATGACGTCTGCAGAGAGAGGCTCTCTTATAACGGTTGTCAGGTTGTCATGAGCGCAGGCGGTTTATTTGTTCCGCCGTACTTTATTTTTCCCAGAAAGAACAATTATCCGGTTTTAATGAAACATGCTCCTCCTGGCTCGGATTCTGCCTGCCACCTTTCGGGTTGGATACAAATCCCGATATTTACGAAGTGGTTTGACAATTTCTTGCGGTTCACAAACCCTTTAAAGGGGAACCCTTCGCTACTCATTTTAGACGGTCATTACAGTCATACCCGAAATATTGAGGTTCTGGAAAAGGCTCGCAAAAAGCAACATATCTTTGCCACCGCACTGTACTCACAAAATGCAACCGCTCGATAGAACATTTATGGGACCTCTGAAGACGTATTATAACGATGAAATTAGGCAATTTATGCGAGACCAGGGCCGAAAAATAACACAGTTTGATGTTATTGAACTTTTTTCGAAGGCCTACCTTAAAGTCCAAACAGCACAAATCGCAATAAATGGATTCAAATACACTGGCATTTATCCATTCAACAAAAATATGTTTCAGGAGGTTGATTTTATCGCTCAAACATTTGAAAATCATCCGGATGAAGAATCTGCTCTTTCAGGACGAGAAGTAGAAGAACCAGTTGCCCGCACAAGTAGTGCAGCTGAAGAACCGGTTGCTAGTACTAGCAGGGCAGCTTTGGAAAAGATCGTAACTCCTTGGGATATCTCACCACCGCCCAAACTTAAACGGGTTATCAGGTCCAGATGTAAAAGATCAGTTGCAACTGTACTAACAACATCACCGTACAAAACATCTTTGGAAGAGAGCATTAAGAACATTGAAAGACGCAAGAATAAACCGAAAAGACCTATGGTAGTAAAAAGCAAACGGGCAAAGAAAACAAAAGAAAGTTCTTCGAGCGATTCAGATGAAAGTTTGCATTTACCGAGCTCAGACGAAGATCCTTGGGTCGAAACTCCACCTAACAAGGACAGTGTCTGTGTCTTTTGTAACACATCTTTCCAAATGGATAATAAGGCAAAGATATGGGTACCATGCTTGCAGTGCGATTTAGTTTGGGCTCACAATGAATGCCTTCCAACATGGCAAGCAGTTTTTGTATGTGAGTCAAGTAAATCGCTTTAAATAGAACGTAGAGAAAGTACTATTTTTCTGCTAAATATTCGAGTTGTTAATTTAATTTTAATTCTAATTTAAGTTTTCTCTTGTTTTTCTTATGTACTATGTAGTGGCTAATGTTCCTACTTTTGTTAAATTAATAAATGAATTCATAATCTATCGGCTTACAAGTATTTTTATTCGGTTGGAAACTATTCGGGAAAAGTGATATGGTATATCACATTATCCGCCAATTTCAATAAGGGGGGTTACAGAGATTTTTTTATTTTGTTGTAAATAGCTGCAGATTGGCTTACGCTGCAGGGTTCTGAAAACGAAATATAATCCGCAATGTATCAAAGAGCTATAATGAATAGTGCGGCAAAAGCTATGTAATAAAAATTACGAATAATTGTTAGAAAAGAAATACCTATATCACATTACCCGAAGTTACTTTATCATTTTTTATTTCTTCCTATTATTATAATTTACTTACTTGCTAGACAAAAATGATTAAACTCTAGCTTATGTTATCTTATTTCTTAACTTACTGGTCCCTTGCGGACTTATTCAACTATGGCGGCGTGTGCACGCTGGTGCACACGCTCGAGTCAGAAGTAAAGAGAAGTGTTGTCGGATGAACGTAGTGTCCCGTTAGTCAATTGAGAAGGAGAAACGCGTTGCTTTTCAAAATAGACTGTATGCAATTATATATTTGCCACGGAATGATAAATAAAGACATAACCAAAGTGTTCGAGATAAACATAAGTTAAAACAAATAAAAGAAATACTAAAACAATTAAACTACACAACAGTGCATTTCATTTCTTTCCTTTTGGTGCTGGAATTTTTGGTGACAGTAATGGTGACAGTAATGGTGACGGCATTTTCTAACATCAGGGGCATCGATTTCACCAATACGAACGTAAACGCCGTCTACCAATATTTGCAAACAACGAAACCTGATATCCTTGCCCCAACTGAGACCCAGGTCGATTCGTCAACTGATTCGACATATCTTCTTTGCTCAGGATACGACTTACATTCGAGATTCCGTTTTAAGGCCGGAGTCTGCGTCTTCGGGCGGTCCAATCTGGCTTGCCAGATGATGGAGGGGTTTTTTTTTTTTTTTTTTAATATCATTTTTTATTTCTTCCTATTATTATAATTTACTTACTTGCTAGACAAAAATGATTAAAATCTAGCTTATGTTATCTTATTTCTTAACTTACTGGTCCTTTGCGGACTCTAAGTTACATGCATACGCTTAAAGCATGAAAATTAGTCTTTCGACATTATGGTTATTTTGTTTACATGCATTTTTAGGGAACTTAATTGGATACAAAGAAAATGAAGAAAAGAAAAATCTTTGTTTTTGTTATTGTTTTTACCTTAACTTAAATACTAAACTATCAATAGATTTTTTTTTTTTTTTTTTTTTAGCTTAACTCTATTCTAAACCTAACATCAAAACTAAGTTTTCGAAATGCTAAATCTATGTAATCTTTCCGTTGTTTGTCGGGGTTTTTTTTTTTTTTTTTCTTTAATTATTATTATTATTATTACTTTAGTTTTATAAGGAAACAGGTTTTTAATTGCCACTCAGCCACCAAAATCTCTGGTCTTGCTTATTCGTGTCTTTTCGGTCTTTCTGTGCTACTGCCGTACTGAACTGCAGGCTCTCTTCATTAGTGTACGCAACCTCTCGATTATAACATATTCGTTTATCTATACCCGACCGACGCACGTGATAAATCAACGGTATAGCGGATTCATTTTGGATTCATTTTGTATGAGGCCGTTCACGTCAAGACTAAGGAATGCTTCTGGTGGAATAAAGCCATTGCGACGTACCCCCTCATAATGCATATTGTTTGGGTAATATGCACCAAAAATCAAATCGTTCTGTGAGCTCATTGATCTCGCAATATGCCCTCGGATCAGCCTGATCATAAGGTTATCCACACTGTTTATATTGGCCCCACTGTACAACGCTTCATTGGGATTGTATTTTTTGTGATCAGATTCAGGAGTCCGATGTATGTTGAGACACGTCCTGAGGCATTGTCTCTCAAAAATCCGAATCTTTTCCATTAACTTAGGTCCCACATTAAACCACACTGGGCATCCATATATGATCATCGGTCTGATGAGAGTCATGTAGCATATAACTTTAACTCTGCTGTCAAGTTGACTACTATGAAACAGTCTTTTTGTCATAGCGTAAGCTTTCTTTGCCCTGGCCAGGGCAGCTTCCACATGTTGGTTAAAATATAGATACTGATCCAACAAGATGGCTAAGTATTTGACTACAGTTTTGGTTTCCAGTGTTTGTTGGTGTGGTTCCATAATAGCTAGCTTTCGCCAGTTTTTCCTGGTGTCTCTGGTAGCTTCAGCCAGTGGTGTTCTAAAGAGGATGGTTTCACACTTCTGGATATTGATTTTGAGTTTCCAGTTGTCGCAGTATCGCTGAACATCATTGAAATCCCGTTAATGATTTCAATTTTTGGTGCTGTTCTATATATTATCAGATCGTCTGCATACGCAATAGCCTGATGAAGAGACCTTACCAGGTCGCTAGTGTAAATATTAAAAAGGATCGGATAACACCGCTCCCTGTTGCAGACCGTTTTCTATATTGTAACTAATGTTGGAGGTCACATTGCCACTTTTGATGACGAATTTCCTTTCATTCAACATGTCGTATAGTATATACAGTAGTGGTTTATGAATGCCTAGTCTCATTACCTTGTAGTATAACCCTTCTAGCCAAGCGGTGTCGAAGGCCCTCTCCAAAACCAAACTGGTTATTTGGTATAATATTATTGTCCTCAACCCATTTAAGAGGAGCCTTGTTTAGAACCTTTTCGAATACTTTACTGATACTCGGTAACAAACTGATCGATAGCAGATTTTTTGGGTTTGTTCTGTCTTTCCCTCTTTTGGGTAACGGTTGGATGATGGCCGTTTTCCAACGTACTGGATAGTGTGCGTTGTTCAGAGCGTTGTTAAACAAGACTGCATATATGTCCATTGCCATTGAAGGAAGATGTTTTAGTACGATATTGGGTACTCCATCGATTCCAACTGATTTTTTGTTTCTTAATAATGCAAAGACGCCATGGATGTCTTCACTAGTGATCAAAAGGCTGTTAGCGCTTTCGACAGTGATCTCGGCGTTTGCCGTATTTTCATTACTGAATTCGACCATGGTTTTCTGATCGCCACTGTGAAATGTCGTTTCGAAGATGACGATAATTCAGTAGAACTTTATCCTCCAAGTCATGGTTGCGGCGAATTACTTCATTTGCCTTGTACAGTTCTTGAAAGACGGCCCCTACAACATTCGCTTTTTCCAAGGGATCTTCAAACACAAAAACTTCGTCATTTAGGATGGCGTTGTTTGTGTCTATGGCTATATTTGTCAGCATTCGTTGGTTTTCGTCAGTTTGTGGTATTTGGAGACACTGAATCTCGTTTTCATTACTCCGTCTAAATATTTTATTAATTTGCGGGAACATACTGGGGTTGTTGGATTTTACCGCCCGAACTTTGTTGTTCCAATACAAATTTGCTGATAGCCTATAGTTGGCTTTTATCAGCTGTTGGAGATTTTTTAATCTGGACTTCAGTGATATTATCTCCTGGTCATGCCTATCAATAAATCGTCTGTACCGTAGTTTTAGTTGAGACAGAAGTCTACTTTTTTTTTCTGTGGAGTGCGTTTATTGTGGCGTTTCGGTACATGTTCATGTTGTCCGTAGGTGTGGTTTTTAGTATTGTTTTGTCCATAGTTTGTTTTATGGTTTCGTCCATTTTTTGTATGTATTTGTCGATATCATCGTTGGATATGTTTCTGTTGGTAAGAGGGTTAATATCTTTTAAGCGAATTTTTCTTGTTAAGGTTCTCGTGAAACGCGTCCATCGCATACCCCCATAGTTATAGTTTTGCGGTATGATACATTCACCGAGTTCTGCAACTTCGCTTGGTGTTTTTATCACGATTGATAATGCACAATGGTCGCTGTCATACTCAATTGTGCGTAGGCAGTTTATATTTTGTCTGTTAGTATGCGTATGTTTAAGTCGTGTGTCAATAAGCATAATATCGAGGAACGATCCCCATTTGGGGAAAGAAGGATATTCTGTAGCTAGCAGGTCAGCCTTATATTCAATGTGATGTTGATCTAGCCAACTAGCTAGTTGATTTCCTCTCGTGTTGAATATGCTATTTCCCCAATTTGGATGTTTAGCATTCAAATCGCCACCTACGATGTAATAGTTCCCTTCCGAGTAAAGTTGTAAGCATTGAAAAGAGTCTCTAGCTCCACTATAAATTGATTTTGTTGATGTGCTTCTGGTGCGTAGGCAGATATCACATACATCCCCCTACCTTGCCGCAGGGGTATGCGGATAATGCACGCTTCAAGCACCTAAAATCTGCGCATCTCACCACTATATATTACCTTATGTTGAAGTTGTTTTTTTAACAAAAATTGCCACCCCTCCTTGTGTGGAGTTGGGTTGGTCTGTGGTGGACGAAGTATGTTGTGCGGGCGTACTGCACTGGTTCACTTCCTCTCCCATCATCACTGCCACGAAGATTCATAGTTCTCGACAGAAACAGCAAAACTCCGTCACAACCGATCACGCAAAGTCAGGAAACACCAATACAAGAAGTAAACCAGACACTCACGGGAACAGTCAAGTGAAAATAATGAAAACACTGTACACGGATAAAAATTAAAACACATTGACTAATCATCTATATTGGTTTTATTAAGGTTAGTATTTTACATCTATTATATCCATCCATCCCGATGTCAGTGCACAAGAAAAATTATTTTTTTTATTATAAACGCACTCGACTTGAATTAAACATTGTTTCGCACCGTACCAGCGGAGGTACGGTGGATGGCGAGCGACCCGACCGCCACGGAGATTGAATTACAACTCCCGACTCACGCGATTAACGCTCCCCTGTGCGCACCAGGGTAGCGATGGAGACAGGTCAGGTCGAAGGATGGAATTTGACTCTGCGATCGTCACCTCATGCAGAGATGATTTCGCTAAGGAAAAAAAGGAAGAGAGAGAAATACTCTTCTCCTAAGGGTGTGAATATATCCTTGCCAAGGATATGTTTTATCTCCCAAAAGTGTAACGTAGAGTCTCTCTTATGGCAACAAGAAAACCAGACCTCGTAATAAAGGACATGGTGGTATGTGTGGGATCGTTCAGATAGATGCGATTCACACGTGCAGTGGAACGACGAAACAGGCAGGCGGCAAAGACAATAGGGAAAAATGACCAAATGCGCCGTTGGTAATGCGGGTCATTGTTTACACGATGCCTCGTCGCTATTTTCGACGTTAGGAGAAAAAGGTGCTAAAAGCAAATTGGATGTTTATGGCATCTCTGGCTGCAATATAAACCGGGTTCATATTTGCATTAGGAAATGCTGGAGAATTTGGTTTCGGCGTCTATTGCGCTAATTATATGCAGCTGCTTGGGTTGTTTATTGATAAGACAAACAAAAAAGGTTGCCAGGCAATGTGTATGAAAAGGTATATGACGCGGCTGGGAAAATAGACGGCACGATATTTATGGTCCCTGTTATGACGGTTACATTGAATGCAATCCGAATTATTTTGTTTACAGGAATTCATCTAAGGGAATTTGACTGGCGACGTAGATGCCGAAATTGATTGGAAATTCCTGGTATCCTAATAAAGAAATCTTAAGGAGCAGTGGTATGCGAAGAGAATGCATGAAGGTAAGTTTTCTTTACAGGGACTTAATGATCATAGATTTGATCTATGTAATGCGTGAAGGTGCTGAATGCGAATGCATTGGCGAAGACTTATGTGTCTTGGGTGATTATTATGGGGTTTTTTCAGGAAGGGGAACCGTTGGATTTGGCGGAATCGCCACGGTACCCCCCCCCCCCCCTCCCAGTGACGTAGTCACGAAATAAACGCGGTAGGGCTGAAGGGGTGCTCGAATGGATGGTGCTATGCTGGACGGAGGGCTGGACGCTTGTCGAACAAGGTGGTCCTGCGTACTTCGGGAGGCGCTGTGATTAAATCGGGGGAACTGTTGCGGTGACTAGTTCCAGGTTATAGTAGGGGCCTTTGTCGATAAATAAGGCGGACGCAGATTTTACCGCTTGATGCCATCAAGGGCAAAGGTGTGCGGCGTGGTCCATAGGCCTGTTATGGGTCGCATGGATCAACAGGCTTATCGTCCGAATAGGTCGGAACCTATCGGAAATTCGCTCGCATCCGCAGTGACGAAATGGCGCGTGCGAGATGGAGGGGAACTTATCCCTGGGCAATTCGTATCCGCAGTGACGGGTTGCCGTGTGCGGGATGGAAAGGGACCAAGTTCAGAGCCGGTGTCTATCGTCCATACGTTTGTATGGCGAATTGTTTGCCGCTGGGACTGGTAAATGGGGCGGGCCCTCAGTTGCACGGCTTACCGATCGAGGGAGGACCGGTACATTGGTGCCAATGTAGCGGTAGCTGCGACCTCGACCGAATGGCAACTTGTGGTGAGGTGCCGGCCGGTCGCGCTTGTTAAAAGATAGGCGACTTTGCTTGGGGGGTTCCTGGTGGGTGGTTGATTGTGTCCAACCCCAGGGCGCCCTAGGGTTACTAGATGCGCGCTCCGAAGTATTATGCACCTAGTAAATGTGAGGCGGCGTAGAGGGGCGTGTATTGCCTTTAGTTGCCGCTAAAGGTGAGTCATGGTGGCTAAAGATTAGGGTACCTGCATGAGGTGGTCAGGTATATTGTCTCAGTCCGGTGGTATCGATTTGATTTGTCGACCGGTGTTGCTGAGACATTTGGGAGACGTTCAGAGACCTAAGGACGAAGGTCCTGAAGTTTATGTAAGGAGGTAGGGCCGGGCGTCCTCCTAAATGATTGCCAAGCAGGGTAGCTGGTGGATAGTAAGGAGCCGGCTTGGGTGTCGGGCGTCCTACTGGTCATAAGGCTATGCGCAGTAGCTGTGGTTCAGTGAGGAGCCGAGGCTGTGGAAGAAGGTAGAGTAAGGGCGAGCATTGGCGAGCGGGCTCGTGTGAAGGCCGTGGTTGGCGAGCATGAGCGCCAACCTCCAAAAAAGGGACAGAAAAAGGCGATTTATGACTAAACCGGGCGTTCTATTGAGTGTTGCTACTCGTAGTAGCCGTTGTTAATTAAGGAGCCGGTTTGTGGAAGATGGGTGTTGAGCACTGGCGAGCGTGTGCGCCAATATTAGTAAAATGGCCTTAAAAAAAGGTGGGCAGATGCGAATTTTGCCTGTATTAAGGAAGACCAGAAAGGGATCGAAATGTTCGAGCGAGACGGAACCGGGTGTCCCGTTGATTATGTGCTACGCGGAGTAGCTAAAGTGTGATGTGCAGCCGGTTTGAAGGAGTTAAATTGAGAGGGTTACGAAGAGACGAGGAAAGGCGAGCTGGGTCGTGTGGAGTCAGTTGGTGATGGGCATTGTTGCGCCAAAATAATGAGAGGGGTCGGGATGGTGTTGAGGCGAGTTTGATGAAGTCATAAGGAGGTCAAAAAGGCAAAGAAATAAGTCGAAGGTGATCGAGTATGGGGAGAAACCTGGCATACTATTGAACGATGCTACGCGTAGTAGCTAATGTGCAATGAGGAGCCGGCATTTGGGCGAATTAAAGCGAGTCTAGAGAGTTGAATGGGGGCATTGTGTGCCAATAGTAAGAGAAGAGCCAGGCGGGTGTTGGAATGTGTCGAATAGGGGTTATATGGAGTTGAAAGAAGTCTAAGATGGTCGAGAAGTCGGGTGAAGTCACGTGGGTGAGTGTTGTCGAAGGGGATCTACCGAGAACGGAGTTGAAAAGGGGTTGAGTGGGGTCAACAGAAGTCGAAAAACGTCGAATGTGTGAGCGCGGAGTCGTGCTGAACATTACGACGCAAGGTTGTGCGTAATTCAATACCCAGAAGGGTATTGAATTACGCACAGGGCGAGGTTCGTAACAGATTCCGTTTTTTTTCCTTTCGATTTCTGTGTCGTTATTTGATGTTGCTGCTGATGCTTTATTAATACGTCCCCATTCGCTTTGGTATTTGTTACTTTCACTTTCTTATTGATGGGTGGACCTGAACTGGCTTTTCTTTTTTGATTTAAAAGAGCTTAACTTAAATCGACCGCGACGGAGATGGGAGGACAATGTTAGATTAGACCTCGAGGAGATCGGATCGGATGATCGAACGTGGAAGGAGAGCGCACAGGACAGGGAACAATGACGGAGCCGAGTCGGCGATGAACTTCCGGGTTCCTACAGGCCAGTAAAAAAAGAATAATAACTTAAATCTTAGAAAAGCTAAGTCTGTGTAAGCTGGCTGATGATGCTGTGATTCTACCAACATTAGTAATCATGTCTTTGTTTAGGTCCAATCGCCGTGCTTCCTCGCCACGACAGAGGGAAGAACGTGGACGCTATTTTAACGAGACGCCTTAACACTTAATAGCAGCTTTTAATTACACATTTAGCGGCCCCATAAGGGAGGGAGTAAGATATAAATGGTCTGTAAAAATGAGTTAATGATCGATTAACTATTTTCAGATTTTTCACATAAATAACAATATTTAATTCAAATCTAATCAACACAAAACATTTTTGTTTAGTTAAAACAATATATAGACACAAAAACGTGCGCACCCTCCTGTGGTTGAAATTCTACTGCCTTCCACGAAAGTACAAACTTTCTCTTTTTCATTTTCTTCTTCGAGAAGTTTCTTTCTCATGAACGAAGTCAAACTGCTACCGTTAGCTTGATTATAGGTTATTCGTTTGTCCGACAATAATATTTTATTTTGTAGGATTTCTTTTCAGAATCGTCACATAGGGTATTTACTATATTTACTTGGTGACGATTCTGGGTTCATCATATTAAGCAAACGCTATTGCGGCTGCTATGTACATAGGATAACGATTTTTTGGAAATCGTTTAGGAAAGTGTGATGATGGGTGGGATATGTATATTGGGATATGGAGTATGTATATTTGGAAAAATGGTCGATTTGATTTCAGAATCGCCACTTTGAGTATTTACTATATTTCCTTGGTGACGATTCTGGGGTCGTTGTATTAAGCAACCGCTATGTATTATTATATGAGAAATCGTTTAGATTAATTGGGTTTTATGAGAAAACGTATGTTATATGGGAAATGTGTATATTATATGAGAATATGGGTTTTTGTATATTGTTATTGGGTAATGATGGAATATATAAATTATATGGGAAATGTGTATATTATTTGGGAAATGGGTTTTGATTAATTGTGTGATGATCGGTTATGTATATGTGGATTGTGGTAGGATGGTAGGGCTTCCGGAGCACTACATCTTTAATTTTTCCTTTAACCACCAGAACTGTTGGTGTTGTTTAATATTATCGTCCCCGTCTCTCTGGGAGTTATCCCTACTGAAGCGCAAGAGCTCTCCTTCGGTGCATGTGACTACCCGGTCGTAGCACAATCGCGCGTCTACGGATGATCTACTTACATGATAGATCACCGGAATTCCGGATCTATCCAGTATAAGCCCTTTCATGTCAAAATTAAGGAACGCCTCTGGTGGAACTAAGCCGTTGCAACGCACGCTCTCATAGTACAGAGTGTTTGGATAATAAGACCTGAAAATTAGGTCATTGGGTGAGCTTATTGCTCTCACAATATGTCCCCTAATTAAATTGGTCATAAAATTATCCGCTCTATTTTTGTATGCTTCATTATATAAAGTCTCATTTGAATAATACTTTTCATAGTCCGATTCCGGTGTCCGATATGATCTGAGACAAGTTCTGAGACACTTCCCTTCGAACGCCCGAATCTTTTTCATCAAGTTTCGACCTATGTTGACCTATACTGGACAACCATATATGAGCATTGGTCCGATTAGCGTTATGCAGGATATAACTTTTACCCTACTGTCAAAGTGGCTGCTGTGAAATAGCCTCCTTGTCATAGGAAAAGTTTTCCTAGCTTTGGTCAATCTAGCCTCTACATCTCTACATGACGGTTGAAATACGGATATTGATCTAGCCAGATGCCACGGTATTTAACTACACTCTTGGTTTATAGTTTGCCTCCATGCGGTCCCACAATAATTAACTTTCGCCAGTTTTTTCTTGTGTCGTTCGCGGGTTTATACAATGGTGTTCTAAATAGGATGGCTTCACATTTCTGGAAGTTGATCTTAAGATTCCAGTCGTCGCAATAACGCTGCACGTGACAACCAGTATCATAACCCCAGGGATTGGGGATTCCGACGAAATAGACATGAGCCTCTAGAATCCAGAATGTCGGACTGTTCAGCCACTGGGCTCGTTCCTTTAATGGGTAATTGGAGACACGCCGGCACTCAAGAAGAAGATGAACCCAGACGCGTTGTAGATCCCGGTCGTTGTAGATGTCGTTCCATGATGAAATCGCTACCTAATGAAACACTGAAATTCCGACTTATCTGAGGAGTTCCAATCGACGCACTTCGGAGGACCTATGTTATTGAAATAGAATAAGAAGTGGTAAAGTAGCCTAGGAGCGAAGTATTTCCTAACACCGCCCTTCGCTTACTAGAATTCAAATGCTGCAAAACAAGTGTGGAGGGAAGGCCGACTTAAACCAAACACGACCAATTATTTCATAGTGTCCTTCATCATCTCTCTGGCTTCTGGCTATCTTGTGATAACCAGAATCGGGATATCTGAAAAAACAGGGGAGGGCTAATGATAATTTCTACAGGTTTAGTGTGTGCAGTCTCTAACTAATTGGATGGAGGGAAGGTAGAAATGAGATGTTCCAAGACCGCTCGATCTTGGATGTGGTAGTAAACCCAGATTACAACCATGGCATCTGGTAATGTCCGCTTTGGTACGTGGTTTACGTTTCTACGCACAGCATGTAGGTGGTTAAGGAATTCGTTTTTTTTTTCTTTTCTGTTTTTTTATTGTTCTGAATAGCCATACATTAACCATTCTCAAATTGGAATGTTTTTGATTACATCTAAAAGTATCTCAACATTTTTTAACCTCTTTTGATCGGAGAGATCTAACCAATAACATTTTTCGTTTTTCATTTCAGGTGAGTGATCGTTCGATTAGGAAAATACATACACTAGTGCTTAGGTAAATAATTTTATTAAAAATTCCACACCAATATTATTATCGGTGTAACCCTCTTTCTATATGTGCACTGTGATTTCTGATTCCCAACTTTTGAGTAAATGGAAGAAGACACGTTTGAAGGTAAATGAATACACTGTAGTAAACACAGGGTGGTTGTAAGCGAATACGTACCATTATTATGATTTGCACCCCTGACTGGTTTCAGACAATCTCTATTCTATTATAAAAAAAGAAATGAATGTGCTCGGGATGGGTTTCGACATCAGTAAAAGAATAAAATTCACCGCTTGCAGTTTTGAACTAATCACTGCAAAGTTTTGCATAATCCTCACAAACCTTCGTGGTTCTATAGCCGAGTCTCCGGAAAATAACATTAGGTACGCGAGAGATAAAATATTGTATTTTCCGTGGGTTAACATCTACCAACACGTATGAAGAGGTTCGTACCGCATTAAAGAATGTAACGATGAGTAAAGGGATATGTTTTCTACGGTGAAAGTCATTTCAAAGGAGCAGGGAATCGTATGAATTGTAAGGATGTCCCCAGTCTTACCAAAGAAACAATTAACATGGGGCTGTGACGACACGTCTGTGACTAAGACAAAATAACCGATTCCTTTTTCACCAAAAAAGTCACGAACAAGCAGTGATGTGTGAACGAAATTAAGAAATAGCTAGCACATTAAACCTCGTATAACGGTTTCGACTTTCAAAAATATACGAAACACTTGAATTGGGTGTAAATGTCAAAAAACGCCAAGAACGTGTGTAGCAACAAGATATTTTTTGTTTGTGAAAATCTAATTAGTAGAATTCGGGAAATTCAAAAATTAGGGTTCGAAAGAAAACTTAAACGCAAGAGAATTGCAGTGCGGGAAAAATTCTTATCCCATCCTTCAGTGGATGGCGTTTTTCAGTAAGCTGAGGCGGATCGTCCGCGAACCTTCTATTTACATGACCTCCTGCTCTGCTAGCTGTCCAAACGAAAGGCCTTCCCTTTTAGAGTTTTTGTATTGAAGAGTAGACATTTGATCGTTATATCCATTATTTTATCCTAATTTCGCACGATAGAAAGACTTCCCTTCGTGACTTCCCACGTGGAACTGGTAAAAAAGGGGGAAAAAGTGGTAGGCAGGCCGACTTGCGACACATAGACTAATACGAGGGTAGGTCATTAAGTCCTTAGAAACGCCTACGATGAACTGCCCTCGTATTTTGATCACGGTCTCTGCATTCTCGTTGTCTTGCTACCACCAGAAATACCCAGAATGAAAATGTTTCGCTTCGTCTTGGGGCATGTGAAAGAGGAAGTAGTTCTCCAAACTGATTGGAAGTAGGAAGTAGTTCTCCAAACTATTTGGTTACGAGTAGATAGAGGAAGTCTTTAGCTATAGGAACTTCAATGAATTCTTGCTGTTTTAAAAAAAATTCTTGCGTTTCCAACATATGGCTTTGTCTATGCCACACGTTAGCTGAACTTGAAACTCATTGCGGGTTGATCACAGAACAGTTCAAAAGCGTTGCCACGCATTAGGAATTATTTGAAACAAATATGAGCTGCAATATGAGCTGAAGCCAGCTAGAACCTAATACGAAGGTGGAGAGATAGTAAGAAGGATATCATAGCATACTGGACCAGTCGGCCTGGCATGCAGGTTACGTCTTTGGCGTTTGATAACCTCCATTTTGACTCCATTTTGGATGTGTGGGTCTCACCTTGTGTGATTTGTGTGTTTACTAAGTGCTAGCTATAAATAGTTTAAAGAATATCATAGAGGAAAATCTTGACGGGAAGGGTATTTTCTTAAGTTTCGTGTTAAAAGAAGTATTGTGATTGTCGGAAGCGAAGAGATCGATGGAGAGAAAGACTAAGATGTAGGACTTCCCCGGGTGAGAAGCCCTACCATTTTCTTCCCGCATTTCCTTTTCGCCCACATCCATAATGGATACCAATCGAATTCCCGTCCAATATATTCATATCCCAAAATCTACGTTGAATTCAACGTCAAGGAAATTGAACCGAACTTCAATTGTTGAACATTGAATTCGATTCCAAAAATCCAAACATCACAATTCATATTTTCACATGCATTGTATATACAATCAAACACGTGTCCAAACAAACCCATGTGTATTTGATCCGCCGACACACAATTCTGGGAATCTAAACATCACCGGCCATACGCATTGTAACCAGATGTTTTATGACATTCACAAATAGATCCAAATTCCCATTCACATTCTCACCCATTTCCCATGGACTCTGACCCCATTTAAAGTGCAATATAAACATTTGTTCGCATTAGCCAGACACGCTAATGGATAATAAAAAACGTCAAAAAGGATCTGTGATAAGGGGCAATGTGTCCGTGACTTCGAGGAAGAAGAAAAGGAGAGGAGAAAATAGTCTGTTGGTAGAGCGAAGGAAGGGATGATGTAAAACTAAAGAGTACACTAATATAATTAGTCTGCGTTTTACTACGGCGACGGTTGTGAACCAAGTTCCTTGCAAAGTTGTTTTGCGCTGTGTTAAATGGTATCATGGAATGGAAAATAGTCCGTGTCCAGTGTATTGTGATTTGCTTGTTCTCGTGTTTTGAAACACTCTCTTCGTGTGTGTGCCTTGACATTTGCGCCCACAGTGGTAGTATCCTGCGCAACCTGGTACACGGACGGCGCATGTCATGGGACCTACCTGGAAAAACCAAGGACGCGGCCGTGTATCCACGTATCCATAGTGGGACCAGGACTTAACAACAAATAACAAGCATCCATTCAGGATCCATCGTTCGCTTGTCTTCCTCGGTGATCGAGAAGTACGGAAGCGAACCGTCCTACATTGTTGAAAAAGGTGTTCCTTTAGTTCTGTACATAAGGAAGTATTGTGGCTGTCGGACCCCAAAAGATCGATGCAGAGAAGGGTCTAAGCTGTAGAATTCCTGTACAAGTGGGTACTCGCTCTTTTGAATGCTTTCGGGATACATATATACTAACTGTAACAACTATTCATGAAGAGGATGGAATCGCCTTGATCATGGTGAGAGTTTGGGTTATCCCGATCGTCAGGTCTCCCAAAGTAATTAATGAATCACCTGAGGAGCTTTATTTCGAATATTCGAAGTCTTTCCGTATTATATTCCACACCGGAATTACTGTTTATAACAGCGAAGTTTGACTTAAGTTTCAACTTTGATAATCCACTTCAAAATGTTGTGTTGGAGTCTAGACCGACCGGTGGCACCTCGAATGAGGCAGCTCAAATGTTACTTGTTTGGAATTGATTTTTGGGGTATAAATGACCCCAAAATATTTCAATCCGCCGGTAAGCTCATCGTAGTTGCTCTTGTTTGTAGTCGATTTTTCGGAGAATATCGAGAAGTAGGTTGCGAGTGTTAACTATTCAGAATTATGGAGACACCTTGTAATAAGTTGGATTTTATATCGAGTGTTGTTTAAATGGTAACCTCCCACGCCACCTTATCCGGATCCTTTGGATCTACCAAGACTTTGTGATAGTCGCTGGCTAAGTCAAGCGTGGAGAAGTAGCGTGAGTGACCGAGCCGATCAAGTATGTCCCCAATACGAGGGAGAAGGTACGCATCATCGATGGTTTTTTCGTTCAGTTTCCTGAAATCGACCACAACTCTCCATCGGGGCTCGCTTTCTTTGGAACTACCAATAAGCGTGAGTACCACAGACTTTTGCTGGGTTGAATGATATCATTCTCCAGTATATACTAATTCTGCTCGTTAATCGCCTGCCTCATGCACTCGGGCAGACGGTACATCCATTGGTTAATAGGCGCTTGGTCCTGTACCAAAGGTATTTCATTCGAGATCGCAGTAGTACACGTCACGTAGTCGCCTTTCAAATGGAAAATGTCGTTGAGCTCCTGACATATTTCCATTATCGATTGGCACTCTTGAGCACTTAGGTTTTTTGCTAAGTGGAGTTGCTCGTATAGTTATGCCAACCTTGAATCTTGTGTTGATTCAGCAGACGACTTATGGCGTTTGGGATTGATAGTAAAGAACGTGCGGTTCGAACTGACCCTATGACAGAATCACCAAAAATTGAGCCAATGCGTTACACATCAGGCTACTGGCCGTGCTTAGAATTCGATTTTTAAACTGAAGTATATTCCACTGATGTGAATTGTTTTGTTATCGCTATGGTATACGGCTCTGATGTATTTTCTTATTCGATTTTCGTTCGGTGTTCTTCACTATTTGCTTGTGTATTGTGTGTGTATCTGTTAGAGACGCTACACTACTCCCTCCTCAATAACTTCGTTACGATCAGCTTCGTGTGCGAACGAGAGAACGTCGGAGCAGGCGAGTGTGCCTGTTGCTCTATGCGGAAGTCATGATCGTGTGTGAAGTTCTGTTTACTACGGGAAAGTCAGTGCTGTGTGTACAGATCACGTCGGGGTCACCAATTATGTCGTTTAGGATTGATAGTGAAGAACGTGTGATTCGAACTGACACTATGACAGTTAGAATCACCAAAAATTGAACCAATGCGTTACACATCAGGCTACTGGCCGTGCTTAGAATTCGATTTTTAAACTCAAGTATATTCCACTGATGTGAATTGTTTTGTTATCGCTATGGTATACGGCTCTGATGTATTTTCTTATTCGATTTTCGTTCGGTGTTCTTCACTATTTGCTTGTGTATTGTGTATCTGTTAGAGACGCTACAGACTGGCCATTCAAGAACAGATGTCCAATATACTGGAGGTGGTGTTCCTCCGAAGGTGTGTCCTCGGACACGGCTTTACTCGATCAGAGTGAAGTCCCGTTGACGTATTCACTCGCATCTTCAGGGGAATAATTGAATAATCCCTGGCTGAGTGCAACTCCACCTTAACCCGGTCGATTGTCTGGAGGTAATTCAACATATTAAGTGCCACTAGTTTGGCATGTTGCGGTTCTGCCAAACCCCACTGACTACTTACCTAAAGAACCCCCATCCCTACAACCCAGTCTGCATAAGCTTTCGCTAATGCAATCGCATTAGCACCATAAATGCTTCACGCATCAAATAGATCCAATTTATATAACCTGTAAAGTACCTGTAAAAGAATTCTTACCTTTCATGCATTTCTTCGCATACAATTCGCTGTACGAATCGTTTCCTAACATATCAGGAATCCCAATCTCACCAAGTGCATTTCCCCCTAGACGAATTCCCGAGAACAATATGATTTGGTTTACATATATTATAACCATCATAACAGGGACCAAAACAAATATACGCTTCTCGCGTCTCTTGGCACCAATTAAATCCTACAGCATAAGCAAATGCATATAGGAATTCAATACCATTTCCCTGTAAATAAGCTAGAACCAATTAGCACCATGTGCATGGACATTGCGCCTGTCGTTACAGCTGCAATGCATAGCTTAGACAATGATCTACCCGATCTCAGTGCCATCCCATATTTCTGGATCTGTTTCTCGTGACTAGCGGCAGTGAACAAACAGAAACCCCAATTAGCGCCCAATGAGATTCGGCTTGTTTGCTTAGCCGAACTCACATCCCATTGATGCACATCATTCCTTTTCTCGTTTTCAGATTCGTTTCCATGGCCTTGTGTATGAAAAAAACCAATGTGATCTTCCCTCACACATACACATACATTGCCAAGTCTTTCTTCCTTGTTTTCACTACGAGAGAAACACTTTCTCTCTAGGGAAAACTCACCCCAAACGATTGAATATCGTTGAGTCAAATTCCATCCGCTGACCACAATGGTCACGCGATCTCCCGCTCTCCGTCACTACGGAGACGCGTAAATAAATACCGTCGAGTCGAGTAAGCGCGCTAAAAGTAAAAAGTCGTACAAGTAGTGCACACCAGCCTTTTAATATTTTTCTTGTGCATACGGTTCACTTACCTTAAAAAACCCCCATAACTTCCATCCAATCATATAATTTCGCTAATGCAATCGCATTAGCACCTTAAATGCTTTACGCATCTAGGATTATCTAAGGTATAATCTAAAAAGCTTTAGTAAAAGAATTCTTACCTTTTTCATGCATCTCTTCGCATACAATTCCTGTAAGAGTTCTTTCTTACCTTATCATAAATTTCCTGTAATAAAATTCATCGGTTCGCATATCATACGACCGCATATCAGGGAATCTTACTCTTGAGTTGGCTAATCCCAGCCTCAATATGTGTACATAAAAACTATCTACGCACACATCGGCTGTCGACCCTTTTAGCCAGCGATAAATAGTCCAACACCAGCTGCATGTAATTAGCACCATCAACGCTGAGACTATTCCACAAACTCACACCATGAGTAAACAAAAGACCGCTGTCCTTCATCAGGCATTTTTTTTTTTTTTTTTTTTTTTTATTAGACTTCTCTCGGGAGAGGCAAACCTATAGCGCCGAGTGGGCGCCCCGAGATGCCATCAAATAACTGTTGCAGTTCTTTTTGAACAGTTGCAGGTTGTAACGCTCCGGGAACACTCGCGTGGGAAGGGAGTTCCACAGCTTCCCCGCTCTGTAACGGAACGAGTTCTGATACAGGGATGTTCGCGCTGTCGGGAGATGAACCACAAACGGGTGCGATCCGTCGGATTGTCTTGTGGAGCGCATATAAGCCGAATTGCGTGGAACAATGCCAAGAATCTCCGAAGAACAGCACCCGTGATAATATCTGTAGAACAGACAGAGGTCGGCCACGCGCCTTCGATGTGATAGCGACTGTAGTCCCGACGTCAGCGCCGAGTCCCCGATCAGGCGGATCGCTCGTCTTTGTACGCTCTCAAGTAGGTCGAGGGTATGTTTAGGAGCCGAGCTCCAAACATGAGAGCAATATTCGAGCGCGGGTCTAATTTGAGATTTATATAGGAGAAGAAGTTGGGCCGGAGTAAAATATTTCTTGGCTCTAAAAAGATAGCTCAGTTTTCTCGAGGCCGACCTGGCGATGCTCGACACGTGTTTATGCCATGATACATTCCCACAGACCGTGACGCCGAGCAGTTTCAAGCTATCCCCAGCCTCGAGGGCCCGGCCATTCATCATCAGCTGTGGAACCGATGATCCGGTTTTCTTTGTGAATGTTGTATACTGGGTCTTCGTTGCGTTGAAGTCGACAAGATTGGCCTTTCCCCACTGCAGGACTTTATCTAGATCCTGGTTCAGAGAGTCAATCTGTCTACATCTCAGCCGGTGCGACGTTGAAGCACCAATCGGCCGATCACTCGAAAAGGAGGAAACAAGCGTACTATCATCCGCAAAACTGAACACTTTGTTATCCGTTGTCTCCAACAAATCATTTATGTGAAGCAAGAACAAGGTTGGAGCCAAAATAGAACCCTGGGGCACCCCCGAATTAACAGGATACAGATCCGAACACTCGCCGTCCACAACAACCGGGATCGATCGATTCTCGAGGAAGCTCCTCGTCCAGTCGCAAAGCTGTTGGAAAAGTCCATATGAACGAAGTTTGCTCAGCAATGCCCCGTGCCAGACGCGGTCAAAAGCCTTGGAGATATCTAATGCGACGGCCCTTGACTCACCATGCCGTTCAATCGCAGATGTCCATATATCGGTTATAAGTGTCAAAAGGTCTCCTGTGGACCGCCCGCCACGGAATCCGTATTGACGATCATTCAGAAGACCGTTGCATTCCAAATACTTAACCAACTCTGTATTGATGACTTTTTCCATTACCTTAGATAAAATAGACAGTAATGCTATCGGACGGTAATTTTGTGGGAGCCACTTTTTTCCCGTCTTTGGGATTGGCTGAACTCGAGCGATTTTCCAACAGGCAAGAAAGGTCCTCCGTGCATAAGATAAGCGGAAGAACCTGCCAAGAACCGGCGATAGTTCTGGAGCACAGTTCTTAAGGACTATTGCTGGTATTCCGTCCGGTCCGGTTGCCTTCCTACAATCCAGTTCACGTAGAATGCGCTGAATAGTGCGCGGACGAAATCTCACATCCCGCATGGAAGACTGTACCGGCGAGATCACAGGTGGCTGCAAAAGGCCGGGATCGAGATTTGAATTCGCGGAAAATAAATTCGCGAACATATTAGCTTTATCCTTTGGATTCGATTCTGGCGATACGCAAACAATTCAATCATTCTAGTATCCCAAATGCACATACCATCTAATCAGTTGCAACTTGTTTACTCAGTTGAACTCTCAGGTCATAAATTCCTTTTATCCTACATAGTTCTGGATTCGTTTCACAGTAACCTTCTCACATAAACAAAGATCTCCATGATCCCTTTTTCCTTTCTTTGTTTTAGATTCGTCCCATGGCCTTGTTCCATGAAAGAATCAATGTACACACATACATGTGTGCCGTGACGATCTTCGCTATGAGATCGGTTTGGTTACTCCAACGAGAGACTTTACGTCTCTCTTGGAATAGGAAAATGCACCCCTTGATTAAGAGAGCTAGTTTCACTGGCTGAATTCCTTTGACAGCGAGTGAATATCGAAGAGTCTAATTCCATCCGCTGACCATCACGGTCATGCCGACTTCCGCTCTCCGGTGCACACGGAGACGCTAAATACCCCGTCGAGTTTCGTGTAGTTAGAGTACTTTGTATTAATGACAGCAGAAATAGAAAGTGATGTACATCCAATAGACTTTATATTAAATCCGTGATCGAAAATAATGTGTAAAAAATCGTTAACCAATAAAAGACCCATTCATGAATGACAGTCAGTGCGTTTTATTTTCTGTGCTACGGTATCATTATGGACTTCATCAAGTTAAATATTAAAGTATGCCGGTTTGTGTTTCTGTTAATCAACGGTGGAACATTCGTGACGGTTGAGGACGACGTAGAACTCGCACCATTGCCTGGTGCCAAGACGCGTCCTCCAAAGGCACTTTTTGCCCTTTTAAAAATACAATTAGAAAGTAATATCCCCTCTTGTACTTCTTTAGCCACCAGAATTACCTCTTCTTGGATTTGTATGGGTGGCCCAATTATCGTTGATGAACACCCGGGTACTACTGTTGGTTTATTCAGAACGATTTCGATCGCCGAAGGGTTTGTTGGTGGGAGTTCTACCAACGCTTTCCCTTCATTGCGCTCTTCGGTCTTTGAGGTATGGTCTTGTAGGGGCAACGTGCTCCGGCATTGTTTCGCAGCCCTCCCCTGTGTTAGTAGGATCTCCGGGTGAATACCGACCGCGATCTAGACTTTCCCAGATCCCCTTGGTACGGTTCCCCATTCGGCTGGCTTATGATTACCCCTTCCCGTCCTATTACTTACAAAGTCAACGGAAAAACGTTCGCATTTTACGGTTGTTAGGGGAAACTCCAAACACCCTCCCGGCACATTGACCTTGCAATTTTTCGACAGGAAGTCGTTACCCAAAAATCCGTCTTCCGTTAACCCCGGCAAGGAGTAAGCTGCAGGGAATTTCTTGGTGCATCTTGAAATTCCCATAGCAACGTTGTGGCGGTTCCGCCAAACCCCTCGGTTCGCTTTCCTAAAAAACACCCATAACTTCCATCCAATCATATAATTTCGCTAATGCAATCGCATGAGCACCTTAAATGCTTTACGCATCTAGGATTATCTAAGGTATAATCTAAAAAGTCCCTGTAAAAGAAAACTTACCTTAATGTATCTCTTCGCATATAATTTCCTGTAAGATTTCTTTTCTACCTTTTCAATAATCCCAAAACCTATTCGGCACCTTCGGTTCCCAGGCAAATCTCAATTTCCCACACCTGCACCGCAATCTCCACCCAGCATACCTGAAACATTTCCTTTTACAAGGACATTTAATGCATACAACGCGTTATATAAAATTCCTAGAAATAATTCTTTAAAGTGCATATGGCATCATGAATCCCAAGCCAATCGGCACCCTTTGTCTGTGTTAAAATCCTATGTCGGACAGCTTGTTTTTACAGATGCCATAAACCATATTTCTACGCATGTAAACGTGCATAAGATCCAACTCATGGTTTGTTTTTCCACTAACAAACAATCTTCAATTTCTTTCACTGTCGCAGCTAATTACCCGGAATATACAAAGGCATGCAAGGGATTCGTTCGGCCACCAATCCCATTAGCACCTTTTTTTCCCAACGTCGATAATAGCGACGACGCATTGCGTAAATAATGAACCGCATTACCAACGGCGCATTTGGTCATATCTCCCTTTTGTCTTTGCCGCCTGTCTGCTTCGTTTACCCATTGCCCTCGAGCACGTGTAAACAACTCAGATCTGAACGATCGCACACATACCACCATGATCTTCATTACAAGATCTGGTTTCCTATTCCACCAAGAGAGACTTTACGTTTCTCTGGTGGTAGGTAAAAACGATATCCTTAGTGGAGAGGATACCTATCACGACACCAGAAACTCACCCCATAAGCGAATCATCTCTGCACGAGGTGATTATCGCCGTGTCCTTTACCATCCGCTGACCACTATGGTCATGCCGCTCCTTCTGTCTGTAGCGCTGCAGACACGCGTAAATACATACCCGGAGTCGTGTGGCTAATCGTTTTTAAAGTATTTTCGTAAAGTTGTAAACGTAACGAACCGCAGACGTGTTGGCGATCGTGTCAAAGTTGGTGAAAGTATTAATTAAAATTTTGTCATTTTATGTGTTGTCCGATTTTGATATACATTCATAAATCTAAGTGAAAGTATAAACCTAACGTAAATGTATTTCAATCCGTGTACGTATGTCTCCTCAATAAATCGTTGTTAAACTTAAAACAAAATAACAAGGACCAAATAAAATTAAAGAACTTACTTCGAACAACATAACCTGCGTGTTTTCTTTACTCCCGGTTGTGGACAAACGTGGCGGCGTTTCGTTCTTCTTTCGGTTCGGTGTTTTACGCGGCGAACAATTTATGATGGAGGAGGAAGTGAACGGAGTGTCCGTGTTAGGCACAATACTTCCTCCCCACAACGTCCCCTCGACTTATTTTTGTCAAAAATTAAGTCGAGGGGACGTGGATCTTTGGACACCCACAGCATGTTTAGTGTGGAGTGCTTTCAGCTTTAAGAGGCTGATATCAGCGCCGGTGTCCACGATTAGGCGTGTAGTGTTTACAAGAATCGTTTTAATAAGAACTCGCCGCCTTGGCCCGTTCACCCAGATGATAAGACTTTAAGCAAATGTCCACAGTGCAATTGGTACCCAATGATAGTGACGCCTTTGGGCGGTCACAATCGAATGAGAAAGTCCCACAACTTCTAAGTTTGAATTTATCTCTGGAAAAAACAGTCTTTTATTTTTAGTTTGATGGAAAAGAACTTTACTTAATGACTTGAATTTTAAGACTAGCTTATTCATAATTACAAATTTACCTTCTTGGTTCGCTTTGTATTCTTCTGATCCATCATTCAATTTGGGAGGACGGTCCGTCTGAGCTTACATTCGTTTCATAATCACATTCGCGGGTCTTTTTTCTTGAGAATTTTTTGTGTCAAAAATACTCTCACGAATCGTTCTGATTATTCTTGTGAATGCCAATAACAGACACCTGAGTGGTTGGTATGGTCTACGTGAATCAAAAGATGCTTATCGGCATGACGGCCACACTGGCAGCAACCCAGGCCCGAGTATGAGTATAGGATTAGAGCTGAGTTTTCTTCGGTCAGTCAAGTGAACTGAGTGGTTGAGTCACGTCTGCTGTAGTAAACTTTAGAAGAGTCAGTTAAAGAGAAGTTAGTGAATTTTGTTGTTGATTATGACAAATAGTATAAATGCAAAATGTTATACGTTTAGATAAATTTGGATTCAGTCTCGGCAAAAAAAAAGATAAGTGAGTTCTATTCAAAAATTTCCTTACTACAACCAACACCTTGTTCCCCGTATACCATCATTGCGAGTTCATCACAGAAAGGTTTAACAACGTCTGCACGTATTAGGAATTCTTTGAAAGAAAAGAGGATTGGGTTCAATATGAGGTGAAGCCAGCTAAAACTTATTCAAGAACTTAATTCTAGTACTTCGGATCCATTGGATTCGGCATTTTTGTAAATTAACTTTTATCCGTCACGTACGATTCAAACAACGTTGGCAGCCAATCTTTTCTTTTATCCTTCATATGCTAACTGTTCTGCCCTAGTTTTAGATGTTATAATTCTTTTAACGAGTGCAATTAAGAAAAGAATAATTACGTGTTACACCTCTCAAAGGTCACATCGTGGGTAGATTTTCACGTTGCAGGATGTAACAAGGTACAAAAAATGTGATGAGTTATCTAAACTCTTCAAAAAAATGTGTCTTATATGCTCACAGATTATTGCAGTTTTAAATATGCACTGGCTTGGTTAATGTATGTTGCAATTCTGTACTCTTTCCAAACGTTCAGAAACACGGCAATCATGTCTTTAAATCAAACACTCTCTGGTGAATAGTTGGAAGGAGTCTAGGCCCCAGACGATGTAAACTTTCTGTTTCACAGGAAAAACTTTTTGGATGTTTTTCATGTTTTTTTTCTTTTTGTTCTGTGTTGTGTGTTTACTCCTTCTTTCATCGTAGTGTTATATGACCGACAAAAAGTTGTCCTATAAACTCCCATAAAAATAGTTTATGGATGTTTAAACTTTTTACTAACATCTCAGCAGCAGTTGATTGCTTCATGGTAAGAATCTCCTTGAAAATTTACTAGAAGTAGTTTTTGACTTAAGGAAGAAATACTTACCGCTTCTGTGTAGTTATTACATCGACTGCAGGATATTTTCAATTCATGGATGCATAGTCAGTTTGAATAATGTATCCATGGCGAGGAATTTTAGATCTGTCATAATTTTAGTAAGTTATTGCAAAATACTGCCAGGTGTAGCAGAGTTGATCCAGATTGGGTTGACTGATTTAAAACGCATATAGCTGTGGTAATGTTTATATATTGTCCCGAATTTTGTTTTTATATTCTGACGCCTTGTGAGTAGGACGTCTGAATATTCTCACAGCTAGCCCAGCTTGTCGTAAGAGGCGACTAAAGGCCGAGTGGTAGCCGGGGTCCCAACGCCCTGTGCGCCCGGTGAAATACCACCCCATCAAGCTTTACGCTCCGTGAAATAGTCGGAAGAAATCCCTTGCCATCTTTCGGAGCTTGGCTGATGGACCGGTTCGAGAAAAGATTGGTTAGGTGGTAGTCGGTCCTAAGGTGAGATACCACCCCGTCACGCTGTATATTCCGTGATATCGCCGAGAGAAATCTTCGACGGTGTCTCGGCTGTGTGGCTGATGGCCCGGACTGACACGGAGATAAGTCATTATGGTACCTTCTGATATAAAGAATTCCGGAGGTAAACTTGTCCCCCATTCCGATCTCCGGGGGGGACTATGTCAGGGGGAACATCATGCAGATATCATGATAAATAATGGAACTTTCAGAGGTTCGTCATCACATAACCGTGCTCGCTCTCGAGGCTCTGCCCACGCTCGACTGGTAACGGCATTTTGTAACATCAGGGGCATCGGTCTCACCAATACGAATGTAAACGCCGTCCACCAATATTTGCAAACAACGAAACCTGATATCCTTCCCCTAACAGAGACCCAGGTCGATTCGTCAACTGATTCCACATATCTTCGTTGCTCAGGATGCGACTTACATTCGAGATTCCGTTTTAAGGGCGGAGTCCGCGTCTTTGCGCGGTCCAATTTGGCTTGCCAGAGGATGGAGGCGTTGGAACCCAATAATATGGACATCATATGGTTGAGGGTCGTGCTGATGAATTCCGTTAAATTTCTTTGTTGTCCTTACCGTTCCCCGAATGACGATCGACGGCGACATTTTTCGAACATCTTTCTCATACCGTCGACTGGATACAGATCAACCACACAGCTTCCGATATTGTTGTCCTTGGCGGTCTTAATGTGCACAATTCCGGCTGGTTGTTACATTCTAACAGAACCGACGAGGCTGGGAGGCTGGCGGATATGTTTGCTGTAAGCCACAACTTGACTCAACTCGTGGGGGAGCCAACGGGAGTGCCGGATGCCCGAGGCGATTATGCGAACACCCCGGATCTGTTTTTGACATCCGAACCGAGTATTTATACTGTAGAGGTTTCTGCGCCATTGGGAAACTCAGATCACTGCTTGGTATCTGTCGCGCAGGCACTTGCATATCAAGCGAATAACCGACCTAGGCAGCTTCGCCATGTATGGAAGTATGGGGCTGCTAATTGGGACGATTTGATAGATTTCTTCGCATCCTTTCTATGGTCCGAGGTGTGCTTCGGAAACTCCGATGTTAACGCTTGCGCGGAGTCGGTATCAGAGATTATTCTCCTGGGGATGGAGATGTATATTCCACATTCCATCAAACGAAGTTCGTCTGATAAACCTTGGTTTGACAAAAAATGCGAGCTGATTACAGCGGCAAAAAATAGAGCTTTTAAGCAATGGCGCTCCAATCCCACCGATGTTAACAGAACGAATTTTTTTAGAATCAGAAACGCGTGCAACCAGGCGATTGATACCGCGAAGAAGGCTCACAACGACAGAGTGACCAATAAACTCCTTCGGTGCCCAACTGGTTCGCGCTCCTTCTGGTCAATGGCAAAGGCTGTCAGCAGTAACTTTGCTTCCTCCTCTTTCCCTCCGTTGGTGACAGACAGCGGGACGTTGGTCACGAATCCAAAGGATAAAGCTAATGTGTTCGCGAATTTATTTTCCGCGAATTCAAACCTCGATCCCAGTCTTTTGGAGCCACCTGTGATCTCGCCGGTACAGTCTTCCATGCGGGATGTGAGATTTCGTCCGCGCACTATTCAACGCATTCTACGTGAACTGGATTGTAGGAAGGCAACCGGCCCGGACGGAATACCAGCAATAGTCCTTAAGAACTGTGCTCCAGAACTATCGCCGGTTCTTGGCAGACTCTTCCGCTTATCTTATGCACGGAGGACCTTTCCTCCCTGTTGGAAAATCGCTCGAGTTCAGCCAATCCCAAAGACGGGAAAAAAGTGTCTCCCACAAAATTACCGTCCGATAGCATTACTGTCTATTTTATCTAAGGTAATGGAAAAAGTCATCAATACAGAGTTGGTTAAGTATTTGGAATGCAACGGACTTCTGAATGATCGTCAATACGGATTCCGTGGCAGGCGGTCCACAGGAGACCTGTTGACACTTATAACCGATATATGGACATCTGCGATTGAACGGCATGGTGAGTCATTGGATATTGGATATCTCCAAGGCTTTTGACCGCGTCTGGCACGGGGCATTGCTGAGCAAACTTCGTTCATATGGACTTTCCCAACAGCTTTGCGACTGGACGAAAAGCTTCCTTGAGAATCGATCGATCCGGGTTGTTGTGGACGGCGAGTGTTCGGATCTGTATCCTGTTAATTCGGGTGTGCCCCAAGGTTCTATTTTGGCTCCAACCTTGTTCTTGCTTCACATAAATGATTTGTTGGAGACAACGGATAACAAAGTGTTCAGTTTTGCGGACGATAGTACGCTTGTTTCCTCCTTTTCGAGTGTTCGGCCGATTGGTACATCTGCGTCGCATCAGGTGAGATGTAGACAGATTGACTCTCTGAATCAGGATCTAGATAAAGTCCTGCAGTGGGGAAAGGCCAATCTCGTCGACTCCAATGCAGCGAAGACACAGTATACAACATGCGCAAAGAAAAGTGGATCATCGGTTCCACAGCTGATGATGAATGGCCGGGCCCTCGAGGAGGGAGAAAGTTTGAAATTGCTCGGCGTCACGGTCTGTGTGAATGTATCATGGCATAAACACATGTCGAGTATCGCCAGGTCAGCCTCAGGAAAACTGAGTTATCTTTTTAGAGCCAAGAAATATTTTACTCCGACCCAACTTCTCCTCCTATATAAATCTCAAATTAGACCCGCGCTCGAATATTGCTCTCATATTTGGAGCTCGGCTCCTAAACATACCCTCGACCTACTTGAGAGCATACAGAGACGAGCGATCCGCCTGATCGGGGACTCTGCGCTGACGTCGGGACTACAGTCGCTATCACATCGAAGGCGCGTAGCCGATCTCTGTCTGTTTTACAGATATTATCACGGGTACTGTTCTTCGGAGATTCGAGGTATTGTTCCACGCCATTCGGCTTATATGCGCTGCACAACTGCAATAGTTATTTGATGGCATCTCGGGGCGCCCACTCGGCGCTATAGGTTCGCCTCTCCCGAGAGAAGTATACTAAATTAAAAAAAAAATACCCTAATTTGTTACATTAATTTTTTGTTTATGTATTATGTTGTAAAAGGAGCACAACTGATATAACTTTTATATTTCCTATCTCAAGCACTTTATAGTAAATTATTGGTCCCAAAATTCTTATTTCTGCAAAAGTATTTATTTTTTTTTTTATCTCTGGCGCAAGACTAATGACCTTGCCCGAAAAAAATAATCATTATGGACTTGCTAAATAAGGCCGGGACCGGTTCCCGGTTGTAGTGCCGATGATGATGATGATCATTTTTTTTAAGCTTAAGAGTTGTGTTCAGGTAAACCTGTCGTTTTAAGTAGTCAACGACGAGGCCTCAGAGGTATAGTCTATGTAACCAGAAGTCCAAACGAAATCAGCATTTATGTAATTGATTTGGTATCGAAACTTTATGTGTATCATTCGTCAAAAATGTACACTGTGATCCCCCATGAGGTTTGTGGGTATTCATCGGAGTAAAGAATATAAAATATGGACTGATGAGATCGTTCGCAATTCCTTATAACGTATTGCAAATAACAAAATATACATACCTGCCTTTCGTGGTTCATGTCAAGGATGTTTTAATCCACTTTAGCATCGCAAGGTTTTTCTTTATCATCCCATTTTCCATTTTATAATCATATTTTATTTTATATCTACATATTATACTTAAACTCTAGTTTATGAACACTAAATCTTAACTTACTTGTCCCAAGTAGACATGTAGCATTTCCAACAGATACAAACGAAAACGCAAACCATAGTCGGGAACCAACATCTAAAGCGCCCAAAGGATGAAGTCGAAGAGATGCTTACACTACAATGAGAATTTAGATGTTAAAAATGCCGTGTATTTTTTTGATGTTTTCGCATTCAACTTAACTGACTTCCATTACCAACTTACTCTTTTATTTTTAATAAATCTAACCGTAGCCGACTTGTGAGCGCCAACAAGACAAATCGTGGGCAGCTGTCTCGTGATCCGTACCATCGGACCAGTTGTGCAATCCATTTTGGGAATCTTAAATATACACAAGATACCCAATTGCATTATCGGTTCGCGCGAGAAGTCTTACTGTGGGATCCTAAGCAAACAAACGGATCTCCACATACGCGTCCGAGTGCAGTGCAACGTTATCTGTGCGATCCTAGGCACATAACCGGATCTCCACACACGCGTCTTAGTACAGTGAAAAGCGCGAGGATATACACGCGAGTGATGTGCACTGCGGGAAAACTCGCTACTCCTCCCATTCCTTGTGTCTGTTTTCCTTTTTTTCAGACCTCTGTTTGCGTCCCTCAGGCATCGATACTCTCGGTTGATTTATAATCTTTCGAGAGTTTTTGGTGTCTACGTGGCATAACGCTCGTCACGGAGGGGATGTGACCTGTATTTCGGCATGGATCTAGTGGGGCACCTGCTACAAGGGCATAACACCTGTAGTGGTTGCTTTCGCTCATCTATCGCTGGTCCCGACTTGCATCCTTTCCCGAGGTGGTATTGGTTTTCTGTGTATGGGCCATTTCAATGGTCAAACAAGTTATTATTCTCATCGCCCCCTTGGTATAACCGCAGACTCCGCACACTCCGTAACAAGAGAAATAAGTTGTGGAACATTTTCTTAAATACGCGTTCTCCTCTGGACTATTCCAACTATCTCGGTCACTTTTACCAATTCACCGAGCTTTATAGCTCCCTTTACCACAATTACCTTGCCAAAGCCCAACTGAATCTGATCAATGACCCCAAATCCTTCTACCACTTTATCAACTATAAACGGAAATCAGATGCCTATCCCAACTCTCTTTTCTACGACTCAACTACTTCATCTGACTCCCAAACCATAGCCAATCTTTTCGCGTCCTTCTTCAAACTATCGTTCACGGGCGACTCGTTCGAGCCTAACCCCTCCTACTTTACGGGCATGTTTCAATTCTCCCTTGGCCCACTCATCCCTCTGCACATACAACAACACCAAGTTAAAGAAAAACTTGAACAACTTAAAGACGATTTCAGTCCCGGCCCAGACGGACTCCCTGCTATCTTCTTAAAAAAATGCTCCTCTTCTCTCTCTCTCTCCCGCTCGCGTCAATCTTCAATCTATCCCTTGCACAAGGTCTATTTCCCGACTTTTGGAAATCCTCCTACATAACCCCCATACATAAAAAGGGGCCTAAAATCGATATATCCAATTATCGTCCCATTGCTAAGCTTTCGCACATTCCTAAACTGTTCGAAGGCCTTCTATACGAAGCGTTACGTTTTCGCTGCAGCCCCATCATCTCTCCTAACCAGCACGGCTTCCTCTCCGGCAGGTCCACTACTACCAACCTTGTAGAATTCACATCTCACACACTCCTTGCCCTAGAGAACGGCGATGAGGTTGATGTAGCCACTACCGACTTTAGCAAGGCCTTCGACAAGATTTCCCATAAACTCATTCTCTTTAAATTATCTTCCCTCGGTTTTGAACCGCTGTTGATTAAGTGGATCTCATCCTACCTTAACTCTCGAACCTGTCGGGTGCGATTTAGATCCACCCTCTCCGATCCTTTCTCTCCAACCTCGGGTGTCCCCCAGGGCAGTCATCTCGGCCCCCTACTATTTATCCTTACCATAAACGACATAGGTTCGAGCATCAATCACTCCCTCATCTCGCTTTACGCGGATGATACCAAAATCTTCAAGACAATCCGCTCTCCCCTTGACTCCTCACTTCTCCAATCGGATCTTGACAGCTTTTCGACATGGTGCCAAAATAACTGCCTAGATTTGAATATCGCCAAATGTCACACAATCACCTTCTCTCGGAAACGCCCCCCCCCTCCCAGCCACGTTCCTATCTCTTGCTAGGCCAACCGATAACATCGGTTGAATCAATCTGCGACCCGGGCGTCCTATGTGACAAGGAACTTAGATTTACCGCACATATCGATAACACAATCCTAAAAGCGAACGCCGCCCTTGGCTTGTAAAACGCCGGTCGAACTAATTCCTAAACCCCTACGTCACCCGATCCCTCTACACAACTTTTGTCCGGCCACTACTCGAATATGCCAGTCAGGTCTGGTCCCCGTATCAACAGTCTCACATTCGTAGGATCGAGGACGTTCAACGTCGTTTTTTGCGCTTCGCCCTCCGTGGACTGAACTGGGAAAACCCACTCATTCTCCCACCATACACAGACCGGCTCCTTCTAATCAATTTTAACACGCTTGAAGAGCGCAGAATCCATGCTGACATCATCTTTATCCATCGCCTTCTGTCAGGTTCAATCAATTGCCCATGCTTGCTCTCCTCTTTATCATTTTATACAAACCCCCGTAATGTGCGGAACCCTCGTCTGTTTTACGTGCCCACTCATCACACGTCTTACGGCGTTAACGAGCCCATCTCGCGTATGCTACGACATGCCAACTCTTTCCCCACCTCCTTTTATTTCAACCTCTCCACTCCTGCCCTCAAACGACGTCTCAGAATAAACCCGTCCTAACCCCACCCACCTCAATTTCAAATCTCTCCCCCAGCTCTCCAGCACCGCCCCTTACCACTGTGTAGACGTACCCCTCACTGTCACACCTCAAGCCCTCTTCTCCTTCCGTGTCTTCTTTTTTTTCTTCTTTTGTTTTTTTTTAATTATATATATATATATTTTTTTTTATTTGTTTACTTTTTTTTTTTTTTTTTTTAACTACTCGTACTACTTTAGTTTTTAAGTTAGTCTGTAAGTTGTTATATTATATTAGCTTAAGTTGCTTGGATTAAGCCTAAATAAATAAAATGGATCGGGAATTTCGCGTTAATTTGTGTAACATTCACGACTTGAGATGCAATTTCTCTTCTGTGTCTGCCCATGTTTCTAGCCAGAATCCAACTATCCTTGCACTTAGTGAAACCGTAATTTGAATTTAATTTTTAAACTCGACTATACTCCACTGATGTGAATTGTTATGTTATCGCTATGGCATACGGCTCTGATGTATTTTCTTATTCGATTTTTCGTTCGGTGCTATTCACTACTTTGCTTGTGAATTGTGGGTGTATCTGTTAGAGTCGCCATAATGTCTTTGTCGATTAGGGAATTTCCCGAAAAAGCTAATTTAGCTATTAGTTTTAATGATATGATTTCCATCCGGTCCTCGATTGTTGGGAACCCAGCTTTAGCCAGTATATTTTTTATTGGTGTCGTTCTGAATGCAAAGGTGCTTCTTCTAGCGGCTTGGTGATAGCTGGGTTTTATTATATTTAGATTAGTTTTTGGACTATTACCATAGATATAGATCCCGTAGTATATTTTACTTAAAATTAGAGCTTTAGTAATTTTACATAGAGTGTTAACGTGTACGTTACTTTTCTTGTTGCTTAAGTATTTAATAATATTCAGCCTCGCTGCTAATGATACTTTGAGTTCTGAACAATGTTGTATCCAGGTATACTTATTGTTAAATGTTATTCCTGGCACCTGAGGAATTTGACCATTCTAAGATATCTTTCACTGCTTCAGTTAAAATGTTTTTGCAGAAAGTTAGATCACTGGATTTACCTAAGATGTATATATCGTCGGCGTAAATGCAATGATCTAGATGTTTCTGTTTGTGTATTATTGTACTTATGTGGTCAAAGGCGATCATGTATAAAACAACTGACAATGGGGATCCTTGAGGGATTCCGTTGTGTAATGGAAATGTATTGGAGTAAATGTGATTTGCTTCACATTGGAATTTTCTATTGCTTAGAAATAATTTGACGTACCTATATATATTGTTGGCAATTCTCCATTTTAACAATTTATTAAGTACGGTGTGAGTGCCTATTCTGTGGAAGGTTTTCTCAAAATCAAGAGAGAGTATTGCGACGTGATTTTTGGCTGATAGAGCCTTTGCGGTGTAGTGGTCAATGTGGAGTAAGGCGTCTGTACAACCCCTGTTGGATTTGAAAGCTACTTGGTTGATGGATGTCAATTTCTTTGTTTCCATAAACCAGAGTAGACGTTTGGCTACGATTTTTTCTAATACCTTTGCGGGACAATGAATTAAGGCTATGGGACGGTAGCCCTCCACCGTATCTTTATCTTTGTTCGATTTGGGAATAGGTATTAGGACCGCGGTTTTCCATATTTGTGGAATGTGTGATGTTTCAAGTATTTTATTGTATAACTTTATAATTATTTTTTTTCCATAATGTGAAAAGGGTAAGATATTCGATCTCTCCCTGGAGTTTTGCCCTTAGTTATACTAAGTGCTGACTCGAATTCGATAAATGAGATGGGTTGTTCAATGCGTAGAGCTGCAGATTTAGGAGTTTGCAAAGATAGTGGATTGTTAACGGATTCAATTTTTTTACGATTGAATTCGGGGTGAAAATTATTGTTGCCTGAGAATTGCGACCAGGTTTTTGCGAAGAGTTGGCTTATTTCCACTGTGTCTGAGATTGTAGTATTTTCGGAATTAAGGGATGAGATAATTGTCGGATTGTGATTACCACTTAGGCTTCGTATTTTATGCCATATTGTGGTTGTGGAGGATGTTGGATTGATTGAGGAGTAGATTTTCATAGGTTTTGCAACATCTGGCCGAGTGATGTCATGATGGAAAATGACGGAGTCATGGCTAGGTTGCATATTCTCTGACCTTTTATTTCAATGTTATATGTATAAAAAATGTATTTATTATATATATGATTTCACGAATTGTTTTTAGTAGCAAATTAAAGTTTCTACAATAGAATTAAGATTTCTTGACGAATTTTATAATCTTCATAAATGATAAATTTTGAATGCCAAAAAATCGTATATGACATATTTTCACTTTTTTGTCCTCATATCCTCGAATATTTTCAAAAGTTTGTGGTTCATGTTGATATATCCTTGAAGAGCACGAATCACTACCGCAGAAAGTGCCCAGACTTGTACTATAAGAGCCCATAGCCACACCATCGTGATAAACTGATAATTTAATTTCCAAACTTCGGGGAGACTAACGAAGAACTGATAACAGCCTGCTAACCACTTTTGAAAAAACTGCATTGTCCAAGGGATCAACGTCAACCAGCAAAAATGTCTCCATTTGTCGACATCTGTTGTCCATTCTTCACATCCACAGATGTGCGATATATGTCCTGGTACCGTGATGATTGAAAAAAAGAATGCCGCAAACACATCGGAATCCTTCAAAGAAAAATGTATGCGCATTCTGTTTTTGAAGGAAAGTGACAAGAAGGATTTTCGCACGACTTCTTTGGCCGTGACCACTTGGACCAAGATCATACACCACAACATCACCAGGAACATCAAATTAACCCTCCATGCAACCTCCTTCGCCAAGCTCAGATACTTTTTCATTTCTTCGCAACTTAATATTTTAGATTTCCAACAAACTATAACCTAGCACTAAATCTCTGTTGGTTACAAATAAAATAGGGGAAAATATAAGGATGCAGAAATATTAGAATAAAAAATCAAAATGAAAAAAAATGACCAAATTCAAAAATATCTTACCTATGAGCTCTTACTAATGTGATCTATATTCGACCGATACCAACGCGTTACTGATTTGATTTCCGGTTTTATTAAGACTCGTAAACAAGGAAAGGCATGCTGTAGTGATTGATTTTCTGTAATCAAGTTTCGATTTTGGAGTGCACACTTCTTTGACAGTTCGTGTAATTCAGTGGTACCTCCACAAGGGCTTACATGGGTCTCGAAGGTTTAAAAGCATGTTTTCTTAATTTCATTTTTGATATAAAACAAATTTAATTCATACTCTTCAGCAAATACACAGACAATATTTAGACAAAGTTTTATGAAACGTTTATCAAACAGTATTGAAACCTTAGCGGTAGTGAAATGGTTTTTAGAGATCCTCGGCAAACAGACATCCTAGCCGTGGTCAGGATAATTTCTTATCGTGTTATTGGAAATCAAAATACCGAATATTATCCTCCTACTGTAGGCGTACAGCTGGTTCTAAGAACGAACAGTTTTTGAAAACATTGAGATTTACATTTTTGAGGCCGTTGTATGTAGAAAAGTAGAATTTTCAGTCAAGTCTACACCACAAATTGTCGCCTATATGGGCGACGTAGATAGTGTGGTAATGCAGGCTATTGAGTCATCAATCCTACAAATAAAATTGAAAAATATTAAAGAGTGTTTTTTAAACTGTGGTATTAAAGACTTTACAAAAATACAAGAGCTTCTTAACCCGTTAAGCGGGGAAATCCGTTTTTAATTACGCAACATATGGGCGTGCACTTTTTCGTAAAGACGTGTTGTTACGTCCCCCCACGTGCCGTAATTTAATATTATTCAATTTATTTTTATTCAATGCTTGGAATTAATTAAAAGCGCTCTGGACCTGTTCACAGGTACAAACAAGAGAAAAGGAACAGAGCGCCAAACAACTTCCCTCTAAAAACAGACCAAATTGTTTCTATATTTTTTTTTTTGTTACAATAACGCGCGCACAAAAAGGGATTTTGGAGTAACCTTAAATGTCGCAGCACAGCGCGAGCGGAAGGAGAGGAGGGGATAGGGAAAGGAGGTATCGATGTACATTGGTCAATAAATTTATTTTACAAGAAAATGTCTACACCTACACCATCACCTGAGCTCTCGATTAGAACTACCGGATTTACATCTTTTTTTATTTACTTCATTTTTTGACCGAAAATTAATAGTTACAATAAGTAATACTGTTAATTTATAATAGATTGGTTATATAATAATTGTTTAGATGTTATTTGTTAACATTTTCGAAACAGTTTTTTTTATATGTGCTTAGGATATAATGGGATTTGGATATTTGTAATTTTTATTTTTCTTGAAAAAAAAGGTCAGAAAAAAACCAGGAACTCTGTTTTAATATAAACTAAAGTGTAAATACTTAGCATATTTAAAATTACTTAACATAATTTAATATAACTTAATCTAATCTTATTTACAATTTATAATATTTGATATTGCAATATATATAATACGTACCCGGATGTGGTACACGTTGTTAATGCATTTATTACACCGTAGCGTATTCGGCGTAACGTAAAAACTGGGGAATAGGGAAGTAAACAAAGATGGATAGACCAATAGTCGTTTACGGGAAAAGGTGATTGAGTGACATTTGGCAATATTTAGTTCGAGGCAGTTGTTTTGGCAGCAAATTGAAAAGCTGTCGAGATCCATTTGGAGAAGTGAGGAGTCGACAGAAGAGCGGATCGCCTTGAAGAGTTTAGTGTCGTCCGCGTATAGAGAGATGGAGGAGTGCTTGATACTGGAGTCTATATCATTAATAGTAAGAATGAATAGCAAGGGTCCAAGATGACTGCCCTGGGGAACCCCTGACCTGGGGAGATAAGGACTGGAGAGGGTGGATCCAAATCTGACACGGTAGGTTCGATCGTTAAGATAGAAAGAAATCCACTTAATCAGTAGGGGCTCGAAGCCAAGGGAGGATAGCTTAAAAAGGATGGGATCGTGCGAGGTTTTGTCGAAGGTCTTGCTAAAATCGGTAGTAATTACATCCACTTCGTTGCCGTTCTCTAAGGCACGGAGAGCGTGGAATGAGAATTCAACTAGATTGGTGGTGGTCGAACTACCCATAAGGAAACCGTGCTGGTTGGGTGGGATGATGAATTTGCAGCGGTAACATAACGCGTTGTTTAGGATGCCTTCGAACAGTTTTGGAATATGTGACAGTTTGGCGATGGGACGGTAGTTACTAATATCCGTTTAGGCCCCTTCTTATGTATGGGGGTGACAAAAGAGGATTTTCAAATATTTGGAAAGACACCTTGTGTAAGGGATAGATTGAATATCTTTGATAATGGGAGAGAAAGAGAAGAGGAACATTTTTTAAAAGACAGCGGGAATTCCATCAGGTCCAGGGTTGAACTCGTCTTTAAGCAAGTTTAATTTTTCTTCAACTAGGTGATGCCTAGTAATTTGAAAGATGAAGGGGCCAAGGGAGAATTCGGGTAGGTCTTTGAAGTAAGATCGGTTAGGCTCGAAAGAGTTGTCCGTGAAGGCTTTTTTAAAGAAAGAAGCGAAACGATTGGCACTAGTTTGTGGGTCAGTTGAAGTAATCGTGTCATAGGAAAGGGAGTTGGGATAGGCGCCAGATTTACGTTTATAGTTAATAAAGTGGAAAAAAGATTTGGGGTCATTTATCAGGTTGTTTTGTGTTTTTGTGAGATAATTGTAGTAAAGGGAGTTCTAAAGCTCTATCATCATCATCGGCACTACAATCGGGAACCGGTCTTGGCCTTATTTAGCAAGTCCTGAGGCTTGTTAAATTTTCCATAATGATTTATTTTGTCTGGGCAAATTCGCGATAAAGGAATCAAATATTCGTTTATCACTCTTACATCCAATTCCCCATAATTATCAAACAAAAAATCAAACGCATGGCAAATTGAACCAGATGTTCAATTACCATCCGTAAACAAAACCCGAATCCCAATGCATATCTTCATAATCAAACAAATCCGTATTAAAAGATATTCATTTCCTTCCCATACACACAATTCTAAAATCTTTATCTCCATCTGGATTGTAGCCAGATGTGTACATTTTAAAAATAGATATCCCATTCCTTTTCTGCAGTTTTTCACATACAAATCTCAATAAAGATTTGTATAAACGGGCGATGAATTTTGTATTCGAGGATCAGTCTCTAGGTTGGCGTCCGACGTTTAAGGACGCCAATTATTTAAAGTAAAAATTGAAATTAATTAAAGTAGTTGCAGATTCCAAAAACGGCACTTTATATTGGATTCGGCCGAATTTCAGAACTCTTTTATTCAACAATCGGTCGCCACTCTTCGCGGAGGCCCTGGAAGCACGGTGGCGACTGCAACGGGAGGGGTCCCCTCAGGAGCGGTCTAAAGAGATCCCTGGTCCTTTTCAGGACAAGGAGACACGCTCTCTGAGAGAAGGACCACAACAGCTCGGTGAATTTATAAAAGGAACCGAGAAAGTTGGAGTAGTCCACGGAAGAGCGGTTCTTAGGAAAATGTTCCACAAATTATTCCTCTTGTTCTTAAGAGTACGGACTTTGCGTTTGTACCATGAAGGCGATGAAACCGATGTTCTATGTCGAGAATAAGAGACATATAGCGAAATGGCATTGTACATTTCCTTAAAGAAAGTGGCAATAGCTTCTTCTGCCTCTAGGTGATCAAAATGAAATGCGATTCTGCTAAGATGCTTATTCAGAAGGCGAAAGTTGGCTTTGCGGAAATTGTAGTAAAAAAAGATAATTGCGATATGCTGTCACGATAACGGGATACGAGAGGTGGGGGCTGGTAATTGCCGATGATGGAGAGGGCGTGAGGACTAAGGGCAACCGAGGAATTATATGGGTCCGTTGTAAACACAAGATCAAGTTGCCTCATCATATGATTTGGCACATTACTTATTTGATGGAGGCTTAAGTCGATGAGACCGTCTATAAAAAGACATTCCTTTCTACTAGTGGGGTTTGAGGTGTAAAAGGATTGATCGTCTGACAACGTGGATTGAAGATGGGGCAGGTTGAAATCGCCAATAAAAACGATATCGTCTAGGGAAGTACTTAACTGGGTTAGGTGATCAACCGCTGCTATAGGCAGTTCGTATGACACGATTGGTTGCGAAGGAGGTATATAGAAACACATGATGTATAACGACTTTTGACGTTGGTCAGTTTTTATTGCGACATAGTCAAGATTGGGAGCAGAAGGGAAGTCAATACGAGATCAAGGGAACCTATTTTGGATGGCAAGCAGCACACCACAGCAAGGTGAATCCACATATACCACTGTCGTCACGAGAAACGTTAAAGGTGGAAGGGAATAGTTCTTGACTGTGAATACTCGGGATAAGTTTGGTTTCGGTTAGTGCCTATATATCGAAAGGGGGCGTATGACCATTTTGCAGAATCGATTGCGTTTTAGAGCAGAGTCCTCTGACATTTTGATAGTAGATGGTTAGGGGGAGAGAATTGAGAGTCTTGCGGGGTGTGGGGCGGTTGATTAGAATAAAAAAGATTTGTCCTTGTTGGAAGAGGTAATTTTCTTGTGAATACATAGACGAAAGGCTGATAGATCTTTCGACACTATTTATGGGAGTGTGGCGGTTCCCTTGAACGCCACTACTCATCTACCCATTAACCATGTAAAAACTTCCACCTAGAGCGACCGAAAACCGATAAAACAAGTATTGATTGCTTGCCTAGCAATTAATCATGTACTTACCTTTTTGTCACCCACCTAAAGTATCTCCTAAACCATAATTTCGCTAATTCAATAGCATGAACCACAATAGACATTTTCCTCTCGGGCATCATGTGCTAGAAAGTAATTCGACGGGTGTATGTTGCATCATCGGATTTCTTAGTATGAAAGTATAACATGCGGCATACACCAAGCAACCGACATTACCTGATCAACATCAAGGAAATATACCCTTGCACGTCTGCCGCACACGTGCGGGAGATGCTTTCATTTTCTCCTTTGTGCACATGCCCACATCGGTCGGTCATCCGACCGACAACTACTTAAGCCATACGGCCGACTGTCCAAGGAAGGCGAGTTCTCCTAAATGGATAATGTAGTCGAGAATTCGACTGAGTGGAGATGCCACCAAGATGTGCAGGATCAGCAAAAACGCTGTGTGTGTTGATATAAGGAATGAACATCATCGTTATGATGATTTGCCACAGCTGCAGGAGTTGCTCACGTCCCGGACAACCGTATCTGTGTGTCCGCATTTCGTTTGCTGAGAGATGTATCGTGTGTGTGTGCACATCTTCGATGGGACCGATAGTCGGAGATTGTTGACGATGTGTCGTGTGGGCCGAGGATGCAGAGCGAAGTTTTCGTTTTGTCTTTGGTATTGCACGAACAGTTTTTGAATTTTTACTCAGAAAACAGATATCATTAGAGTGAGTGTGCCGGTCGTCGGTATTTTCGGTTCGAATTTCCTGAAAGTATCTTGAAAGTTTCATTCAGTTTATTACTAAAATAAAGTGTACAGACTACAGTTTCAATTAATGTTAAGTCTACTTCAGATTGAATTTCCTGAAAGTACCTTCAAAGTTTCATTCAGTTTATTACTAAAATAAAAGTGTATAGACTACTTTTTTTAATTGATGTTAATTTCCTAAAACAATATTGAAAGTTTTTATTAAGAAGTGATATTTTTTTAGTTCCGGTTATGTTTTATTTATTACATATTGACAATAAAGAAAATCCTGTGTCTGTAAGACGGAGTTTAATTTTCTTGTTTAATTATCAGCGAGTGATGAAGACTCGATATAGCGCTTGTTACAAATGACTTTTTCTTCGATGTTGGTATAAGATTTACCACAGGAGCATATTGAAATGTTTGTGGAATTTCATAAACGCGTTGCGAAGGCTAGGAAAGTCGGTAGTTAGGTTTTCCTGCAGAATGGAAACCGCGACGCTGGTTTTCGTCTTACCTTCATACCACAAAATACTTCGAGTATACTCTATATAAATTCAAGAAAATCGTGAGACGATTCGCCAGTTTTTGACGTATGTTATTGTTAACCAAGCAGCAGGCTTATTACTTATAAAATTATTAATTTAAAATAAAAATTATTTAAACTTATTTGTATTTATTATACCTACATTATATCTGAACTGGAGAGAATGGGATAGAAATTAAAATGTCAACTTAAAAAACACGGTATCAATTTCATGAACGATAAAAGTCAACTTGGCGGATTTATTTGGTTTTTTTTCGACTAAGGCAAGTTTCGACCATCCGGTTACAAAAACAAACTAATTGGTAGATCTTCAAAAAGAAAACTGTTTTTTTTAGTCTGGATGTTATACGTATAAAAAATTTATTTATTATTATATATACGATTTCACGAATTGTTTTTAGTGGCAAATTAAAGTTTCTACAACAGAATTAAGAATAAGGGTTTTTTCTTGTAGTTTTCCCTTAATTTATTATTTATTATTCATTAAAATTGTGCTATTGTCATTATATAGATTTAAGATTATAGTTGTAAAGGAATTTCGGTCCTAAACCTTTTAAATACTAGTTGTAAAATATAGCATAAATATAATTATCTACATAATAAAAATTGAATTGAAAAATTGAATTAAGAATTCTTGACAAATTTCATAAACTTCATAAATGATGATAAATTTCGAATGCCAGAAATTCCTATATGATATATTTTCACTTTTTTGTCCTCATATCCTCGAATATTTTCAAAAGTTTGTGGCTCATGTTGATATATCCTTGAAGAGCACGAATCGCTATCGCAGAAAGTGCCCAGACTTATATTATAAGACTCCATAGCCAAACCATCGTGATGAACTGCTGATAATTTACCTTCCAAATTTCCGGGAGACACGAAGAACTGAGAACAGCCTGCTAACCACTTTTGAAAAAACTGCATTGTCCAAGGAATCAACGTCAGCCAGCAAAAATGTCTCCATTTGTCGACATCTGTTGTCCATTCTTCACATCCATAGATGTGCGTCATATGATTGAAAAAAAGAATGCCACAAACATGCCACATCGGAATTCTTCAAAGAAAAATGTATGCTCTGTTTTTGAACGAAAGTGAGAAGGGTTTTGGCACGACTTTTTCGGCCGTGACCACTTGGACCATACTCCACAACATCAGGAACATCATATTAAACCTCCATGAAGCCTCCTTCGCCAAGCTCAGATATTTTTTTCATTTCCTCGCACGTGAATATTTTAGATTTCCAGCGACTCATAACCAACCACCAAATCTGTGTAATAATAAAATAGAATAGGAAAAAGTATAAGGACGAAGAAATATTAGAATAAAAAATCAAAATGAAAAAAAATGACCAAATTCAAAAATATCTTACCTATGAGCTCTTATTAATGTGATCTATATTCGACCGATACCAACGCGCTACTGATTCGATTTTCGGTTTCAGTAAGACTCGTAAACAAGTAAAGGCATGCTATAGTGATTGATTTTCTGTAATCAAGTTTCGATTTTGGAGTGCACACTTCTTTGACGGTTCGTGTAATTCAGTGGTACCTCCTCAAGGGCTTACATGGGTCTCGAAGGTTTAAAAGCATGTTTTTTAATTATACTTTTGATATAAAACAAATTTAATTCATACTCTTAAGCAAATACACAGACAATATTTAGACAAAGTTTTATGAAACTTTTATCAAACAGTATTGAAACCTTAGCGCTAATCAAATGGTTTTTAGAGATCCTCTGCAAACAGACATCCTAGCCGTGGTCAGGATAAGTTCTTATCGTGTTATTGGAAATCAAAATACCGAATATTATCCTCATACTGTGGGCGTACAGCTCGTTCTACGAACGAACAACTTTTGAAAACATTACATTTTTGAGGCGGTTGTTTGTAGAAAAGTACAATTTTTAGTCAAGTCTACACCACAAATTATCACCTACAAGGTCGACGTAGATAGTGTGGTAATGGAGGCTATTGAGAGATCAATCCTACAAATAAAATTGAAAAATATTAAATGAGTCTCTAGGTTGGCGTCCGATGTTTAAGAACGCCAATCACAAAAACCAAATATTGAAATTAAAAAAATTATTTCAGTTTCAAATACCAGCGTTTTATTAGATACGGCCAATATCAGGCCCGTATTCAGCAATCGGTCGTCACTCTTCCCAGAGGCCCCGGAAGCACGGTGGCGACCGCAACGAGCAACTAGGAAGCGCACTGTTAAAGAGAACCTCGTCCTTTTAAAGACAAGGAGACGCGCTCCCTAAGATTTGCAACAACAAAAAATGGTCACACAGTCGATTTAAAACCGCCAACGAGACAGCACGGGCGCTTCTGCCTCGTGATCCTTACCATCGGATCAATTGCGCAATCCGTTTTGGGAATCTTAAATACACATAAGATACCCAATTGCACTATCGGTTGGGGCGCGAAGGCTTACTGTGGGAGTACAGTGCAAATTTTTCTGTGCGATCCTATGCAAACAAACGGATCTCCACACATGTGTCTTGGTGCTGTGAAAAGTGCGAGAAAATACACGCGAGTGATGTGCAGTGCGGGAAAACCTTCTACCCTTTCCATTCCTTGTATCTGTTTTCCTTTTTTTCGCACCTCTGTTTGCGTCCCTCAGGCGTCGATACTCTCGATTGATTAATAATCTTTGGAGAGTGTTTTGTGTCTGAGTGGCTAATGTTCATCATGGAAGGAATGTGACCTGGATTTCGGTACGGAGCTATTGGGGCACCTACTACAAGGGCATAACACCTGTAGTGGTTGCTTTCGCTCATCTATTGCTGGTCCCGACTTGCATCCTTTCCCGAGGCGGTATTGGTTTTCTGTGTAGAGCCATTTCAATGTAGCGGGAATTTCGCGTTGATTTGTGTAATATTCGCGACTTGAGATGAAATTTCTGTTCTGTGTCTGCCCATGTAATTACTAATACAGATATTTCCGATTTTAATCTACCTGGATATAACTTAGTGCCACTGTTCTTTCCACATCGTGTTATAGCCACATACATACGAAATGATATTGCTTATCAGCGTCTGCCACAATATGGGCTCTGTTCCAACCCAGAATTTAATTTCTCTTGGCTAAAACTACACGTTCGTAAGCATATCATACATTACTGCTTTCTTTACAGAAGCCCAAACTTGGATAGAAATGCATCCTTTCACGAATTTGATGTTCTGTCTAATTCTATCGATAGGATATTGACCCAACCTGGCCACTATTTACAAGGCGTATATTCGTCCCCAAATGGAATTCAACTCCCATATTTGGTCAGGCGCATCCAAAACTGGACTACACGTGCTCGATTGGACGCAAAAACGAGCAGTGAAACTTACTGGGACTCAGCTGTGAGTCGATCAATTCCGTCGTTAGAACATAGGCGCAACGTATCATGTCTATCTCTCTTCTATAGGTATTATCACGGTCGTTGCTCAATAGAACTTGCTCCCCCACAGACATTTTCCCGCGATGTCCGTCAATCGGGGAATGCGCATCAATTCACGTTGAAAGTCAACTTCACGCACACAAAAAAACATAGAGAGTCATTCTTTAGCCAAACCACACGAATGTGGAATACTCTACCTGGTCGTGTGTTTCCTCGTCGTTGTAATCTCCAGGCTTTTAAGACCAATGCACATCGATACCCAGTTTCCTTATTCACTTCCTCTCCTTCCGCTCGCACTGTACTCTGACATTGAAGGGTACTCAAAAATCCCCTTTGTGCGCGCGTTTGTGTAAAAAAAAACAATCTAACCACTGTGTCGTCTCACCTAAGTTTGCTCTAACCAACAGCAACGTTAACGAGAAATCTCGCAAAGGAACGGTATGGTTCTACGTGAAAGCCAACTGGGTAGGTCTAAACGAGTTTTTTTGAGAGGTTAAATTGGTCGTTCTTTTTCCTCAGTAACGACGTTGACTCTGTGGCGGTTCTACGAAGCACACAATACACTATAGGTTGAGATATCGTCGTTCCACCAAGGAACATACTCACCTATATCCATTACACGTGCCCACAGACACGTTTCCCAAAAGTCCTTACTTCTGCCTGAAACAAAAGGTATCATTCCAAATACCCAACATTGAATTCAATAGTAAAAACCAATCGAACTAAACGTTCAAAATTTCCTAATATTGAAGTCAACGTATCCATTCAATGCATCCATTCAATTCAATTCAGTGCAATTCCCCCATTTACTCAATCCATCCATTAAACGCATTTTTCTGAAAACAAACAGAATAACGCATATCTCCTCATGTAGCTAATAGCAGTTAGCAACCCGACAAGCGCACGTGCGCAAACAAAGGACTAGCGATTCGCCCGCCGACCGACAATTCTTGCAATCATAAACATCGCAACGCCTATCCCACGCTAGATGTTTATGACCGGGAACTGCGATCTACAAACCAAACCCCACGGTTCCTTTGTTACCCATCTGAAGCACACAAAAACTCTTGTTGGCGTAAGGAAGATGGGTACCGCAAACAAAGCCATGAAAGCATCGAGAAATGAGTGGCGAAGGATCGATCCTTCGAACAAAAAAAAAAAAAAAAAACACATAAGGAAATGGGAATGATGATCATCATGGGAAATTTCTTCTACAGATAAGAGGATGAGAATGAAAAGTATGATGGAAAATTTCCTTTACAGATGAGGGGAAGAGAATTGGAAATGGCAATAGGAACTTGACAAAGACAGTCTACTTCGAGCATTGAGTTGATAGAGAACCGCACCGAGGAGGTATCCGCGATTCAAAAACAACAAAAAGGTCTAGTAACGTGTGTCGAGTAACGTGATGTGTTAGTTGTGTGTGCAATACAAAATATATTCATATCGACTCTGTAATATTGTGCAATACAAATATATATTCGTATCGACTCTGTAATATCGTGTGAGAACAAAACATTAAAACATTTGTGTATCAAACTCCTAAATCGTGACAACAAGCCATTCAAAATAAAACAAAAATTTAAAGCCAAGCTTTTCATCGTGTTTCATTTGTTGAGGTATTCGCTCTGTGTTTTCTGTGTTAGAGTTCTCTTCTTATTTTCGAACACAACCGCCAAAACTCTCTAGCGAACACATTGATAGACACGATTCTACTTGGCATGCGGACCTTTATTCCACACATGGTAAAGAGTATCAAACCCAAGAGGCAGATGTGGTCCGATTCCTGATGCAGAGAAGCCATTAAGGCTTCCGGTTGTACAAATTAAACAATACTGAGGAAAACCGGAAAAGATTTAAGAGACCTAGAAATGACTTCAATGCGCATATTCAACGCGCCAAGTTCTTGCATGTCCAGAGAATGAGACAAAAAATACTACACTCTCCCATAGGTAGTAGGAACTTCTGGGCATTCGTGAAAAACATTCAAAACTCGGTCTCTTCATCCATTCCATCGCTTATAGTCGATGACAGACCAGCCACCAGTGCAATAGAGAAAGCGAATCTACTTGCTGCACATTTTGCAGCCAACTCAACGCTGCCTGATACCACATCAGTTCCGCCTCAACCTGAGCATAAGCAGCACACCGTGAGCCAGATTTACTTCCGACCGCATACTGTTGTTATATAATTAAAGTCAATTAATCATCACTCCCCCTTTGCATTATTAACATCTCGTGTCTTTACGCACATATCCTTCATCCTTCCAATATCCTTCCCTTCCCTACAAAGTACGAATTGCCTATTCCCTTTACAATAGAATCTAATTTAAATAAACGTGAAACCCATTTAAAACCCCATTCACATTGCAATAGTTATCTTCTTTGCCATAGTCGCCCCCTATTAGCCAATAGCCAATTGTGCCGCTTCCTAGAAATAACTCGTGGAAGCGGAACAAAAAAGGATATGTGCCGTGAAGCCACGAGATAGCCCTTCTTGTGAAATTAACCGTGAGTGGAGGCAGTCGTGTGCGTGCGGGTTGTGTTAATAGAATAGAAAATGAAATAAAATAAAAGAAAAAGGAATAAAACCGAATTAAATGTATTACATTATAATTAAAGAAAAAGACTAGTGTAGTTTCGTGTAGTTTCGTGTAACTTTAGAAAATGAAATAAAATAAAAGAAAAAGAAATAAAACCCAATTAAATGTAGTAAATTATAATTAAAGAAAAAGACTATCCAACAATCAAGACACACAGAGGTAAGTTTTGTGTGATAAATATAAATTGTTAAAATATTAATTGTTGAAGAAAATAAATCCAACACTATTGCCCGTGCACTCAAGGAGCTAAATGCAAACAAGTCCGCTGGTCCTGATGGAATTCCCCCAATTCTCTTGAAGAGATGTTCCTCTTCACTCTCTAAACCACTGCGGAAACCCTTCCATTTGTCTTATTCTACTGGCCGGTTCCCAAATAGATGGAGGTCAGCGAACATTCGGCCAGTTCCCAATACCCAAAAAAGGTGACAAATTGTCCCCCTCTTCTTGTCACTCCATAGCACTAACTTCGATTTTCGCGAAGGTAATGGAATCACTCATTAACCGTCAACTTTCGAAATATCTGGAAATAAATGACCTCCTGAATGACCGCAAATATGGCTTTCATAGCAAGAAGTCCATAGGAGATTTGATGGCGAACCTCACCGAAAAGTGGAGCCATTTCATCCACTACTTTGGCGAAAGGAAGGATGTCGCGTTGGATATTTCAACCGCGTTCGACAGAGTTTGGCATCTAGCTCTTTTATCAAAATTACATTCATATGGAGTGGACAATTCGCTGATCCAATGGATAAGAGACAATTTTTCTGACCGTTCAATCCAGTGGTTCTTAATGGTGTCTGTCTCCCATCAAATTAATGCAGGTGATCCCCAGGGTTCGGTACCCTCACCCGCTCTGTTCCACATCTTTATAAATGATCTCTTGTCCATTACCCACAAACCGATTTACTCGTTTGCTGATGATAGAACCTTAAGGTTCTCATACTCATATGAACATTCCCGACCAAACTCTTCGAACGTCATTACCAATCATCAGGCTATGTTTAATACATTGAATTCAACAAGATATATCAATGGGGATTATCTAACCGAATATAATTCAGTGCCTCAAAAACTCTGTGCTGCCTCTTATCGTCAAAGGCGAACCCCAAAGAAAATATACTGTCTATGAACGGCACTTCCATCGACGAAGCCAAGGAACTATCAATCCCCGGCACTCGAATTAATTCGACTCTTAATTGGAATGACTATATATTTGAAGCTGCGAAAAGTGCAGCCGAATGTATAGAGTTCCTTAAGAGATGCCAAAAATACTTCACTCCATCCAACCTGGCCACTATTTACAAGGCGTATATTCGTCCAAAGGGCTCCTGGATAGTATAGTGGTTAGTATACCCGCCTGTCACGCGGGAGACTGGGGTTCGATTCCCCGTCGGGGAGCCTCTGGCGCAAAACTAATGACCTTGCCCGGAAAAAACAAATCATTATGGAAAATTTAACAAGCCTCAGGGCTTGCTAAATAAGGCCAAGACCAGTTCCCGGTTGTAGTTATTATTATTATTATTATTATTATTTATTGGCCTGTAGGAACCCTGAAGTTCATGACCTCACCGACGCGGCTTCGCCATCGTTCCCTGTCCTGGGCACTCTCCTTCCATGCTTGACCATTCGATCCGATCTCCTCAAGGTCAAACCTAACATTGTCCTCCCATCTCCGTCGCGGCCGTCCTACCGGTCTCTTTCCCGTTGGTCTACCGTCAAGAATTCTATGCACGGTCCTATCGTTCCCCATTCGCGCCACGTGTCCGGCCCATCTTAATCTTCGCGACTTGATTACTCTCACTATTGTAGGTTTGCGATATAGCTCTTCCAATTCGTGGTTATGGAGTCTCCTCCATTGTCCTGCCTCCTCGTCATATTTACCTCCAAAGATGCCCCTCAAAACTTTATTCTCGAATACGCGGAATTTGTTTTCTTCCCGTTCTGTGAGAGCCCATGTTTCGCATCCATATAGAACAATCGGCATGATTATGGTTCTAGTTCCCCGTTGTAGTGCCGATGATAATAATAATAATAATAATGTTTGTCCAAAAATGGTGTTCAACTCTAACATTTGGTCAGGCGCATTCAAAACTGCACTACACGTGCTCGACGGGATCCAAAAACCAGCAGTGCAACTTATTGGAGACTCAGCTGTAAGTCGTTTAATTTCGTCATTAGAACATAGGCGCAGCGTATCATGCCTATCTCTTTTCTATAGATATTACCACGCTCGTTGGTCAACTGAACTTGCTGAATGTGTTCCGCCCATTCCGACATTTTCCTGCGATACCCGTTAATCTGTGAATGCGCATGAGTTCAGGATGAAACTGAACTTCAGGCGCACAAATAAACATAGAGAGTCATTCTTTAGCCGAACCACACGTATGTGGAATACTCTACCTAATCATGTGTTTCCTCGTCGCTGTGATGTCCAGGCATTCAAGACCAATATACATCGACATCTCCTTCCTTATGCGCTTCCTCTCCACCCGGTCGCATTGTGCTCTGAAATTTAGATCCCATTTTGTTCTTGATTATAACAATTTTTCATTATATTTCTTACACCACCTGAAGCTTATGTTTTTCGAATACAATTGATATCGACTTATCTATTAACAGCACTCTGTCTTTCATGTACTATTATTATCTTCCTATTTTATTTAAACACCACAAAGAGTTTAGGTTTTTCAAATACACTGTATATTGTCTTATTTATTAACAACACTCCATCTTTAGTTTACTATTATTACTTTCTTGTGTTGCCTGAACATCACAAAGAGTTTATATTTGTCGAATACCCTTTTTATCGACTTATCTATTGACAACATTCTGTCTTTAATCTACTATTATTACTTTCTTTTTTTACTTAAACATCACAAGGAGTTTATAGCTTCCGAATACACTTTATATCGACTTCTCTATTAACAACACTCTGACTTTAGTTTTACTATTCCAGATACACTATTACTCAACGCACTCCTCTTGGACTCCCGAGTCTATCGATTCACCACCAACTCTCCCATGACCAACACCAGACTCTCGCTAACTTGTTCCTAATCAAAACTCGTCACCTCGGGGTCAACACCTCCCGATGACGATAATGCAATTACATTTCGCAGTGACCTAATTTCCGTATTTTAACTTCAATTTGCAATTGTTTGTACTGTGATGTCAGCCAATATTTTTTCATTGATTTCGAGCACAGTTCAATATCCGCAATTGCGAATCGACCCAATTAGTTCTTTTATGTTTCGTATGCAATAAATTGCTTTTCCGTGATTTGTTAATCGTTCCGGAATATGCAATTAATTGCTTTTGCATTATTGGGCAATTGTTTTGGAATATGCAATTAATTGCTTTATGTGGTTCACCGATTGCGATGAAATGTGCAATTAATTGCATTATCGTTCTGGGGGTTATTTGAGTTTATAATCGGATAGCGTTTTTCTGTTCGAGTGTATCAATGACCTCTTGTACATCATCTTTGTCTATGATGTCACTGACACACTTAACACGCGCGTTAGCGTAAAAAAAAAAACGAATTCTATTCTAACTGAAGAAAAGCTTAAAATAAATCGGCCACTAATTCAAGTTACTCTGCCGATTTTGGCAACGGGCTACTTAGTTGACATTCATCCATCGAAACTGTTAGCCCTGTTTATTGACGCCTCTGTGGCCTCTCTGAGAAACTGTGGCGTTTCTAACAGATACACACACAATGTACAAGCAAATAGTGAAGAACACCGAAAGGAAATTCGAATAAGCAAAGCACCAGAGCCGTATACCATAGCGATAACATAGCAATTCCACATCAGTTGAGTGTACTTGAGTTTAGAAATCGAATTCGTACACGTTGCGGTGACCTGATGTGCTGAGCATTGGTTCAATTTTTGATTGTAACCGTCATAGTGTCAGTTCGAATCACACTTTCTTCACTACCGTCGCAAACGCTATAATACCATCGTACTGAACTCAAACTCTGAGCGTGCAATTTCCTTCTCATAACATATTGATCGGTGTACGTGGAAAATCAACGGTATGCCGGATGGATTCTGTATCGTACTGTGGCGTCTCTAACAGATACACACACAATACACAAGCAAATAGTGAAGAACACCGAACGAAAATCGAATAAGAAAATGCATCAGCACCGTATACCATAGCGATAACATAACAATTCACATCAGTGGAATATACTTGAGTTTAAAAATCGAATTCTAAGCACGGCCAGTAGCCTGATGTGTTACGCATTGGTTCAATTTTTGGTGATTCTAACTGTCATAGCGTCAGTTCGAATCACACGTTCTTCACTATCATACCAAACGCTATAGTTCCGTTCCACTTAAAAGCAAGGAATGCCTCTGGTGGAACAGAGATCTTGCGATCTACGCTATAATAATACAGGGTGGCCCAACATAGCTTAGCGCATTTGTTTCGGAATAAAAATTCGTCCTCTTTAAAGTTAAAATCACGTAACGATTTAAGAAGATTTGTTTACATCACTTTTTAAATAAAATGTAGAGCAAATGGCCGCTTTTGGGTCAAATGGCGTTGTGCTCGTTTTTTGGCGTTTCCCATCACTTTGGTCCATGTTTTGCCATTTTCCAACACTTCGGTCAATGTTTTGACATTCCTTATCACTTTGGCTAGTGTTTTGGCATTTTCCATCAGTTTGGTCAATGTTTTGACGTTTTCCATAGCTTTAGCCAGGGTTTCCACCGAAAAGGCAGCTATTTCCTGACGAATGTTGGCCTGAAATTTGCTTAAGGTCCATGTCTTGTGGATTTTTACTTTGGCTTCAATTATCCCCACAGGAAGAAGTCTCGTGGTGTCGAATCAGGGCGGCCAGTCATCACAAACTTTTACAATAAACGACTGGAAAATAATGTATTCAAAAATTAAATTGTACTTGCGTACATGTAAAGGGAGAACGCCTGCATGCGGTTGCAGTGGACGGTTGGGCATGCTTTATTGCAAGGGAAGTAATGTCGTTCGAATGGAACCGCCATAGTACTTGTTTTATAGGGCTTTTTGTAAGCCTGGTGGAAGTTCTCGAATTATGATGGGAAGGTAAGTAGTGGCGTTCGAAGGAACCGCCACTTAATCATCACCAATGCAAACGTTTTGTGTCTTTTGAAGCCTCATTGTATTTCTTTTTTTCATTTTTCTGCACGCATGTTAATTTTCCACAATCGATAAGTTATTTTTAATGTACAGGTGAACAATTTCAGTTCATTCGATTGGCATGTATTGCTCCATTGCAAAAATCTCCTTGGTCTGTGTGGCGGTTTCGCCAAACCCCACGGCCCACTTTCCTGAAAAACGCCCATAACTTCATCCCAGTCTGCATAGGTTTTTGCTAATGCAATCGCATTAGGCACCCGTAAATGCGTCACGCATCATATGGATCAAATTTTTAATCTAAGGGCCCCTGTAAAGAATCCTTACCTTTCATGCATCTCTTCGCATACAAATTCCCTGAAAGAATTCTGTCCTAACTTATCAGGCATCCCAAAACCAATTCGGTGCCAGGCAAATCCCCCTAGACGAATTCCTGAAAACAAAATGATTTGGTTTACATACAATGTAACCATCATAACAGGGACCATAAACATTGCGTCGCCTATTTCCCGTCCTCACCAAGTGTATCATAAATCACCAACATACACATTGGCTGGCGTCCTACAGGCAAAGGACCAAAACAAATATACGCATCTCGCGTCTTTTGGCACCAATTAAATCCTACAGCATAAGCAAATGCAAATAGGAATTCAATACCTACCCTTACCAGCGATGCCGTAAACACCATTTCTCCGTAATCTAGCTAAAACCCATTAGCACATTTTCACATTGCATTGACACCTATTTATTTAGGCGCAATGCACATCTCAGACAAAGACCCAAACGTTCCCTTTGTCTTCTCATATTTCGGGATCTGCTTCTCATCAGCACCGACCAGAGCAAACAGAAAACCAATTATCATCCAAGGAGATTCTGTTTGTTTGCTTTACCGAACTCACATCTCATGGATACACCATATGCCCTTTTCGTCGTTTCAGGTTCGTTCTCATGGTTTGTCCCATGAAAGAACCCATGTACACACATACATGTGTACTACCAACGATCTTCACGGTCCCTTTGTCCTTGCCGCCTGTCTGCTCCGTTTATCCATCGCCTTTGCGCGTGTGTTGAATATTATGATTCTCAGGATCACCCATACACACATACTACCATGATCTCCATTACGAGATCTGGTTTTATGTTCCACAAAAAGAGACTTTACGTCTCTCTTGTGGTAGGTAAAACGTATCCTTAGTGGAGAGGAACACTTTCTCCCTCGGGGAAACTCACCCCATTAGCGAGACGGCTCTGCACGAGCCGTTTATCGCCGAGTCCTTTACCACCAGCCGACCGAGCTGGTCGATCTGGTCTCCCGCTGTCCATAGCCCTGCGGACACGCGCTCAGTATGTCCCAGAGTCGCGTATTTAAACCCCCCAACTTTATATAAAGTTGGTTTCGAATCGTGTGCGTCGACTTGTAGTCGTAGTCAAAAAGTATTCCGTGAATGTGTCTGTATCCAGTGTTAAAGTAAATTTAAATGTTTTGCATCGAATAGAACAGATAAACAATAACCGCAACCCTTTAAATTGTAAATGTGCTGTGTTTTAAACTGAATGTTAACGCAACTTACAACAGACATAAACCTACCAGTGAAAACAATAAAATATTTTACACTAAATCAGTGTGTTTCATTTCCTTTTCCTTAGGGAACAGTTTTCTTTTGTTACTTGTCGGCGGAACTGTTAGTTGTGAGGATGGGGATAGAGGTGGATCCGGTGCAGTACGCCTGCACACCATACTTCTTCCCCGCACTGTAATTTTAAAATCGTACTCTATAACAACTATCAGACAAAAAACGTCGAAGTTATATTGTTGTCCGATGCGCTCACCTAAATTGGGCCACCCTGTATTGGGACCTTGAACATGTGCTACTTTTTTTTCTTTTTGGTCACAAAATTCGTACGCCACCGAATGTGCTTGCTTTTCAAACATTCCTGGTACTTTCAAACATTTCGAAACGTTTGTATGGTTACCTCCTAATGATTGTGTGGCGGTTCCTATAAACGTCACTACTCACCTTTCCAAATTACCTAAAATCTTCTAGTTCTGAAGCTCCCATTACCCCATTGTTCTTTGCTAATGCAACGGCATTAGCACCTACAAAGCTACAAGCATTAAGGTTATCTAATGCATAACCTTAAAGTCTCTGTAAAAAGAATTTCTACCACAAGGGCATTTTCCATGCATCAACGCATCGGCACAATTTTCCTAAAAGAATTCTCAAGCATGCACAGTTCATATGCATTTTCCTAGAAGAATTCCGTAAAGGTCAAGCATTATACCTGAAAGAAAACAATTCGGTTACCGTACCATGTAACCATCATAATCAGGGATGATTATCTTTGCGTCACCTATTCCCAGCCTCACCATGTGTACAACAATATTCCCCACATACACATTGGCTGGCGACTCTTTTGTCCAACGACAAAGCCAACTTCAAGCAGCTTATTGACGGAGCTGCAGACAATTAGCGCAAAAGCCGCTAACACCAAATTCTTCAGCACGCATCATGTGCAAACAAAAGAATTCTGTTCTTCCGCAGGCATTCTGGCGATACGATAAACAATCCAAATTGTTTGAAGTATCCCAAATGAATTTATCATCTAATGAGGTGCAACTTGTTTATTTATCCGAACTCTCAGCTCATAAATTCCTTTATGCCTTTCAATATATTTGAATTCGTTTCTCATGACCTCGCGGCATGAGCAAACAGTGGTCCATTAGCACATTGCTAAGATCATCTCACGCACACCAAGAGGATCTTCACTACGAGATCTGGTTCGCTACTCTATAAAGAGAGACTTAACGTCTCTTGTAATAGGAAACTCAGCCATTAGCTGGGAGAGTTTTGAGGCGGTTCCGCCAAACCCCACGGTTCGCTTTCCTTAAAAACCCCCATATCTTCCATCCAATCATATAATTTCGCTAATGCAATCGCATTAGCACCTTAAATGCTTTACGCATCTAGGATTATCTAAGGTATAATCTAAAAAGTCCCTGTAAAAGAAAACTTACCTTCATGCATCTTTTCACATATAATTTCCTGTAAGATTTCTTTTCTACCTTTTCAGGAATCCGAAAACCTATTCGGTACCTCGGGTCCCAGGCAAATTTCAATTTCCCACATCTGCACCGCAATCTCCACCCAGCATACCTGAAACATTTCCTTTTACAAGGACATTTAATGCTTTCAACGCGCTAGATAAAATTCCTAAAAATAGTGTTTTAATGTGCATATGCACCATAAATACAAAACATTCGGCACCCATTGTTATCAATTGAAATGCAACGACGGACGGTTTCTTTTTACAGCTGCAGCAAGCCGACCAGCGATTCGTTGTTCAATAGACAAACAATCATCAATTTCGTACGTCGCCACAAACTAATTTCCCTGCATATACAAATGCAGGCAAAGGATTCGTTTCTGCCACTAATCCCATTAGCACCTTTTTTCCCAACGTCTACTATGGCGACGATACACAGCGTAAACATGACCCTCATTACCGGACGAAGCATTTGGTCGCTTCTTCCTTTGTCTTTGTCGCCTGTCTGCGTCTTTGTTACATTGCCTTCGAGCACGTGTAAACAACATCAGATTTGAACGATCGCACACATACCACCATGATCTTCATTACAAGATCTGGTTTCCTATTCTACCAAGAGAGACTTTACGTTTCTCTGGTGATAGGTAAAAACGATATCCTTAGTGGAGAGGATATCTATCACGACACCACAAACTCACCCCATAAGCACGAGATGATTATCGCCCTTTACCATCCGCTGACTGCCACGGTCATGCCGACTTACGCTTTCCGGTGCGCACGGAGACGCGAAAAATCACCGAGTCGCGTTTGGGTAATAATTTAGGAACTAAAAAAGAACAATAAAATAAGTAAAAATCATGTGCCTCATAGACATAACTCGCATTTCCCACGTACAGTGTAGTGTTTGCAACCGCCGTGTCGAATATTATATTCGCTGCAGTCTTCGAAGATTGTGCTTTTTTATTAACTTCACGATGTAACTCTCACGCAGTGCTACCGTAAAATGTTAGTATCCAATAAGAAAATGAAACGGAAACAATAATCCATGAATTCAAATAAGTTATTCCAATAGTAGTGTTTTTCCTTGATTTTGTCCTTGGCGCCTGCCTGCTTTGTTTTGCCATTGCCTTCGCGCATGAGTAAACAACACAGATCTAAACAATCACACATATACCACCATGATCTTCATTACAAGATCTGGTTTCCTATTCCACCAAGAAAGAATTTACGTTTCTCTGGTGGTAGGTAAAAACGATATCCTTAGTGGAGAGGATATCTACCACGACACCAAAAACTTGCCCCATAAGCAAATCATCTTTGCACGAGCCGGTCGGGTGTCCAATTTCGCTCCCGTAGCGCTGCGGGACGCGAAATTCAACCGCGAGTTGCGTAATTAACGTTTACCATCTAATCGTGTATTGTGTACGTTCGAACGATGCAAGAGATTTGTAAGGTTCCAAATGACTTTTAATTCATGTTCATTTAATTAATTACAAAAAATAACTATCAGTGAATAAAATATAGAGAACATTTTGCCGACTGAAACAAACCAGTGCATTTTTATTGTTTTGACTCTCGTTACTTTCTTGGATATCCTTGGTGAACAATTTGCCTTGGCGGAACTTTTAGATGGGTTGGGGAGTGAAGTGGACCCTGTGCAGTACGCCAGCACCCCATACTTCGCCCACCACAGTTCTGCTAGCATCTGACCTCACTCTTCACGAAACTATGTCTCCAATTATTCGTTTTCAAACTCTTTAGTGTGCCAGACTGTTCTTAAACATCAAAATCATTTATTATTTTTGAAGGGTCTAAACTAAAATCTGTATGTTGTTTCCGCAGAATATAGCCGCCGTGATTCTCAGCAAGAATTTTGTGTGCTTCACATGCAGAATTCTTGCGATCAAATTGTGCAATAAAATTAATCACAAGTACTCCTTTTCGGGTACGAACCCCGACGCGTTTATCACTGTAAAAACACTGTCTGTATTTCAGTCAAATTATCACTGAATTTCAAGCTTGCTCAGTCTACTTCCTTATAAATGCTTTGTCGTCTTATACAATGCACATGCACTTATGGTGATGCCATCATTTGGAAGACGAGAACTTGTTCAAGATCCTAATAGTTAGGAAAAAGTTTATGTATGCAACTACCAAATGGAAATATACTTGGACAACTCGGATTAACAACAATACCAGAAGACAATAATCTTCCGTGCTAACCTTTTTTTGAGGTCCTTTGAAGGCCAACTTTTCACTTAATTTTTGAGTCATAACAATTGAGAACTTATTTTGAATTTATACTTGAATCACTTCAGTCCTTTAGTTGGCATGTGATGTTCCATAACAAAAATTGCCTACGACTGAAGTTTCTATTACATGCTTTAAAACAACTGACGGATAAACAATGTCCTAGTTATAATCTTGTCCGATGCGTTTGCCTAAATTTTGACATCCTGTGGATGGTATTTGGGTAATAGGCACGGAAAGTTAGATCGTTGGACAAATTCATTCAACTCGCAATATGTCCTCGGATCAGTCTGAGCATGAAATTAACCAGCGAGTTTATGTTGGCTCCATTATATAGTAGTTGGATTGAGCAGTCCAAGATAAATCAGGTTTTGCAAGATTTCCTTTCCAATACTCGAATTATCTCCATCACATATGAACCTACACTGGACCTTCAAAATAGACACAGCTGGCCAATTTAAGTTCGATTTCCCCCATTTATCGCGCGTTGCCTATGGACTAAACCCTTCTTCGCATTGCGATACATCCCTGTTTGTTCTCCCAAGGACCATCTTTCGGCATTTCTTCTGAAGCTAGATTTACGTATTTCGTTGTTAATCTTACAGTCTGACATTGTCAAGCCACGCACTGATGAATTTCCATCCAATGTTTGACCTTGCCCTTAGCACGCTCTTATGCTTTCCGCATCTATTGCACCATTGATTTGCTCGGTAAGTACCTACTGCATTTAGTGAGGATGTGTTCCGCATTTTCTACACATCCCTTGCAGAACGAGCAGTGCAAGTCTTCCGTGTAATTGAATCTGTGCAGGTGTTCTGCAAAGCACTCGTGTGCTGTCAGGCATTGGGACATGTGAATGTCTACCACTCCGTGTGGTATATTCGTCCACTCTTTGGATTTGGTATCATTTTGTGGTTCCGTCTTCCTTTGTTGGCGTACACTCTTTTCGTGGACATTGACTAAGGCTCCATTCTCGAGTAATTATGAATTCGTCTGTGGGCCCCTCAGTTCATCAAATTTCCTTTTCTATGGGCGGGTTACGAGTGCTTGATGAATGAGTTTGTAACGTTTTGTGACGATCGTGAAGAATGCAGTATGAGGATTAAATTCACAGCACAGTTTGAACTAAAACTATGGTTTAGGTGCTGCTTGAACCGCCACACTATTCTCTTCCCAGTAACATTGTTACGAACAACTTCGTCAGGGGAACGACAGAGCGGACGAGATGTCCCAGTGGACAAACTGAACCGGTGGTCAGTGAGGAAGTGACGACGAAAGGTTTTGGCGTACTAATGGAAGGTGTGAGATGCGTCGAGGGAATCGAACCCACGCGAGAGATGGCCAGGAGCGAAGCATCAAACCATAGCCACGTGTAGTCAACGACTTTTTTCGATAATTATTTAAGGAATTGTGGCTATGGTATACAGATCTGGTGTACTATTCTATTTTTCGATGGTGCTACGTTCTCCACTATGGTTTGCGTTTTCACATGTTGTGTTACGCCGTATGGTGGTCGTGTGTATTTGAATCGCCACAAGTTAAAAATGGTTGCCCACACGGAGGCTGCTTATAAGAGGATTGATCTGCCCAGAGAGAATTTCTCTACCCGGGGCTATGAGTATCTCCCTTGATCTCTTAGGTCGACCAAAATTTTGCACCATTCTCTCTAGTGATGCATTAGACATATACCCTAGATATGTTAATGTTAAGCACAATCAGGTTACGTGGCTACCAACATGTACGCTATTTTACCTTTTCCACTGCTGGACATCAACACCACTTTTGTTTTGCTTCCTGCTAGCATTTGTGAGCCAGTCTCGAATAGTTGTTATCATATAATTCGATTTGTCACAGATTTGTGGGAGTGTTTTTACGGTTGTATGTCATCCGCAAAGCTGCCGATCTCTACTCCTGGTAGTTCGTTTATGTTTAATGCCTCTGATACATCAGGTTTCACTGGAGTGGTCCGAGGATCGAGCTCTGTGGTAATCCTCTCCTTCCGTGATATTATTTTGGACTGGCTTCGGTTTCATACAGGGTGGGGCAAAAGTCATGTTATGTAATGGAAATCGGTAACAATAGTTCCACTTTCTTCAGGCGTGCATCGCTCCATTGTTTGATGTCAACTACTTTAAAAAAATTATGGCACATTCCCATACCGCAAACTTTTGCCCCATATTATATATTGAAATGCTATCTGTGCAGTAACCTGGTTCTCCAGGTAGATGCAGCGCATTTGTGGCGGTTCCCTTGAACGCCACCAAGCATCTTCCCATTACCTATGTAAAAACTCCCATCTAGGGCATACAAAAAGCATATAAAACCGTTTGTGGTTCATCTCCCGATGGCGCGAACATCCCTGCATCAGAACTCGTTCCGTTACAGAGCGGGGAAGCTGTGGAACTCCATTCCCACGCGAGTGTTCTCGGAGCGGTACAACCTGCAATTGTTCAAAAAGAACTGCAACAGTTATTTGATGGCATCTCGGGGCGCCCACTCGGCGCTATAGGTTCGCCTCTCCCGAGAGAAGTATAATAAAAAAATAAAAAAAAACATGAAAAAAAACATGTTGGCCCATCTTAATCTTCGCGACCTGATTACTCTCACAATTGTAGGTTTGCGGTATAGCTTGTGACGGTTCCATTGAACGCCACTACTGGCCTTCCCACCAATTATTCGAAAACTGCCAACCTAGAGCATCCAAAAACCCTATAAAACAAGTATTGTGGCAGTTCCATTGAACGCCACTACTTACCTTCCAACCTAGAATGAAGAAACAGTTTTCTAATGCACTAAAACCCTGGAATACATTCACTTACCTCTCCATTGTTTGCTCAAACCTCCCCTAAAGTATTTAAACCTATAATTTTCGCTGATGAAAAATCCATCAGCACCAAACAGATATTTCCCTAAAGGCATGGTTTCTTGAAACGCACCATTCCCTTAAGCGCAATTCAGTTGCACCACTAAGCAACTGACATAACTCGACCACCGCGGTGCACATATCCCCCATCGAATTTACAGCACACAAGCAAGAGATTCTCTTGCTTTACTTCAATGCTGCAACCATATCGGTCGCTAAACCGATCGACACGAAATGGTTAACTCGCACCTGGCCACAAAAAGGGATCGAGTTCTCGTTAGTGTAAATACACACACGACGGTTCGACCCTCTGATGACGCCAGCAACGTGCGCCCGATCAGTATGGATCTCTTACGCGGTACCAATCGGATAAACATTTCCTTTTATGGAAATGTAATATCCACGGTCCGCTTGCTCGTGCACAGCATGAGCGTGCGAGGTAACCGCATCTGTGTGTGTGCACATCCTCTCGGTGATCAGCATCAAAGATCATCCCTTATATGGTCACCGAAGCGATAGATGGAATTTTTAGTATTCTGTCGCTTCGGTTGAGATAGTCAATCGTAAAACTGATTCCGTGGAGGAAGGTCGGGTCCTCCACGTTAAAACGCGAGTCGAGAGCGGTGTGGCGACGCGAGTGCTGTGCATTGATAACGTTTTTGATGAACATTGTTTTATTTTTTATTTTTATTGTGAATTTATTTTAATGCTTGTAAATTGTAAACAATAAAACAATATTAAATCGATGTGTTGTATTAAAGGAAATGAAAAATGTGTTCAATCTCATTCGACTAATTCTGGACTGACCACAATTGGGAAGTGCGTTGCTCGCCATTGAAATTCCTTGACGTTTATCCTTGTGCTACTTCTTCGTCAAGTGATCCGCTTTTATTGATGATGTGTCGTTTCATTGCATTACGATAGACGCGTTAATAGTGCTATGGAGAAGCCCATCGACAAGATGCCCAGTAAAATCAGATGTCATCCACGGCAGTTGCATTCCTCAAAGTGATCGTCAGCTCTATTAATAACAAAGCCGAAACCGGAAGTCGTACCCCACATTGATGACAACCCAATGGGGTAAATTAATGGATAGGAGTAGAACCGGTGCCAACGACGGCACATATACTTTTCTACCCATACATTCATAATGTGGTTCCCCCTTTTCCAGCACAATAACAGCGCGGTACGGCTTCGTGCCACCACACTATCTGTGTTCAATTTTCCACTCGAAAGTGACAGCATCCATCGCAGTCCTCTTTCATCTATTGTGTATTTTTGAGAGTTCTCCCCTTGCTCTGTGTAATGCTACAATCTCTAGAAGATCGTCATCTCCAATACATATAATAATAAAGAAAAGGTGGTTCTCCGGCGGGTTTCTTACCCTTTAATATCAGAAGTAGTCTCTATTCCTCTCAACATCTTTGGTAAAACTCCTTCTGTAATTGTACTGAGTTTTAATAGCTTGGCCACCATCATCATTTGCGGCACTTTCTTCGGTATGCCACTTCATGCCTCAAGTCCCAGGCCTTGGCAATTTTGACCTTATGGCGACTCTCTATTTCGTCTACCATTACTGGCTCAACCGCATCTTGCTGATCCGGCATCATACTAAAAAACGGAGATTTCCTTACCTCGAAAATAGATTGGTCACAATGATGCTCATCAATTCAGGACAGTATATTCATCATCATCATTCTCGGTACTACAACCGGGAATCGGTCTTGGCCTTATTTAGCAAGTCCTGAGGCTTGTTAAATTTTCCATAATGATTTGTTTTTTCTGGGCAAGGTCATTATACTTGTGCCAGGTGCAGTATATTGATATACCTTAAAACGACGCGTGATCAATTTGGAACCACCGCCCGGACTTGCTCCGTTTCTTGAAGGCTTGCAGCTTACTCCTTTGTATGGCTTGCTTCAATTACCTTCTGGCTACCATAAATTAGTTGATTAGTCATACCTGGGCCATCTTCTCTTATGCTGTGCTTTTCGACGTATTTTAAGGTGTTCACTCCGTAGCTGGGATATGGAATATTTTTTCATTTCATCAGTACTGTTGTAGAGATTCCAACAGATATACACGAACACGCAACCATTCCAGCAATAAGAAGACAGTTCACAAGAGCACCAAAATAATTCACCATTGTCAATTACCAGGGTATACAATCATGTGTCAGCAACATTACTTTTTTAACTCCTTATCGTTGTTTTTCTAACTTGGGTTGTTTTCCTCTCTCTTTCCTTTCTTCGTCAAGTTTGGCTGGAGAGAAAATGAATGAATTTTCTGATTGTAAATTATCGGTCGCCACGAAAGGTTATAACATTTGATTGTGGTCATTTAAATAATAAAAATCCAAAGCATTGTTGTAATGTCGATGTGTATTGCATTGTTGTTTTCGAAGTATAAATCAAAAAGGATTTGGGTTCCCGCAATATAAGTGATTTATTAACTGGTATGCGCTTATGTAGCTAATTCCCTAAAATCACAGAGCTTAAGTAGCATACTCGCGCACATGCGGTCTGATATGCTCACGCTTTGGTCGTAACCTTTTCAGGTGCATGGGTTCGAATCATGCTCTTCATGTTCTTTTGAAGCTCGGCTGATGGACCCTGTCGAGAAAAAATAGCATCTCAGGAGACAGACCCAGCGCTATACGTTCGCCTTTCCAGAGAAAATGAATTAAAAAGAAAAAGAACGGTATATTATTCTATATATGTTTGTTTTTGTGCCTTTCTTGGGATACCAGCGGCTCACACTTTCGTCTGGACGCTTGCACACTCTCTGACATGAAGTCCAATGTGGCGTTATCAAACGCCGTGGTTTTGTATGCCCCACGCAGCAATTTGTACTTCTATGTGTCATGTTATGTCAAACATGAAACACGACACAATTCTTTTGAGGTCGCTCGATAAGGAGATGCTGAAAAAAGTCATGTGAATTATCGACGAACTCTTCGTGCTAACAAGTGTGTGTGTCTTTATTGCTTCTACTTGACCAAGACTAGAGCTGAGAAGGAATCCAGAAGGACGTCTACCATTCTATTCTCCCACCTTGTCTCCCACTAGAAAGCCCATGCATCGAAAGCCTCAGGTACGACAAATGGGTGTTATCTTTTTACCGTGCGAACCAGATTGTTTATTAAGTGTTCGATTATTCCGGCATGCTGAGGTATATTTGCCCGGAAAAATTCTGTATGTACTTCTGTGACTGTGTCTTTCAAAAGACCTCCAATAACCTTACTGAACCAGGATCTAGGACCCAAATAGAGTTGAATTCGGTATCCATTTTATGCCTGCTCTTTTGGCTCATCTCCAAAATTGCTGACGGTTCTTGGGTATCCAGCTTCTTCCTCGACAATTTCGCGGTTCGCATCAAAAACGTCACAAAGATCCCGAAAGCCAACTCTTTCCGTTTCCACATTCCATCTCCCTATGAATGGCTCACCATCAGCCCAAATGGAGCAGCACTAAAAATTAATAAATATGGCGATAATAAAGACGATATCAATGACGACAAGTCATCCAACCATAACTATATCTCCACTACTAACCGTCCCCTTGTCGCAAGGCTAAGAACCTTGTCCGGAAAAACAAATGATTATGGAAAATGTAACAAATTTGACTTGCTAAATAAGGCCAAGACCGGATCCCGGTTGTAGTGCCGATGATTATGATGACTAATCGTCCCAACCATAATCACAATTCCCGCATATTCCCCACTAAACTCTCACCAAGACACAACCATCTTTCCCGCGACAGCCGCTCATCAAATCCACCTAGTTTGCTCGTTCTTACTCCCCCTCAAAATCTCTTAACCAACCCAAGCTCGAAATGGACTCACTTCTAAAGCCACCTGTTTTTTTTTTCCGCTGTGTTGTGGTGTGCTGCTCGTGACTGTATTAATTTGATGGAGTCAAACGTTAATTTGTGTTGGGGTTATACTTAGCACGAACTGTTGATGAGACCAGAAGTTCGATGTTGGTTGTTTGGCAGGAACACTGCTACGATGAGCCAAACGGGCGCCCACCAAGATTTGTCACCAACTTGCGCCAAGTTCCTTGTAGTTGATCTTTTGTTAATTTAGCGATAATCTTTTAACGCACGCCTTCTTCGCATAATACAAGGTTTTCTTAACTTAACAATAAACGATTTTATTGATCTTGGAGAATTTCCCCCCGAGTCCTAGTAAATATACGCGCCATCTTTACTAATCTGATCTTTCTCCTCTTTCTTTTTCCAGCTGTCTCCTTGGCCCCCTTGATTGCACCTTTGTTCTTTTCTTTTTCCCTTTTACCGCTCCTCCACCGGTCTTCTACTATCCCGCAAATTGTCGGTCATCTCAAATCAAGGGCAATACTGTTGTACTATTCTCTTAATTTCGGCCCGGTATTGGTTTTGGGTAACCACTAATCGTAATCGATGTGACACAAGCTAACCCGTCGAGTGTAGAGTGTGGAGAGTTATCTCATCAAGCATTATCATGAACACTCTTATCACCTACGAGTTCCAACGTGCACTACCTGTAAATCAGTTTCTCCTTGATAGCTCTGGGTTACTTGGGTGCAAATATTCTTCAGGTCATCTAGATGTTTACCTACGGCCTATCTCCAAATCATCTGTGTGATGGTTCTAACTCCTTCTGGTACATTGACCTTGAGCACATCATCATACATGATATTCCAAAACATCGGACCTAATACAGATCCCTGAGGTACACTCGGTGTTATTTTATATTCCCCTGGTCCCTCGTCTGCCAGATGGGCAATTTCTGGGTTCCACCAATACACTGGTCCGATTGCCCATGCTGGTTGTCTCTGTCGTGGCATAGAAGCATCACATGCTGTAGTTAGCCACTTCTTGACTTCTCCAGTATAATGGAGCAGTTAAGGATCGAGGTCCAAACCTGTAGCCAGCAACCTGCTAGCCTTCTCTCTTGGTAAGCGGATCATGGCAGCCTGCGTGCCATCTGATTTCCTTCTTAAACTCCTTACCGACCGCTTCCTTTGGGATCACGTTCAGTGCAGGAAACTCTATAGCGATCGGTGTCAGGATTTCCTCTGCAGAGGTAACCTCATCTAAATCACGACACTCGACCGTAATTTCCCCTGACACTTTTGTCACACTGGCATCTTTCTTTAATACATGTTGTACTTTTGCGTTCAGTGTCTCGATGATGGCCTCTGGTCGGCGTTTCAGTTCTAGCAACAATTCCCCTTTTGCTGTCTTTTGAACTTTATTCCGAGTTCACTTAGCTCGGGCTTGGCCTTCATGAACCTCAGTATATCCGCATATGTTTTTTCCCTGGTTTCGGATATTATTATAGCGTCCGCGCGTGACTTCTTTTTTGTTGTTGTTATAATGTTGGCTTTCCTGCGATAATCTTTTTTAGTCTCTTCACCCTCCAACCTCGCATCCCCTTTCTTTCCCTTCTGGGCAATTGTAAAACAATTGTAATTGGGTGACTCATCACTGATCTGCCCCGGGACCCTGCTTATGTCCATGGGCAAGTTTTGTTTTGGTTGGATATGCAAGTTTCCACCGTTTGCTGCAACCGGCGCAGATGGCCTCTTTGATCGATTTTGCACTTCCTTATCATAGAGACAACCAATGATCTTGCCCAACTCTCGCACAGCATTATTAATATGCCATTGTTTTTTAATTATTATCTTGTTTGTTAATTTTGCGATCTGTTCCCCGAGATCCCCGGGTCACTTCCATTACGGTTTTGATCCGTGCTCGTCGCTATATCACCACTGCTAGTTGCCGCCATAAGTTCTCCAAGAAAAAATTTCCTCTGCACAACTAAAATGCAGTAGGTGAGTACAGCTGTCTGTCTGCCAAATTACAGCGAGCCCTGCTTGGTAGATAACATAACTCACCTGTGAAAAAAAACCTCTCGGTTGCTGCTGGGAGAGTAAAGCTATTGTGTACTTCTCTAGGACTGGTCTCTGAAAATCCAAAATCCAATTTAGTAAGACAAAACTTACCATCTATTGAAACAATCACTGAGGGGGCAAGGGACCACGTTCGCGCAACAGTATGCCTTCTGCCAATTTTTTTTTTTTTCACTTTGCTCTACTCACTTATTTCTTTTAACAGATTGCCACTGAGGTTTGATAATTTTATTTTCTCTTTTTTTTTGAGGCTGTCACTTTTTAAATTATGTTTCCTTTATGGGCCCCAACCAGTTTGCAGTTAGCCTCCTATTTTTAAATCCAACCCACAAGACTGTAAACCGCACTGCACTACACTCGCGTATAAATTATTCTCGCGTTACCACTAAATAAAATAATGTAATTAAATATTTGTTAAATATTAATTAAGCAACAACAGTTGAACTCATATAGCCAAGTGTTTAGATATAACTCAGAAAGAAATGTCGAAAGATAGAACAATACGTAGTTTCAAATAAAGTTCCTGCACGGACTTGGTCATTTTTTATATCTATCAATAAATATTGCTCTATACGGATGCGAAACATGGGCTCTCACAAAACGGGAAGAAAACAAATTCCGCGTATTCGAGAATAAAGGGGTTTTGACGAGGAGTCAGGACAATGGAGGAAACTCCACAACCACGAATTGGAGGAGATATACCGCAAACCCACAATAGTGGGAGTAATCAAGTCGCGATGATTAAGATGGGCGGGACACGTAGCGCGAATGGGCGATGATAGGACCGTGCATAGAATTCTGGACGGTAAACTAACGGGAAAGAGACAGGCAGGACGGCCGCGGCGGAGATGGGAGGACAATGTTAGATTGGACCTCGACGAGATCCGATCGGATGGTCGAACGTGGAAGGAGAGCGCCCAGAACAGGGAGCAATGGCGGAGCCGAGTCGGTGAGGTCATGAACTTCCGGGTTCCTACAGGCGAATCAATAATAAAATAAAATCAATAAATATTTGGTAAATATTAAGTAAACAACATCAGGAGAACTCATATAGCCAAGTGTTTTGATATCTCATAAGAAAAAAAAAGTCGAAAGACCGCACAATACATACTTTGAAATAAAGTTCCTGCATGGACTTGGTCATTTTTTTTCTGTCAATAAATATTTGTTAATTATTAAGTAAACAACAACAGTTGAACTCATATAGCCAAGTGTTCTGATGTAACTCAAAAAGAAATGTCGAAAGATAGAACAATAGATACTTTAAAATAAAGTTCCTGCACGGACTCGGTCATTTTTTATATCTATCAATAAATATTTGGTAAATATTAAGTAAACAAATTCAGGTGAACTCATATAGCCAAGTGTTTTGATATCTCATAAGAAAAAAAAAATGTCGAAAGACCGCACAATACATACTTTAAAATGAAGTTCCTGCACGGACTCGGTCATTTTTAATATCTGTCAATAAATATTTGGAAATGTCGAAAGATAGAACAGTACGTACTTTCAAATATAGTTCCTGCACGGACTTGGGCATTTTTTATATCTATCAATAAATATTTGGTAAATATTAAGCAAGCAACATCAGGTGAACTCATATAGCCAAGTGTTTTGATATCTCATAAGGAAAAAAAAGTCGAAGGACCGCACAATACATACTTTGAAATAAAGTTCCTGCATGGACTTGGGCTTTTTTTTTCTGTCAATAAATATTTGTTAATTATTAAGAAAACAACAACAGTCAAACTCATATAGCCAAGTGTTCTGATGTAAGTCAAAAAGAAATGTCGAAATATAGAACAATAGATACTTTAAAATAAAGTTCCTGCACGGACTCGGTCATTTTTTATATCTATCAATAAATATTTGGTAAATATTAAGTAAACAACATCAGGAGAACTCATATAGCCAAGTGTTTTGATATCTCATAAGAAAACAAAAGTCGAAAGACCGCACAATACATACTTTGAAATAAAGTTCGTACACGGACTTGGTCTTTTTTTTTCTGTCAATAAATATTTGTTAATTATTAAGTAAACAACAACAGTTGAACTCATATAGCCAAGTGTTCTGATGTAACTCAGAAAGAAATGTCGAAAGATGGAACAATAGATACTTTAAAATAAAGTTCCTGCACGGACTCGGTCATTTTTTATATCTACCAATAAATATTTGGTAAATATTAAGTAAACAACATCAGGTGAACTCATATAGCCAAGTGTTTTGATATCATAAGAAAAAAAAATGTCGAAACACCGCACAATACATACTTTGAAATAAAGTTCCTGCACAGGTTCCGTAATTTTTTATGTCTGTGAATAGATATTTGTTAAATATTAAACAAACAAGAAATGTCGAAAAACAACATAATACCCATCAATAAATCCACGGTGAGCGATTACCTCAAACGACTAACCAAAAACAAACAGTAATTCACAACAATGCGCAAAAATTAAACACCAACAGCCGGCTGCAATGTATTCAAAACCAGATGCGTATCAGTACAACTGCATTCTAAAATACCCAACATAAAACTCCGACCAGTTCAATATGGTGCCGCGTAACAGGATAAATCTTGGCATAAACCTTAGTTCGAATTCCTATAACGAGGATTCAGGAGATGGGTTCAGAATCGCATGTTACCTCCAGAGTCTGCCAATAAAAGGCTATCCCGTTGTAAATCTTGTTAACCACAAAATAATGTTTTTTGAACTAAAAACATCCGAGCTCAAGGCAAGAGTAGAAACGTGTGACTGGATTGTGTGGCGATCCTGGCGGCGTTCACCCATTCAAACTGTTGGTTTGCCTCGAATGGCTTCAATGATTTACTTTCGGAAAACAAACGGACATCGGAAACTATTTGCCTGTTGTTGGTACCTTACACTCCTCCAGTAGCTTATGCATGTGCTCAGGATTTGTGTACACATGTAAATCATGTCGTACAGTACATACCGCAACAACAATCTGACCACATTGTGAAGGCAAGCTGATGACCTTTTTTATCTGCCACAGATTCATTTGAAAAAGGATAATATCTTGTTTGTATATTTATGTCCTGCAAAAATGTTACAACCGTTGCGGATACACATGCCTATATGCTGCTTCAAAACAACGCTGGGAAATTACCAAGGAATAGCAGTATTCTTTATTAGTTAAGAGGCTGGCTGTAGAAGATAAGTCTGATAAGTCTGCTGTGTTTGAAAACAACTATTATTGGAGGTACATCTGTAGTGCGGAGATATTTGATTCCTGTGTTCCTCGTGTGGTTGACAAATAATTTGTGTCATTTAGGTTTGGTTTAGTGTATTGGTACACGCCGCGAATTAAACAATTTAATCTCCCAGAAAAATCTCCAAAAATAGCTAAAAATCCATTTTTGTGATTGTTTCATATTAGTAATTTAACGCTGGAAACTATGACCTCTTTGAACTTAGAGTTAAAGAAGAGTGTCTGTCGTTCTAGTCGCACCACGGGGCGGGAATCCTCCAAATATATTTGAGGAGGGTGATGCCCAAATTAATGCTGCACGACCGGAATACAATCCACAATATGAATGAATTCCAGTGATGAAAACCAACTCGTCGAGAAGGTTCGAGTAGACTTAGGCGACAACCAAACAAAGAGAGCCACCTCCATCGCATGGAGGATGGCCCTGTGGGCCGCAAACGTGCCAGATACCCATAATCCTAGGAATGAATTGATTTACTTTTGCAGGATTTTTGTTGAGGGGCTTCTGGCAGAGTTAGTAGATATCCACCAGGGTTGTTCTAAAAAATGCGCTCAGATATTAATTTAGTTATCTATTACTATCAATTGTTGAGTTTTACCACATGAAATGTCCGATTTTCTCTCAGTCGGAAAAAAGAAGTTCTCAAGTGAACATCTTTGCCAGGACGCTAAATTTTCTTTTTTTATAAAGTAAAGTGGTATGTGTGCTTGATGTGTGAGAATTTTGGGTGCAGTTTTTTTTTTTTTAGGAATTGTTTACCATGCTGTCGGCTATTCAAATTCGAACCCTCTTCTTATATGAATTTAAAATGGGAAATAATGCGTCATTGGCAATGAAAAACATTAATGACACATTTGAGGATGTAACGGTAACCGAGTGCACTATACGACGTAAGTTTGGAAAGTTCCGTTCGGGAGATTTCAGCATCGAAAATGAACCACGTGTGAAGGCGGAAATGTTAGTTGACGACGATGTTTTAATAGCCACGGTGGATGCGGGCCCAACGAAATCGGGGCAGGAGATTGCACAAAGCATGGGAGTATCCCCAATGTCAATAAGTCGACACCTTTCTCTCATAGGAAAGTTAAAAAAAAAAACTCGATAAATGGGTACCCCATGAACTAAACGAGCCCCAAAAGGTACGGCGCCTGGAAATCTGCACATCGCTCAGATAAAGAAACCAAACTGAATCGTTTTTGCACCGGATAGTCACCAGTGATGAAATGTGGATTCTGTATGATAACCTTAAAGACCTGGGCAGGGGTTGGATGCAGGTGAAAAATCACAACATACCCGTAAACCTGATCTTCACCCAAAAAAGGTGATGGTGATAATTCGGTGGACATCGAAAGGCCCAAAAGGACCAATCTACTTTTCATTTCTTCAACCAGGAGAAACAATAAACGCTATCAAATATTGTGAGAAAATTGACATATTGCATGCCAAATTGGCTGAAAAACAACCTGCGTTGGTCAATAGGCACGGCCCGAACCTTTTGCATGACAATGCTACACCCTATACCGCACAAGTAACGGTGCAAAAAGTGTTTGCAGTTGGGATTTGAAATTCTTCCGCATCCACCGTACTCTCTTGACATTTCCCCAACGGACTACCATCTTTTCGGCAATCTGGATTCATTTTGCCGGCAGAAACTCTTTCAGAACCGAGCAGAGGTCGTAAAAGCCTTTCATTGCCTCAGCACTTCTACGAAAAAGTAATATTCGACCTTGTATCACGTTGGATGAATGTCATAGATGCCAACGGATCCTGTTTTGATTGAATAAAAATGTACGAAAAAATAATCACCATCATCGGCACTACAATCGGGATCTGGTCTTGGCTTTATTTAACAAAACTTTCCACCGGCCCCGATTTCGAGCCGATGTCATCCAGTTTGGTACTATGAGGCTCTGGAGGTCCTGGTCTACGCCATCGCTCCATCGCAGACAAGGTCTGCCGCGCTGTCTCCTTCCATACATCCTGCCACAAAGGACTTTCCGGGCAGGCTCCTCTTCGCTCATTCGACCTAGGTGTCCCGCCCACTGGAGTCTACCGAGCTTGATTTTTCATACAATATTAGCTTCGAGGTAGATCGCGTACAACTCATGGTTGTACCGTCTGCGGAATCGTCCTCCCTCACATACGGGGCCAACAATTCTCCTTAAGACCTTTCTCTCGAACGCGGCCAAGAGTTCAGAGTGCCTTTTATTGAGCACCCAGGTCTCGGATCCATACATGGTACTGGTAAGACCATGGTCTTGTACAGTAGTAGCTTGGATGTTCTGAATAAATTTCGGGATTTAAAGAGCCTTGATATACCATAGAAGGTTTTGTTGGATTTGATCAGCCGTTCGCGTATTTCTTCTTCCATATTGTTATTGGCTGATACTATTGACCCAAGGTAATTAAAGGATTGCACTACTTCAAATTCGTGCTATCTGGCTGGACTTGGTGACAATAGTCCTTCTTGTTGTAACACCAGAGCCACGGATTGCTTTCTCCACTGCCAGGTTGAAGAGGAGGCAGGCCAGACCGTCCCCTTGTCGGAGTCCATTAATGGTGGTTGTTGGTTCGGACAGCAATCCCACTATGACTAGTTACTTGACTAGTTCCGTTGGTCATGATCAATCTACAAAGTCGTATAAATTTGTTTGGAATGCCAAACTCTCTCATGGCGTTATATAGTTGTACCTTGGCTACGCTATCGTAAGCGGAATTTAAGTTTATACATAGTCTATACTATACATACTATAGTCTATATCTATATTCATGATACAATACTATCTTAACTTCCAGACAGTTTTCATCGCCTGCGTAAGGGTGAATATCTGATCAATCGCTGCTTTGCCTGGGATGAAGCCACACTGATATCGACCAATGATGACTTTAGCGTATGGGGCTATCCGATTTTGTAGGATAGTGGAGAGTATCTTATAGGCGGTACTCGGCAATGCTATACCCCTATAGTTGGCGCACTGTGGGCTTTATTTGATTTGGCTTTTACTGTTTCCTCAATGCTTGGTGGCGGCAGCATTTGGTCTTGATCTTGCATTGATGGAGCCTCCGTTGATCCCAAGCGAATGAAGTATCCGGAGAAAGTCAATAGAACGTCGCTGATGCTTGGGAAATAATCAGCGTGAGAACCAGACTATAAGACGCTGAAATAACCCCAGCGGTTTCGCTATGATGCAATGGCGTCGTTTGGTTGGATTTGTTGTTGCTAACCGACATGATGTGACTTCCGATGGAAATCTCATGGGCTAGCAAAAATGGAGTTGCCGTATGGCAAAAAGGTAGCTGAATTCAATTATGCATTATCTGCATAGAAGAATGAATTCAGCTATGCGTCCATTTGGAAAACATGATATTTCAGGTGAATAGCATGCACGGTGGAATAGGGGATAATGTGGCAGTAACATGGTAATTCGCGAGACGAGAAAGTAATCGTGTGCGTGCCGCTTGTGTTTGACCCGCGCAGATATAAAAATAAAGAATTAATAAGTTCATACGAAAATGTTTAATAGTTTACGTGAAAACAAATCAATAACACAAAAAACAAAAGGACAAACAATAAACAATAAATTTAGATTTAATTAACAGTTTGATTAGCTATGCAATAGTCTCGTTGAGAAAAATAATAATATATCGCATACCTCCGAGATCTCCATTTTTTTCTTTCACTTGATTAAGCATAATCAAGCAAAAACGATAAATTGGTTTCAGTGACATTATAAAGTGCGCTGCTTCACAGCAATAATAACAGTCAAAACAAAGTAACAGAACGAAAAGTGAATCAAAAGTAATCGAAAATAATCGAAAATAAACAAAAATAAAAACAAACAAACAAATTAAAGAATAAAAAAAAAAGTGCATAACAAAATCCTTTCAGTGAGGTGCGACAAAGAAACTATCAATTAAAATATATCACCTCGCAAGCGTGAAAATTGAAACAGACAATATATTGCTCATTAAGCAAGTGGTTTTTAAGGCAGCGTTTGGCGCGAGGGCAGAGTCACTGATTCCTACTCGACGATAGCCAAGTTCGAGTCGGCGTACGGAAGAAATCGAGTTCGTGCTTCGTATTGCGGGTCGCCTTTGTTTTTTTTAAATGAAAACAAATTGGAAAGAACCAGTATGAACACGGAGGACGACAAAAACGCAACAACACACAAAAGAAAAGGTACACAGAAAATCTCCATTGTGACGCGAAGTAAAACCGCGAAATTAACAATGGAGAAAAAAGGCCAGCAAATGGAGGAGGACAGAGGGCGCCCCTCCCCCTACAATTTTAATATGTATGGGGCAAACAATTCGTTCGCTTCTCTTGCATCCTCAGAGTCTGAGGATGAAGAAGAGGAAATAACTGAATTGGAGGCGAAACTTGCGATGGCAAGAGCCCGCCTAGAAGAGAGACGCCGAAAGAAAAAAATAGCGGCACTCGAAAAAGAAAAAGACACGGAACAACAACAAAAGCCGAAGCCAAAAGTCGGCCAACAGCAACAGCAACAGCAACAGCAACAGCAACAGCAACATCAACAGCAACAATCAACACAAAATCTACCACAGCAAGCAACACAACAGCGGCAAAGCAACAATCAGAACCAAAAAATAAAGATGCCACCGATCAACACTATAGATATTGAGTGTAAGGAATTGGTAAGTCTTTGTAAGCTAGCGATAGGTAACAATTTTGTAGTTAAAAGACTGGCTGGTAATAGGCATGCCATTCAAACCTATGCGGTGGCAGACCACGAAAAAATTAAAGAGGTCTTAAAAAGGGCCACCGCGGAATTCTACTCGTTCACGCCGAAGCAAACAAAGAGGGTAACGGTTCTATTAAAGGGTGTCGACCCTGAGGTGGAACCGGAGGCTCTGCTCGAGATGCTTCAAAAGTTGAGGCACGACGATCTCGAGTTTATCTCCGTAAAACCGTTCACTACAACCAAGGCAAGAAGGGAAAACCGCAAGCTACCCTTCTTTTTGGTTCAACTAACGCCCAGCAGCAGAATTGGTGGTCTAAGAAAGATTACAGTCTTGGATCATCAAAGTGTCACATGGGACAAGTTAAAAAAAGGCAGAGACATCCTGCAATGTGTCCGCTGCCAAAGGTTTGGTCACGCGGCGGCGAACTGTGAAATGCAGCACCGTTGCGTGAAATGCGGAAAAGACCATAAGGCAGAAGAGTGCCCTCTGGGAAAAGAAAGGGTAGAAGACAAAGCCCTTCTAAAGTGCGCAGTGTGCCGGAATGAGGGACACCCCGCTAACTATCGAGGATGTCCTAAATTCCGAGAAATAATGGCAAGAAGTGTGATCCGGCAAAAAACCACAGAGCCAGCTCGTACTACAACAATGCCCGTAACATCGCAGCGGTCGTACGCACAAGTTGCGTCGGGTGGGAGACCATCAAACCAGGCTACAACATTGGTAGCCACAAATACTCCCACACAGACTGAAACAACATCGCAAGCGGACGTGGTCACGGTTCTGCTTAATCTGCAGAGACAGATGACACAGCTGCAAAACCAAATAAACGAGATCTACTCGTACTTGCCCAATCTAAACAAAAAGTCAATATAAACCCTCTAACCACAACATCAATAAAAGCTCTTGTCGTGAATGTAAATTCACTAATAAGAACTGAGAGAAGAGCCAATCTTTTCAACCTGTTGCAAGTTGAACGGCCTGATGTACTTCTGGCGGGGGAAACAAAGTTAAACCAGAGACACAAGATATGGCATAAAAACTACGATATTATACGAAGAGACCGACCTAACTCCTCTCAAGGGGGGGGTGTCGCAATCTTTATTAGAAAAGGGATCCCTCATAAAGTTATATATAGTGGAGAAGTGCGCAGGTTCCGGGTGCTGGAAGCCTGTATCGTACGCATACCCCTTCAGCAAGGAAGGGGTTTGTATGCGATTGGGGTCTACGCACCTGAGGAGCACCAACATAATCTATTTATAGCAGAGCTCGAGACTCTCTTCCGATGCTTACAATTGCACCTGGGCAAAAATTACTTTATTCTAGGGGGAGATATGAACGCCAAGCATAGAAATTGGGGAAATTATATATCTAATGCCAGAGGAAATCAGTTGGCTGGCTGGTTAGACCAGTTTCATATTGAATATAGAACTGACCTGCTAGCTACCGAATATCCATCGTTCCCTAGAGGTAGATCGTTCTTAGATATCTTGCTAATCGACTCACGACTGAGAATACTTAACACCAATAGACGAAACACAAACTGTTTACGGACAATTGAATACGATAGTGACCACTGTGCATTCACGGCAGTAATGGAGCTTCCGAACGAGCTCGCAGATCTGGAGGAATTCGTGATCCCGCAACCCTATAACTACGGGGCAATGCGATGGCCGCGGTTCACCAGATCATTAACAAGAGAACTTCGTTCGAATGACTTTAATCTGCCAGTAAACAGAAACCTGACTAATGTCGAAATCGACAAATACATTCAACAAATGGACGAAACCGTAAAACGAACAATGGACAAAACAATTCCCAAAACAACAGTTACAGATCACACTAACATGTACAGAAACGCAACAATAAACGCACTCCACAGGCAAAAGAGCAGACTGCTATCGAAATTAAAACAATTACACAGACAGTTTACAGACAGACAAGACCAGGAGATAATATCACTGAAATCCCGATTAAAAAACCTCCAACAATTACTTAAAGCTAATTATAGATTAGCAACAAATTTGTATTGGAACAACAGAATTCGAGCTATAAAAACTAATAACCCGAGTATGTTCCCACAAATAAATAAAATATTCAGGAGAAATAATCAAAATGAGATTCAGTGTCTCCAAATCCCACGTACTCAGGTAAACAAGCAGCTGCTAACCAACATTGGCATAGATGCAGAGAACGCTATCCTCAATGGTGAGCTCTTCGTGATCGAAGATCCTTTGGAAAAGGTGAACGCTTTGGGAGCTGTCTTTCAGGAAATGTACAAGGTGAATGAAAGCATTCATCGAAATCACGACCTGGAGGACAGAGTTCTACTCAATCACCTGCACCTCCGGAATGAAATTTCACTTTGGCAATCGGAGAATCCGGGTTTTACGGAATTCAGTGAAGATAATCTGTCAATTGACATTAATGCCAATGGTGTAGTGGCTAATAGCCTTCTAATAACAAGGGAAGGAATCCAGAGTATCTTCGACTCATTAAGAAGCAAAAAGTCAGTGGGAATAGATGGAGTACCTAACATCGTACTCAAGAACCTGCCCCCAATGGCAATAGATATATACACGGTCCTGTTTAACAACGCGTTGAATAATGCATATTATCCCGCGCGTTGGAAAACGGCTATCATTCAGCCCATCCCAAAAAAGGGCAAAGACTGTACAAACCCAAGGAACATGCGTTCGATAAGTTTACTCCCAAGCATCAGTAAAGTATTTGAAAAAATCATTAACAAAGCTCTGCTAAAATGGGTAGACGACAATAGCATTATTCCAAATAACCAGTTTGGCTTTAGGGCGGGTCATGAAACCACACATGCCGCAGCTAAACTGGTCTCTGACATACAATGGAATAAATGTAGGAACCAATGCACAGGTGCCTGTCTGATCGACTTGGAGAAAGCCTTTGATACCGTCTGGATCGAAGGGTTGTATTACAAACTGGTCAGACATGGCATACATAAGCCTTTACTATATGTACTTTACGATATGTTAAAGGACAGGAGGTTCGTGGTCAAAAGTGATAATGTGACCTCTAATAAAACGTATAATATCAAGAATGGCTTGCAACAGGGCGCGGTACTCTCTCCGATTCTTTTTAACATTTACATTAGCGACTTATTAGAAGCACTTCCGCAGGCTATTGCGTACGCAGACGATCTCATAATTTACAGAACAGCTCCGAAAGTTGCGATTATAAATAGGTTAATACAGCGAGACTTCAACAAAGTGCAGCGCTATTGCAATGACTGGAAACTTAAGATCAACTTCCAGAAATGTGAAGCCATCCTATTCAGAACTCCATTATATAAAGCCACGTACGACACAAGGAAAAACTGGCGAAAGCTAGTTATCGTGGGACCGCATGGAGATAAACTGGAAACCAAGAGTTTAGTTAAATACCTGGGCATCTGGCTAGATCAATATCTGTATTTCAACAGACATGTAGAGGCTGCTTTGCTCAAAGCGAGGAAAACTTTTGCTATGACAAGGAGGCTATTTCACAGTAGCCAACTTGACAGCAAGGTAAAAGTCATATGCTACATGACGCTAATCAGGCCAATGCTCATATATGGTTGCCCAGTATGGTTCAACATAGGTCCAAATTTGATGGAAAAGATTCGGGTGTTCGAAAGAAAGTGTCTCAGAAGTTGTCTCAGATTATATCGGACACCGGAATCGGACTATAAAAAGTATTACTCAAATGAGACTTTATATAATGAAGCGTACATAAATAGGGTGGATAATTTTATGATTAAATTAATCAGAGGACATATTGCGAGAGCAATAAGCTCGTCCAATGACCTAATTTTCGGGGCCTATTATCCAAACACCTTGTACTATGAGAGCGTGCGTCGCAACGGCTTTGTTCCACCAGAGGCGTTCCTTGACTTGGATATGAAAGGGCTTATACAGGATAGATCCGGAATTCCGCTGATCTATCATGTAAGTAGATCATCTGTAGACGGGCGATTGTGCTACGAACGGGAAGTAGCGCGCACCGAAGAAGAGCTCCTGCGCTTCAGTAGGGCTATCTCCCACAGAGACCGGGACGATAGTATTAGACAGCGTCAACAGTTCTGGTGGTTGAATGGCATATAAAGACCTGGATACCAAAGTCAGTATAGAATCATACTATCATCAGCTAGCTTACATAGACTTAGCTTTTCTAGAATTAGGGTAGTATAAGATTTAAGTTAAGTTAGGTTAAGTGCTTTTACATAAAAATAAAAAAAATAAATAAAAAAAAAAAAATAAAAAAAAAAAAAAAAATAAAATAAAATAAAAAACAATAAAAAAAAATAAAAAAAAAAAAAAAAAATATATATATATATTAGGTAAGTTAAGTAAGTTAAATTTTAAGAAAAAAAAAAACAAAAAAATTGACAAAGTTTTTCAAATTTTTCTTTGTATTTCAACTAATTATCAGTACTGCCACAAAGTTCTGTCGCCGAAAGGCAAATTATACAAATGTTAAGTAATGTTTAGCTTAGAGCGTCTGCGAAGGACCAGTAAGTTATTATATAAGATAATTAAGCTAGAATTTAAGCATTTTTTGTCTAGCCTTTAATTTAGAAATTAAGAATATAAAAAGAAAAATAAAAAATGTTTTAAAAATGAAAAAAAAAAAAAAAGGGGATAATGTGGCGCGCTGTAGGCGGTCGAAATTAAGTTGGAATTGTGGGTTGGTTCTACATGTAGTATAGAGAACCCCCACTGGACCCCCCCCCCCTCCCCCAGAGACGTAGTCACGAAAAAAAAGTTAGGGGCGCGACGGAGTTTGGAGTGGAAGGTTGAAGGAGGGTTAGGTGAAGTGTCAGAAGGAGTGTCGTGTGTTTAGAATCTGGGTGGTTTGGAGTGCCCCGGTAGTCGCGGTGGTAAGGCTTGGAACTGTCATGTAGACGAGTTTCTAGGTCGTGGCTGGGTTTGGGTCAGTATAGGGAGTGGACCTGGTTGGTACCGCGTGTGTTGCTGGCAGGGGCAAGGGGTTTGCGGTGCGGTCCACTGGCCTGTTGTGGTTTGCATGGACCAATAGGTATGACGTCCGAGTAGGTCGTGGCCTATCGGTAGCTTGCTCGCATCCGCAGTGACGAAGTTGTGTGTGCGGGATGGAAGAGCTTCACGCCCAGTGTTAATTTTTCTCCGCAGCGACAGGGTGCCGTGTGTGGGAAGGAGAAGAACAGAGTCTAGGGTCGGCATTTTTCGTCCATACGTAGGTATGGAGAGCTGTTTGCTGCCCTTGGTAGACGTGTGGTTTTGTGGTCGCTGGCGTTGACGTACGGTCTTGGCCATGCGAGTTTGTGTTGGAGTCGTCACCGGGGAATTACTTGTTTTTCCCCTTTTCAGCCTGTCTTCGCACTTGTTCCGTGTGAGACCTGCACGGCACACAACTCGCAGCAACTCCGAATGCTATACACACGGGGGTTTGATGTTGCTGGAGTGTTGGAGGCAGAGGGTTGGTGTGGTCCCGGATGTGTATTATTCTGGGACTCCCTCTGCTGGTGTGGTGGCCTGTTCTGTGGTAGTGTGGTGTATCGCGCACGGCATTCTACAATGTCGTGGCCATACTGCCAGCACTCCCGGCAGAAAGTTGTGCTTCGCCTTTTCATACACTCGTCGTATAGGTGGCCAAGTTTATGGCAAAAACTGCACGTGATGCGTGCAGTCATCTGATATAGGCGACGAGGGCCGTGTTCCCTCGTGGTTTGATCCACTGGTGTGGTATTTTGAGGGGGCGAAGGGCGACCTACCCGTTGGGTATGCGCGTTTCAATGGGCGCTTCTTACCTCCGCGCGGATTTGGTTTAAATCGCGGCGGAGTGAGGCCTACAACGCTAGAAGGTCGGATACGGTGTCGGGTGCAGAAGAGCGGTCTGAGGAAGACTCGTTGGGACTGCGGTCATGGGTTCGCTGGTTGTGTGCGCGCTGTAGGCGGTCGAAACTTAGTTGGAATTGTGGGTTGGTTCCCCATGTAGTATAGAGAACCCCCACAAGACTACTTGGGCATAACTCTAAATTGCCGTCGGAAAATGCATTTTCCATGTAAGACGAGGCAGAAGCCAAAAGGACACGCAAAGAAACACTAGAAAGATCGCATATGCAAAGAATGCTATGTTTTTCTATGTCAAGAAAACTATATTAGTTCTTAGTAAAAAACTATATTAGTTGTTAGTAAGAAAACTGCGATCTGTGGAGATTGATAAATTATTTTCGACTGAAAAAAACGTTGACAAAAGTTTTGCTCCCTTGTTTTATTTTTCGCCGCCTACTTTTTATTTATTTTACGTAGAAGGTTTTTGTCTACTTGTTGTTAAAATTTTTGTTATTATATGAGAGGGAGAGAAAGAGTGTGGGATTGTACCTAACACTGTCCGTTAATTTGGGATGTGAATATCACGATCCCAGAAACATGTGTCCACTCGGGGTTGACGACACTAAATATATTTTTGTTTTCTTTATTAGCGTCATTTCCACGTAACTGCTTATTCTTTGGGTAGCACAATTTGTCCCATGAAGGATATTTATTTTGTGTGCCATCATAGAGTTTTTCGAAATGTGTCTATTGGGACTTATATTTATTTTATTTATATATATTTTCACTGCCTGTTTATGCATTTTTATAGTTGCCCATGCATAATGTAGCGGGTTGATTAAGCACAAATTTATCAACACCGGGGAATTCGTGGTAAGTGAATCCATTATTGTGAAGTGTGTGGGGGGGGGGGGGGGGGGGGGGCATCGGACAACTACTTGTATCTAGTGGCCGCACTGTTCGCATGTAACATACTATAACCCATCTTAGCCGATTACTTAGAGAACAAATCAACTTTCTCCAGCCATTGCGAAATTTTCTTGACCGGTTTTTGTTTAATTTTCTATTTCTAAAGGGTTTTCCAATACTTCGCAGCTTTTTTTCTGTAGTAATTTTTTATAATTTGCAGACGTTGTTCGTTCGTGTACTTAAGCATGATGAAAATGTTGAGTTTACCGAATAAATTGACAGTGACAGTTCGATGATTAGTGAAAGGGTGCGTTCACAAATTAAATTCGAAATTGAGAAGTCCCCATTGGAAAACCCGATATATTACCATAGTTACATTTGTGTAATATCTAGTTCTCGCACTGATTATGTTATCGGAAGATGTCTTCAAAATCTCTTTTATACCGCACCATTTATGTGTTTTTACACCATGTCGGGATGTAAGATTGCAAAATCAACGCAAACACTCTCTGCGATCTATCTGTTCCCTAATTTATTCTTGTCATAAAGTGAGGACATCAGGGTAGCCAATGCTTTAAAATGTTAGACACATGTTCCAGAGAATACTGGTAAAAGCAACTTTGGAACGTACATCTAAAAAGAGACACACAGATTCCTTTTGATCGTTCCCAGTTTCCCTTTTTCGCATTTTTGTGCAGATTACAGTGCACAATACATCTGAGTATGCATTCCTAGTCTTTAGAGTTGTAATAATGATATCCTTTTAAATCTTATGTTAGGTACTCCGTAAAAGGGATCTTTTGTTGAGTAAGTTTACTTAGAATACCAGCCCTTTCCTTATTGTCGACATTTGCACTTTACGTTTTGAGAGAAAGGATCCACCTCTATCTCTATTTGGTCCTTTTTTGGGAATACATCGGTGTAAGTCAGACTCGCAAACTTTACAAAGGCACTGGAAACCATCTCATTACATAGTGGATTTCCTGGTATCATCTCTTGATATCACTTTTCATTTTGCTATTTCCGTTTTGATGTAGTCCTTTTCATTCTTCCCTTTTTACATAGTGTATAATACCCCGGTTTTCCGCAATTTATTTCTTGCCAAGTTTCGTGTGTCCTTGTCGTTTGAACTAAAATTTCGTGCCTCATTCCATTAGAGCAATAATATGCGCATTCTCTTGAGATGTAGTTCGCCTGCCTTTTGTTTGCCATTTTATTTTTGTTTTTTTTTTGGTTTCTATGTATTTTTCTATAAACCTGAACTCGAAGACTTTCATGCCATCCACCTACATATCCCTCTTAGCTGTGTTCCACTGTCATTAACCCGCACACGTTACACATGATGCACGGTGCAATCTAGCTTAGGCGACGGGCAAACTTTACATTCACTAGTGCATGTGCACAATTTCTTTGTAGGGTATAAATGAATGACTGTTGTGTGTCTCCGTGTGCAACCGGGGAAAAGCGTGTCAACATCCGGTCAACAGCTTTTCCGCTGTCATGGGCGCTTATAAACTAGTTTTTGTGTCAACGTCAAAGGAGCGCACGAATCCGAAACCTATGGCTCGGCTATTTGATTCGACAGATGTGCCGTTACAATGTATTCGAGAGCCTGGAGAAGATTTGAATACAAGTTGAAAAGTACGACTGGAAGTGAATGGCAACCAATTTATAGTCGAATTATCATATGTTCATGTTTGTTGCACGTTAAAAGGATTACGAGAGAGCCATCCTTTCGCCAAATATGATACGTGATATATGCTCTATGGAATAGTTGGCAGAAATCCTTCGCCATCTCTTTGGCTGATGGAGTGGTCGAAGAAGATGAAATAAGTTGGCGTACAACGTTAGTTCTCAGTGCGATATCACTTCATCATTATAGGGGTTGCAGGGTATAGTCGGGAAACATCTTATACTTGGTCCTGTACGCGTTTTTCTACAATAATAGCGAAAAGAATACTATTCGAACCAACGCTGTTGATGGTTGGAATCACAGCAAAAGACAGGACCAAAGCCTCAACACACTAGACCACGTGTTGACGACGATGTATTTGGTCGATTGCAATTTAGGCTGTGAGATTGTTATGCTAATTTTTGACGATTTATTTTTCCAATTTTAATTTGGTGATGTGTAATTCACCATGGTTTGCGCATTCGTGTGGCGTGTTGTTGTGGCATTTCCACCTAACGCCACCGCTTACCTCTCTATGCTTACCCCAAAAACCTCCCCTTGAAGCAACCGTAAGCCTGGGAAACAAGTATTGTGGCAGTTCCATTGAACGCCACTACTTACCACTATATTTTACTTAGAAATTTCCCCTGAATCACCAGCGTACGTCACCCATGATTCTTCCCGCTATGACAGCCGTAACACCTTGCATTACCTGCAATCACCTGCAGACATTCTCCCTTTACAGGTTTTCCCCCTTAATACGCAGTCAACGCATCTTCGGAACCTCCCTGGAAGAGAAATCATGTTCATGCATCTACTGCATCATCGCAAGGCGTCATCAAAATTCCCTGTAAACGAAATATCAGTCGTCATATGGTTGCATCACCAGAATTGCTTGTAAGGAATTAGTAACATGCAACATACACCAGGGAAGCCAATCGGGGCTTCATATAAACATACTTACCCTGCTGCGCACGTGCACGGCGTATTTTCATACCTACCCCAAAGCATCACAAGTTTCGTCCAACCAACAAAACGTGTTCGCGCATCTAACCCCACGTTACCGAGAATTCAATTTTCAGCATCATTACATGCAATAGAATTCAACATCGGCCACCAACTTCGATGCGACGCACAAGCGTCATCATCACCAACAGCATATACCCCGGGTAGTACCTCGGACGGACAAGGCGCGGTTCGGATGCAGCTGCCTCTTGTACCGTTCATGTTTGTTAATTCTTGGTCGACAGGTCTGCAGCGAAAAGGATCGTGCTGCCCTACAGTCAGGCATAATAATCGCCACAGCTGCGGGCACACACACGATGACGATCTCTTTTTTTCAGATTTCCCCTTTTCGTCATTTTCCGTTTGCCACGACGAGACAATACCATTTTGGGGGTTCCGCCAAACCCCACTGTTACTGTCCTGAAGAACCCCATAACTTCGACCCAACCTTATAAGTTTTGCTAATGCAATCGCATTAGCACCTTAAATGCTTCACTCATCAAATAGATCAAATTTATATAACCTAAAAGTCCCTGTAAAAGAATTCTTACCTTTCATGAATTTCTTCGCATACAAATTCCCTAGAAGGGACTTTTATGATGCCCTCGCCTCATCTTTTCTCTTACCACATTTCTTCAAAGCATCGTCGTCTATTTATTTAGACGCGATGCTCTTCATAGACAACGATCTTCACGATCCCTTTGTCCTTTCCGCCTGCCTGCTTTGTTTTGCCATTGCCTTCGCGCATGGGTAAACAACACAGATCTGGACGATCACACACATACCATCATGATCTCCATTACGAGATCTGGTTTTCTATTCCACCAAGAGTGACTTTACGTTTCTCTGGTGGTAAGTAAAAACATATCCTCACCCCAAACGAGGGTTGAATCGTTGAGTCTTATTAGATCCGCAGACCAGCACCGTCGTGCCGCACCCGCTCTCCGTCGCGCGGTGGAGAAGCATAGGTCGTGTCGAGATAGGAGTGTATGGGGGTGATCAGTAAGTGTGCCGTCCATGGCACTGATTCTACTCCTACCACCATTAAATGTTCCCTTTAGTTATGGCATTAGCATTATTGCTGATCTTGTACATTTCGCTGTATATGCTTGCAATCTAACTCTGATGGTAATTTACCATTTACGAATTCGATTGCTGGGGCGCCAGCCGGATGCCCTCATGTATCGGTCGTTCGATGTGGGCATGCTTGCTACGGCAAAATATCTTTTTCTGCTAGTTTGCAGCTGGTGTGCTAAAGAATATCGTGTAGATATTTGCACAGGCAATATTGTTGGTTGGTTGATAAACCAAATTGCCTTGAAGAATATAGCGTTTGATGCCGCTGTAATTTCACTTCAGCGCGACTTAATGGTTCACAGGGTTTTTCTTTTATTTAGCAGGTACAGTACAGAAGGTAAGTACAGGCTTTTAATGAATTTCAGGGACTGTTACCTTGTGTACCTGTAAGGTAAGTAGTGGCGTTCAATGGAACTGCCACGGTACTTGTTTCTCCTTTTGTCGTATGCCCTATTTGGGGGTTTTTACCTAAATTGTGGGACGATGAGTGCTGGCGTTCAGGAGAATCGCCACAAGTGTTTCACCCTGTTTAAAATTTATAAGAAATCAGTTTAATATTAATAATAAGTTTAAGTGAAGTATAAAAACGCTAACATATTTGATAATGGCTGAGAACAAATGGGTTGTGGAGTTTCGCTTGTTTTACTCTCCTGTGCTGCAGTTTCCGGGATGTTGTCGTTATCCTTCCGCGTTTGATGAACAGTTTCCTTTTAGTGTTTGGCGGAACAGTTTTTGGAACCTTACTGAAAGTTGGCGATAGGAGTGAATCGAGTGTCCGTGTCTGGCACAATACCTACGGTACCGCAGACACTCTTCATCACTCCTAATCGCCACACCATGATCATGCACCAGAAGCATGATCAATCGGGGATCTACAGCTTTGATTGGTCAACGAACGACCGACTATGTGTGATGTGGGAATGAGAAACCAACCCTTAGCGAATTGTGCGCATCCACCGGAGAAATTTTAGTAGTCGAGTACCAACGTTCAGAGGGAGAGTACATTTAGTAGAATATCACAAACCGTGTCTGCGGTACCGTAGGGCGATATCTCACAAAGATCAAAGAGAAGTTACAGAAACAACGTCAGTGGTTCTAATAGTTGAATGGCAATTAAAAACATGAAATGAGCATAGTAAATAACATCTCAAAACAATGGCAAGCTTACATAGATTTAGCTTTTCTTAGGTTAGGATAAGGTTAGGTAAGTTTTACAAATGATATTTAAAAAAATTAGGTTAGGTTAGTTTCGTAAGTGTAATTAAGTTTATTATTATTATTTATTGGCCTGTAGGAACCCGAAAGTTCATGACCTCACCGACTCGGCTTCGCCACCGTTCCCTGTCCTGGGCACTCTCCTTCCACGCTTGACCATTCGATCCGATCTCCTCAAGGTCAAACCTAACATTGTCCTCTCATCTCCGTCGCGGCCGTCCTACCGGTCTCTTTCCCGTTGGTCTACCGTCAAGAATTCTATATACGGTCCTATCGTTCCCCATTCGCGCCACGTGTCCGGCCCATCTTAATCTTCACGACTTGATTACTCTCACTATTGTAGGTTTGCGATATAGCTCTTCCAATTCGTGGTTATGGAGTCTCCTCCATTGTTCTGCCTCCTCGTCATATTTACCTCCAAAGATGCCCCTCAAAACTTTATTCTCGAATACGCGGAATTTGTTTTCTTCCCGTTTTGTGAGAGCCCATGTTTCACATCCATATAGAACAATCGGCACGATTATGGTTCTATAGCTTTATGTTACGTGATAGCAGTCTGGATTTCAGCAGTTTACTGACTGCGTGCCAACTCGCGTTGCCGGAATGCAGTCTCTTGTTAATTAAGTGTAAAAGAAAAAAAAATCACAACGTATTTTTTGATTCTAATTTTTTTTTTGTAAGTTAGTACCATCGGATCAATTGTGTAATCCATTTGGGGTATCTTAAGGATGAAATTTGGAATTTGGGCTTTGCACGGCTATTAGCCAGTCATCATCACGCTCTTTCATGAATCAATTCAGTTGCATGTCTCAGCGAGGTGAATAAATACTTGCACCTTCATTCGACAGTCGCTGGGCATGCGAAGGATGAAAAGAACAAGAGAGAGAGAGCGCAATAACTTCGGGGTTGACTTAGCTTGTATGCTTGTACCAATGCAGCCTCTGAGGATGACCCACTGACTTAGTGCGGTGACTGTGGTGATCTCAGAGTGCAATGAACCCAGGGAAGATAAAAATGGGAAGGAGAGGAAAATGGTTTGTAGCTATTCACATGTAAAAAGAGATCATTGAATGGGCGAATGGAGTGTCTGGGGAAAGTGAATAGGACGCCGAACCGGCTAAGGAATTCTGACCGTGGGAAATAAATTAAATACTTTGATAATTTCCCCAGCGGTTGCATAATCATGCAGACTATGCCGTTGCTAACCGACATGAAATGCGATTCCCGGTGGAAATCTCATGGAGTAGCGAAATGGAGTTGCCGTATGGCAAAAAGGTAACTAAACTCAATTATGCATTATCTGCATAGAATAATGAGTTTAGCTATGTGCCTTTTTGGAAAACATGTTTTGCGGGTGGAATAGCTTGTAGGGGGAATAAGGATTGAAATGACGCACTGAAAGCGGTCGGAATAAGATTTGAATTATAGGTAGGTTCTCCATGTGGTATAGAGAACCCCCACAACACCATTATACGCTCGAAACTATAAAATACAATCAAAACAGTGGACTGCAAAGGGGGAATCGGCCCCAAAGAAAAAGCAAAAGCAATTTTTTTCGGCTGGGAAGTGATGGCGATTGTTTTCTGGGATAGTCATGGAGTTATCTTAATCGATTATCTTCAAAAAGTAAAAACCATTACAGAAGCATACTACGCATCATTACTTGACCAACTGGAGACAGAAATTGCGGAAAACCGGCCAGATTTGCAGAAAAAGAAAATCCTGTTTCACCAAGACAACGCGCCGTGTCACACCTCAGCGCTTGCTATGGCGAAAATCCACGAATTACGGTTTGAACTGCTTGACCATCCGCCTTACTCACCAGATCTAGCCCCAGCCGACTTCTTTTCGTTCCCTAATCTAAAAATTGCGCGAAGGACAGGGACTTTCGTCAAATGAGGGGGTAATCACCTTCCTGAACAGTTATTGTAGTTATTGTTATTGTTACATTATTGTTACAGAAAAACGCCGAGTACTGTTTGGGCGGGTTAGAGAAATGGGAGCATCGCCGGGAGAAGTGTGTAGAGTTACAAGAAGACTATGTAGCAAAAAAAAAAATAAATAAATTTTAAGAAAAAATGTCTTGTATCTTTGTTAGGTCGGAAACTTTTCAGCCCACCCATGTATCGGGTGTACCGGTATGAAGTGAGCGTTTTTTTTTTTTAAAGTAAAAAATATTTTTTTTTTAAATGTAAAGAACATTTTTTTCGAAGTATTGGCCATTGCTTTCTAACATTTCAACCATCTTTCTGGCAATTTGTGTATACCACGCCAATAAAACCGATCGTCTTTTGAAGCAAACCATTCGGAGACCCAATTTTAGACCTCTTCGTAGGAATTGAAATGCTGCTCAGCCAAAGCGTGTCCCATCAATGAAAATGAATGGTAGTCGGAAGGAGCCAAACCTGGTGAATACGGCGGGCGGGGTACCAGTTCCCAGCCAAGAGCTGCAACAAAATTACCTTTCCGTGTCTTGTGGCCCATTCTGGTCGTTCTTCGATCAATACATGGTTCAAATTGATCATTTGTTGTCGGTGGCGTTGCGCATCAACAGTTTCGCCAGGTTTTAGAAGTTCATGATATACCAGCCCCTTTGGTCTCACCAAACACAGAGCATTGTCTTTTTTCCGCACCGATCAGGCTTTGCAGTCGATGTTGACGCTTCTCCTGGACGTACGCATGATTTTTTGCGTTTAGGATTTTTAAAATAAATCCATTTTTCACCACCAGTCACAATTCGATGCAATACTGACATCTTTTCGTGTCGTAGAAGCAACGTTTCACATGTGAGGTTTCGCTTTTCCATCTGCCTGTCATGCAATTCATGTGGCACCCAGTTTGCACACTTTTGGATCTTTCCCATAGATTTTAAACAGTCAGAAATTGTTTGTTGTGCAACATTTAACATTTGTGCCATTTGTTTTTGACTTAAAGTGTCATCTTAATCCAATATTGCTTGCAATTCGGCGTCTTCAAACTTTGTTGGTGGTCTTCCATATTCTTCATTTCGCACATCAATATCATTATCTCTGAACCGCTTAAACCATCTGTTGCATGTTGCTTCCGATAGAGCATGATCACCATAAGCCTCGACAAGCATTCGATGCGACTCTGCAGCACTTTTCTTCAAATGAAAACACAAAACTAATGCTTTCCGCAAATCATCATTTTCTGGTACAAAATTCGACATTTTTAACACGATTAAAAAAAATGATGTTGTTTGTACCATGACTTGATGCATACTAAATATGTTTGACAGATGTCATTGCAACGAAATAAAAAAATATATAAGGGCTCGTTCACAACAAACGCTCCCTATCGATACATTTGTATCTTGACGCTCACACCGGTACATCTGGTAAATGTGATTGCTAAGCGAACACAAGTCGTGTGATAACTAACAGATATCATATCTTATTAAGTTGTTGTTATTACAGTTTTAAGCATAGTCTTCCTTTTCCAAATCAGTAATATAAAAAGCTTTTCCTGCATCCTCCTCTGCAGCACAACAATCGGTGTGTGCCTATTGGGTGCAGTGACACCAGACAACGTGCTGCATAGTTACAAATTGTGCGTGTTTGTGCATTTCTGGCGAACAGAATGACACCCGCATTTTAATGCCTAGACTCCTTTATACAGAGTTCTGTCATCATCAGCACTCCTTAAGTTGAAATATAAACATACACACATGCACACTCTTCCAAGCGGATGAAGGATATTTAAATCTAAAATGACATCGGGGTGCGGGGTTACTTATTCGAGAAACTTAACAGAAAGCACCATGAGTGGTTTCTGTGCAACATTTTCCTCACAAATCAAAGGATGTGCAAGGATGTGCTAAGTACATCCTGCTAGCAGGCGCTTCTTTGCTCTCATCACAGCGGTTCAGTTCTACAATGTCGGTCTTTGCGGTAACTTTGTAATCCAGGTCCTTTTGCGACTCTATATGCTGATTGAAGGACTCTGTTTTGTAGTTAAATTTCATGGGAAACATTGCACAAAATGGCGTTGGAGAGGGAAGAAGGTAAAACGAGAAAAAGTGATAGGACGGAAACGCCACAAACCGCCCGATAATCAAACATTTTCCAATTTAATCTTGGTTCCCCTGTATATCGCCTGTAAACCCATGTCCTGTCAAATTGATATGACTTTGGTTAAAAGGACAGCAACGACACTTGGCAAAATGCCACACACCACTCCACGTGAAATCCCTTATCGGCAGCGCGCCACTACTAATCATGTGTCGAGGATGAAAACATAAATTCGTCAGTTTCGGATCTCCTTTTGACTTTGTACACACGCAGCATACTCACCTCACAGCAACCACAAGCTACTGTGCTGATTTAATCACATAATGTCGGTTCATGGAGTGGAAGCTAAAATAGGATAATTCACGAAAAGTATCCCCGTGCATCACCTACCCACATTGTTACGTCTCTGTCATAGCAGGCTGTGCCCCCGCGTGAGATGTACACATTATTTCTTGATTTAATTGAGCGATAAAGGATTTCTTTTTCATTTTGAAATCACCCGTTAGTATTTACGAGAATTTTGTCCTCCGGAATTTGCATTTGGCAGACTGGGCATTCGGTCCCAATAATAACTAGCTTATGTGGGTGAGTTATGAATACCGCCGAGGTGTATCTGTGACCGGGGAGTCAGGAGTGCCTTAATTCAATATTTTTGTATACTCAAATTGTTGGGCCATTGGTTGTCACAAGTTTATTATTCGGCACATGAATAATTTTATAAGATAAACAATACTTTGCAGGTTCCGAAACATGTTACAGTTTTACGGGAGTAAATAGTTCGGTTTTTGCATTCGAGGATACTACATCGACCAGACCTGACTAGCATATTCAAGAAAACAACGGACAAAGGTTATGTGGACGATGACGTGGGGATGAAAGAATTATTTCGAGCAGCCTTCACAAAACCAAGGGCGACATTTGCCTTGAGGATAATGCCGTTAGGATGTGAGATGAAATTGAGCTCCTTATCACATAAGACGCTCAGGTCATGAATCGATTGAACCAATGTTATCGGTTGCTTAAGTAAGAAAGAGGAAGGCGACGGGGAGGGGGAGTGCTTCCAAGAGAAGGTGATTGCGTGACATTTGACAAGATCAGTTCGAGCCAGTTGTTTTGGCATCAAATCAAAAAGGCTTTGCTGAAATTGGTAGTGATTGTGTCGAATTCGCTGCCGTTCTCTATGACAGGGAGGGTATGGGATAGGAATTGGTGGTGGTAGACCCCTCGGCACACCCCCCATATCCGCAACTCAACTCCCATTGTCTCCTGCCAATGTAATCGCATTGGCACCTGAAAATGTTTCCTTTTCCAAGGACATTAAAGCATACAAGCATTACATAGAATTCCTAAAAAGAATTGCATCTACAAGGTCATTCATACATTACCAATGTATCTCTGCATTAGCGACCCAAAAACCGAATTATTCACACTATAATTCGATCCAGCCGTCGCCATAGATGCCATGCATAATTGACACAGATGGTATACACAACCGTCATTGTGTATCCATCTAAATTGCTTTCCGAAGACGTGCATTGTAGGCACGTCCATGATTCAGGAGCGGGCACTTCTCGCGGAAATATTTCTTTGTTTGAATCTTCAAACAATCACCGACGCCCCGTTTTGCTGTCGGATCGGATTCAATAGCATAAACAAACTCCCTTCCCACGCGAGTGTTCCCGGAGCGTTACAACCTGTAACAGTTATTTGATGGCATCTCGGGAGCCCACTCGGCGCTATAAGTTCGCCTCTCCGGAGAGAAGTCTAATAAAAAAAAAAAAGGAAAAACAAAAAAAAGAATCCGATTCTCCCAGTCGGCAGAGAGACGATATACGATCTCTATTGTATGAATTATCGCAATGCCTTTTAGCATCTAATGAGTGGCTGCTATTTAGACAGCTGACCCTCATTACCGAAAGATGCCGTAGGTCGTTTCACCATTGTTCTATTTTTCCTCGTTTCATGTTTAGTTTATCCTTGGCTAAACGCATCGATAAACACGGTGATGTGTGCAAACACACACACACACACCACCGCGTCCCAGAGATCGCCTTCCAGCAGTCACTGGTCAAAGGAAATTTCATTTCCTTTTCACCACACCACCAAACTCACCCCAAACGAGGATTGAATCACTAAGTCGTATTTTAACCGCCGATTCGGACGGTTCGTCTTCCGCTCCCCGTTTCGCGCCACGGGAATGCGTAAACCCGAGTCGAGTAATAACCCCCAGTCGTCTCCTAATCATTTGTCATTTGAATTTACCGTTTACAAATTAGTTCGATAAAGTGTATCCTCAAACAAACGGTTTCTTGTATGGTGTCGTTATTCTATTTCCCGAGGCATTGTGTTGAGTTGTTCGCGTACTAATACATGTACATCTTTTTCAAATAATCCGGTAAAGAACAAAATAAATATAACCGTTTCGTTTAACAATAAAATAAAATTAATAAAAATAAAAATCATTTAGTGTTTTTATTCTTCTTGTGGTGATCGCTCGCTCCGTATTTTGAAACTTGAGCATTTTTGGCGGCGTTGCTCAGAGTTGTGTCCAGTGAACAGTTCGTGGGACGAAGTAGAACCCCGTGTCGTACGCCGGCACCTCGACTTCGCTCCCTACAGACCTACCAGAAAGGAAACGTGCTGTTTGGGAGAGATGATGGATTTGCAGCAAAAAAATAACGCGTTGTAAAAAATGCCCCCGAACAGTTTTGGAATGTGCGAAAGTTTAGCAATGGGACCGTGGGGAACGAGGTCATTGTGCCGGCGCACGACACGGGGTTCTACCTCGTCTCCACCAGTTTTAAAAGGTTCCGCCAAACCGAATTGTTACTGGTCTAAGGAATGCAGACCAAGTAAACCGTTCGCACCGTCACGAGCCATTAAAGAACAAGGAAAATGAATGAAACACCGGAATTTATTTGTTCAGTTTTATTCTGTAAATAAAAACCACTACTTCCGGTGACAATGTTGAACTTGATGCACATTAATATTAACACTAATTTATATAACGTATTTCCTTTAGAGTTTCGTCTATGAAATGTATGTTTAAACAATATCCTCCGTAATCAACTAAACGAAAAACCACCACTCCACTTAATGGATAATGAACAAAATTACGTACAGCGATTTCCGAGTAATTCGGATTTATTTCGCCCAGGGAGCGGGAGATGGCGCGACCAGCGTGGTCGGCGGGTGTGATTGGACTCAGCGATATTCATTCGCTATCAAAAGAAATTCGGCCAGTGAAACTGGCTCTCTTAATTAGGGGGTGCATTTTCCTATTCCAAGAGAGACGTAAACTCTCTTTGGGGGTAACCAAACAGATCTCATAAAGAAGATCGTCACGGCACACATGTATGTGTGTACATTGGTTCTTTCATGGATCAAAGCCATGGGAACGAATCTAAAACAAAGAAAGGGAAAATGTGCATCCGTGAAATCTGCGTTCGGCTAAGCAAACAAGCCGAATCTCATTGATGATCGTTGTCTACAATATGCATAGCAGCTGTATTGACAGCCGCGATGCATCATGAACATTGTGCTAATTGGTTTTAGCTTGTTTACCGGAAAATGGTGTTTATGGCATCACTGGTACGGGTAGGTATTCAATTCCGATTTACATTTGCCTATGCTGTAGGATTTAATTGATGCCTTAAGACGCAAGATGCGTATATTTGTTTTTGTCCCTTGGGTATAGGTTGCCAGCCAATGTGTATGTAAAGAGATTTATTATACACATGGTGAGGCCGGGAAATAGGCGACGCAATGTTTATGATCCCTGTTTGTAAACCAAATCATTTTGTTCTCAGGAATTCGTCTAGAGGGAAATGCACTTGGCGAGATTGGGATTTCCCTGGCACCGAAGGTGCCGAATTGTTTTTGGGATTCATGATAAGTTAGGAAAGAATTCTTAGAGGGAGTTTGTATGCGAAGAGATGCATGAAAGGTAACGATTCTTTTACAGGGACTTTTAGCTTATAAATTTGATCTATTTAATGCGTGAAGCATTTACAAGTGCTTAATGCGATTGCATTAGCAAAAACTTATAAGATTGGGTCGTAGGGGTGGGGGTTCTTTAGGTAAGTAGCCAGTGGGGTTTGGCGGAACCGCCACAGGACGATAGTTGGATATAATGTTTTTTTATGTATGGGAATGATATAAGAGGATTTCCAAATATCCGGGAATTCGCCTTATGCGGGGGATATATTTAAAGATCATTCAGAGCGGGAAAGAAAAAGAAGAGGATTTTTTTTTTAAAAAAAGGACAGCAGGACGTCTATCTGTGCCGGAGCTGAACTCGTCTTTAAGTTGGTTTAATTTTTCTTCAACTTGCTGTTGTTGATTATGTTGAGAGAGAAGAGGGCCGAGGGAGAGTTCGGGCTGATCTTTGAAGTAAGAAGGTTTTGGTTTAAAAGAGTTGTCAGTGTAGGATTGTTTAAATATAGAAGGGAAGATATTGGCAATAGTTTGGGGGTCGGTTGAAGTAGTCGAGTCATAGGAAAGAGAGTTGGCATAGCCATTCGATTTGCGTTTGTAATTGACAAACTGAAAAAAATAATGAAAAAATAATTGTTGATCAAGTTGTTTTGTGCTTTACTAAGAAAGTTGTGCTAGATTGAGCTATAAACTTCGGTGAATTGATCGAAGAAACCGAGATAATTGGAGTAGTCTAGGGGCGCGTTTATAGGAAAATATTCCACACGTTATTCATCTGGTTTCGCAGAATACGGAGTTTGCGATTATACCGTGGTGGCGATGAAATCAATATCCCATGTCGGGAATATGAAACATATAGGAAAATGGCATTGTAGTTTTGTAGAGAGTGGCAGTAGCATGGCGGCGTTTCTAACAGATACACACACAATACACAAGCAAATAGTGAAGAGCAATACCGAACGAAAAATCGAATAAACAAAATTATCAGATCCGTATACGATCACATAACATAGCACATCAGTCGAGTGTACTTGAGAATAACGATCGGATTCGGTCACGCGGCAGCGGTCTGATGTGTTGAGCACGGGTGCAATCTGTTAGTGATTCTAACCGTCATCGTGTCGGTTCAAATCTTTCTTCACTATCGTCGCAAACGCTATAGCATCATCTACATCTATATGGTCAAAGCAAGGTGCGATTTTGCTAAGATACTCATTTATGAAGAGGAAGTTGGCTTTGCAGAAGTTGTTGGAAAAGTAGTTGTCGGGTGGGCTGAGCAATCATGGTAAAGGGTTAAGAGAAGCGGGGGGTGATTACTATCAATAGTTGAGAGTCTTTGAAGACTGGGGCAACTGAAGAATTATTGGGGTCTGTTGAGAACACCAGGTCGACTTGCCTGGTTAAATGATTTGGGACATCACTTAATGCACATTAATTGTCATTATATAGATTTAAGATTATAGTTGTAAAGGAATTGCTATCCTAAATCTCTTAAGTACTAGTTGTAAAATATACCATAAATGTAATTATCTACCAAATAAAATTGAATTGAAAAAACTTAATGGACATCGGCTTGAGTTGGTACTTGAGGGATTTGAGATGTAATAGGATTGACAACGTCAGTGCAGTTATTGGGACTTCGTATGACTCGTCCATTGGACATGGGGGAGGTTAAAATAGCCAAGGACTACAATATCGTCTTAGGAAGGACTCAACTCAGTGAAAGGACCAATTGCAGTTATTACGAGTACGTATGACTCGATCGTTTGCTAAGGAGGTATATATGTAAGTACAAATGACGTGTAAAGGCTAGGCGAAAATCAATTTTTATTGTGACATAGTTAAGATTGGGGGAAGAAGAGATGGCAATTAGGGATGAGGCGAGTCTATTTGTATGACTTGCAACACACCGTTGCGAGGGTCAGGACGATCTTTGTCCCTGTTCAATCCAAGTTGACATGCAGTCCCCACGCGACACCCTTGGATAGCCTCTTTGGCACCCGTCAAGTAGTGAAACAATGCATGCAGCGCCATCCTGACAAAGGTTGGCGCAAGGCTAATAACCTTGCCCGGAAAAACAAATTATTATGGACAATTTAACAAGTCTCGGATAAGGACCGGATGCCGGCTGAGAGACTTGCTAAATAAGGCCAAGATCAGATTCTGGTTGTAGTAGTGTAGTGCCGATGATGATGATGATGATGATGATTATGATGATGATGATGATGATGATTATGATGATGATGGTGATGGTGATGGTGATGGTGATGATGATGATTATGATGATGATGATGATGATGATAAGTAAGTTTCGGTCAGAACGTATATATTGAAGGCAAGGGAGTAGGTATTTAGCAGGATCGATTTGGGTTTTAGAGCAAAGTCCTCTAACATTCTGATAGTAAAAGGTTAGAGGGAGAATATTGAGACACTTAGAAGGGTGTGACGAGCGCGAATGCGATTAGATTTAGGGAAGGGGGTTTGGTTATAATTTGGCTTGGGAAAGTAGGGCGAGTTATAATTCGTTTGAAATCAGGAGTGCGAATGAATGGGGAAGGAGTATGGTTATGACTTGGCCTGGGAAAGGCATTCATGGGACGAGTTATGATTGGAACATTTTTTTGTTGATACAAACGCGCACACAAAAGGAGATTTTTGAGTACCCTTAAGCACAGTGCGACCGGAAAAAGAGGAAGTGGATACGGAAAGGAGGTATCGATGTACATTGGTTTGTGGGGGTAGAAGTTTGAATGATGTTGATATTTAATGACTTCTGTTTTTGATTACAATAATTAGGGCCCTTTCAATATTAAGTTCCTCTTAATTACTGTTTATTACACTGTTTCTTTTGTTTGGTGACATTTGATTTAAAGTCCAGAGTAAGCCTTCGGTTAAAAATACAGGATAAATACGTTAAAACCGATTAAAACAGTTGCGCGATAATGCAATGACGACGCTCTATGAGTGTACGGACACTCTCGACCTTTAGGTATCAACAACAAGGTTGAATGAAAAATATGTGACTGTGGCGACTCTAGTACGTGTGCGCGCATCAAAGGTTGATAATTAAATGTCTTGCGGCGTGACAGCCCGCGGTGGTGATAGTAAAACGACTGATCCCAATTAGGGATGGAAATTGGTATTTGGGATTGTGCACCTCAAGCAACCAATCAAGATCATTCTTACATCTGTGCTCTCTCATGTTCCCCGCCTATCGAGGTGAATAGCCCTTCGGTTAATTTGATAGTCCACGGACAAGAGAGAATGAGAGAATCAGAACGTAAAGTGCAATGATCTCGGGGTGGCTTGGCTTGTGTGTGTGTACTAATGCAGTCTCTGAGGATGGCCCACTGACCTAATTCGGTGACTGTGGTGATCTCAGACTGCATTGAACTATGCGAAGATGAAAATGTGATGGAAAGGAAAATGGTTTGTGCTATTCACCTGTAAAAAGAGATCATTGATCCCAAGCGGAAAGAGTGTCTGGGGGAAGTCGAAGTGACGCTACATCGGCTAGGGAAATATTATCGTGAGAACCAAATTCGAAAAATTTAGAATTACTCCATCCGTTGCACGATTATGCAACCGCGTCGTTTGATCAGACATGGTTGTTGCTAACCAATATGACGTTGAGATTTCCGGTGGAAATCTTATGGGATAATGCAATAGTGTTGCCGTATGGCAAGAAAAGACTAATTGCAATTGTGCATTAACTGGATAGATTAATGACTTCCGGACATGCTTCTTTTTTCTTTTTCTTTTTCTTTCTTAATGCAGGTGAAATAACCGACGGAAGGAATTGGGATTGAAATGACGCGCTATTAGCGGTCGAAATAGGGCTGAAATAGTGGGTTGGTTCTCCATGTAGTATAGAGAACCCCCACAGGTTTTAAATGGGTGGACATTACAACGACGAGGAAACACTTCAAAACGTGGGGTACAACGGAAGGCTTAGGAATGGTGACGGCTGGTTTTGGAAGGAAAGTACTATTATTGTTACCTACTATAGGTTTACGTATTTAGAGCTGATGTTGAGTTTGTTTGTCGGAGTTGCTACTGGATAAAGTCATCCTGCCGATCCTTATGTATCCGCTGTTGTGCGAACGGAAAATCCGAATTATGCGGAAACTGGGTTTGCTCTTAGTGACGAAAGTAAAAGGTTAGAGGGAGAATATTGACACACTTAGAAGGGTGTGAGGAGGGCGAACGATTAGGATCGAAAAAATTTGTTGCTGTTGGTCATTACGGAAAATTTAACAATTCTCAGGACCTGCTAAATAAGGCCAAGACCGGTTCCCGGTTGTAGTGCCGATGATGATGGGTTTGCTCTTAGTGACGGGAAGCGAAAGGCATTCCTTTGAACGAATGCTGTAATTTTTTAGAACTAAATCAGATATTCAATCGGAGTTCGCGGGCTTAAGTGCGCCCTTAAACAAATATGAGGTATGTTGCAATTTTTGTTGCAAACAGTAAAAAATATATAGATTTTATAAAGGAACGTACTCCCTTTCGTGTGGTGCAGATTCGCTGCGAAAGCTGTTGTTGTTGTTAGTGCCCTGCTAACTTGGACGGGGACTGGGGTGGTGGTGTTGATCTTCCAGGAAATAAAGTATAGCAATGAGGTAATTTTTCTATTTGTAATCGCGCGAGTTAAGTTTGACTTCTTTGAATTTTACAAAAAAATTATTCTTTTCCGACCTTCGACTGAGGTTCTATACTTTATTCGATAAATTGTCGGTACAAGATAAAGTGCTTGGGCTAGATTTACAATCTATTTATACTTTCTTGTTCTCTAATCACAGAGAGACTTATCATTATACTACATCGTTATCTTAACATGATTCACCAGATATGGTTTTAAACATAGAGCTGTGGAAAATTACGTATATTGGGATGAGTAAGCGTGATTGGTTATCTAGCGTCTGCGATGCAAAGATCAAGATAATAATTTCCCAACGGACAACTAGGTATAAACGAACTGTACAATTTCATTTTATATTCGACCAAGTTGTCTCCGATAAAGAGATGAAGGAATTTATCTCTTGCGTTCGCCATCACAACCCAGTAGGCCGAGTTTCGCGTTCAAATCCGCGTCTAAGACGTAATGGTTATTTAAACTATGCAATCCCAGTTTTTCGAATAATTTTTGAATTTCACAGTTAAATTGATTACCGGAAGAAGGCGGAGTGTACGCCGAGGTTATGTATACGCAACCTTTATCCCTGCATTTATCAGATATACATTCGATCCTGAGTAGTGAAAAACGATTATCATTGAGTAAACTTTTACTTTGGTCAGTTTTATATTTTGAGTGATTCATTTTCTAACTCTGAATTATTTACATATCTTAAGCAAAAGATCTTCATTGAGTAATACTTTTACTTTGATCAGTTTTGTTTTTTGAGTAATTCATTTTCCAACTCTGAATTATTTATATACCTTGTTTCATCATAATTTTTTTTCGCATTATGCGTTTGTTTAAATCAACATAAAGACTCAGCGTGGAAACGTTTACCTTTATTCTTCTTTTCAGCTTTGTTATATTTTTGCTCACCACACACACTTGCCATACATTTGAAATAAAACACTCTTTGTTTGTTCTTAACGACTTTTATTAAACTAAACTTTAATGTTATGATCTTATTACACACTTGAGCACACTATACTTTTTTTCGTGTTTTATTAAACTGAACTCTTAATGTTATGACCTTATTACACACTTGAACACGTTATAGTTATTAACCTCACTCACACCGCGCACCACTTGAATACCACCTCCGTCAAACTTCTAGAACCAACTCGCGTGTCCGTTCTGGACTACTATCAAAGAACAACCCTTCAAAACCAACTCCCCTGACCGTCTCGATCAATTGTCATCAACCAACTCTGTATCTGACCGTCTCGGTCAATATTTAGAAACCAATTCTCCTGTCGTTATTTTTTTTTCATTGGATGGGAATCTTTTGTTTCCGCCTGCAGATAAAAGGATATCTCCTTTTCTCCGCCTGCTGTTTTCTTTAGCCGAATGGGCAAGGATCTCTTCTCTGGGAAATCGATACAACGGAAATATCAAATAGATAATTGTGCTAATGTACATTTATGATTTTCTATGTTGTTTATTTTAGCCGAATGGGCAAGGATCTCTTCTGTGGGAAATCGATAGGAAACACAAAGAAAAAATCAATAGCGCCTAGGCGAACGTGCAGTTCGTTTTATTGCCTGTTGATTGTTTTAACTTGGTTGAGTTAAAACGGAAACCGACGCTGGTGGTGTTAATGGTTCTAGGTAACCATTTTTCTAAAGGATCGTAAAATTGCCGATTTGCATTTTGTGATTCTCAGCGATTTCGTTTGAAGAAAGGCATTTGGTCCGCACAATTGGCTCTTAGGGAATTATTGTGACCTTTGGTTCGATTATCCTGTCTAAGGTTTTTAATGTGAGCAAATTGAACGTTTAGACCAATTTGTTTGAAATTGAATTGATTAGCGCAACTTGAACGTTTAGATCGATTTGTTTGGTATCAATTTATGTGGGACCATTTGCTGTATGGGATAATGCTCTGGCTTGAGTAGTGTCGCATCCTTTAAATGGAGGTTTTTGGCGTGTATCGCTATTAGTGGTGGAAACTGGCTCCAAAGGGGTAAGTTTTATGGGATGGGTGGTTGTGGCCGTAACAGCTTTATTCTCTGTATTGTTTTCACTTTCCTCTCATTATTTGATTTTATTTTATGTTTGCTTTTCTCAGCTGGGTTCCAATTTACCTAATTCTTTATATAGGTCCCCAATTTCTTCCAACGATCTTCTGCTAATCCTATCTGCTGTGGAAAACCTGTTGCCGCACATACTTTCCTTTCATTAAAAAAAAATGTGGGAAGTGTTACGCAATAGTAACAGAAAATTAGAACCGTGTTGTAACACATTCTAGAAGAAAGTCTTTAGAAATCCCACCTGTAGAAAACTATTCTTTTCTACTTCATCTATTCCTAGACAAAACTTTAATCATGGTTTTATAAAACTTGCTTTTTGAGGTCAGTGGAGAGGATTAACCAAAAACGAATACACATATCCTTTTGGAATCTTGCACCCTGCTTCCAAATACTAGTGACTACTTCCTGCAGCAAAGGCTTCTTTGACTATAACTTATTTTACGCGGCAATTTGTGGTGTAGACTTGACTGAAAATTGTACTTTTCTACATACAACTGCTTCAAAAATGCAAATTTCAATGTTTTCAAAAATTGTTCGTTCTTAGTACGAGCTGTACGCCCATAGTAGGAGGAAAATATTTGGTATTTTGATTTCCAATAAGGCGATCAAAAATTGTCCTGGCCACCGGTAGGATGTTTATTTGCAGAGGATCTCTAAAAACCATTTCATTACCGCTAAGTTTTCAAAACTGTTTGATAAAAGTTTCATAAAACCTTGCCTAAATATTGTCTGTGTATTTGCTTAAGAGTATGAATTAAATTTGTTTTATATCAAAAATGAAATTAAGAAAACTTGCTTTTAAACCTTCGAGACCCATGTAACCCCTTATGGAGGTACCACTGAATTACACGAACTGTCAAAGAAGTGTGTACTCCAAAATCGAAACTTGATTACAGAAAATCAATCACTATAGCATGCCTTTACTTGTTTACGAGTCTTAATAAAACCGGAAATCAAATCAGTAGCGCGTTGGCATCGGTCGAATATAGATCACATTAATAAGAGCTCATAGGTATGATATTTTTGAACTTTGTGATTTTTGTTCATTTTGATTTTTTATTCTAATATTTCTGCGTCGTTATATTTTTCTCTATTTTATTTGTAACCAACACAGATTTAGTGCTTGGTTATAATTCGTTGGAAATCAAAAATATTAACTTCTGAGGAAATGAAAAAATATCTAAGCTTGGCGAAGGAGGCTGTATGGAGGTTTAATATGATGTTCCTGATGATGTTGTGGACTATGATCTTGGTCCAAGTGGTCACGGCCGAAGAAGTCGTGCCAAAACCCTTCTTCTCACTTTTCTTCAAAAACAGAATGCGCATACATTTTTCTTTAACGGATTCCGATGTGTTTGCGGCATTCTTTTTTTCAATCATCACCTTGCCAGGGCATATGACGCACATCTATGGATGTGAAGAATGGACGACAGATGTCGGCAAATGGAGACATTTTTGCTGGCTGACGTTGATTCCTTGGACAATGCAATTTTTTCAAAAGTGGTTAGCAGGCTGTTTTCAGTTCATCGTAAGTCTCCCAGAAATTTGGAAGGTAAATTATCATCAGTTCGTCACAATTGTTTGGCTATGCAGTCTTATAATACAAGTCTGGGCACTTTCTGCGATAATGATTCGTGCTCTTCAAGGATATATCAACATGAACCACAAACTTTTGAAAATATTCGAGGATATGAGGACACAAATGTGAAAATATATCATATAGGAATTTTTGGCATTCAAAAGTTATCATCATTTATGAAGTTTATAAAATTCGTCAAGAATTCTTAATTCTGTTGTAGAAACTTTAATTTGTCACTGAAAACAATTCGTGAAATCGTATATATAATAATAAATAAATGTTTTATACGTATAACATCCAGACTAAAAAAAAACACTTTTCTTTTTGAAGATCTACCAATTAGTTTGTTTTTTGTAACCGGGTGGTCGAAAGTTACCTAATTGGAAAAACCAAATGAATCCGCCAAGTTGACTTTTATCGTTCATGAAATTTGACATTTTATTTTGACATTTTAATTTGACATTTTAATTTCTATCCCGTTCTCTCAAGTTCAGATATAATGTAGGTATAATAAATACATATAAAGTGTTTATAATTTACAAATAAGTTTAAATAATTTTTATTTTAATTAAATAATTTTATAAATAATGAGCCTGCTACTTGGTTAACAATTACATACACCAAAAACTGCCGAATCGTCTCACTACTTTGTGGAATTTGTACAGAGTCTACTCGAAGTTTTTTGTGGTATGAAGGTAAGACGAAAACCAGCGTCGCGGTTTCCATTCAGCAGGAAGACCCAACTACCGATTTTCCTAGCCTTCATACTACGGCGCGTATCCCATATATATGACTGCACTGCACTCGGACGCGTTTGTGGTGATCCGTTTGTTTACTTAGGATCCCACAGAAGATTTGACGCGCCAACCGATAGTGCAATTAGGGTATCTTGTGTTTACTTAAGATACCCTAAACGGATTACACAATTGATCCGATGGTACGGATCACGAGGCAGATGCTGACTCGTCGGCGGTTAGTTTAACTTAGATATCTTGCTTATTCACTCACGACTGAGTCTACTTAGACCAATAGACGAAACGGAAACTGCTTTCGGACAATTGTATACGACAGTGACCATTGTGCATTCACGACCGTAATGCCGTAATAAAGCTTCCGAACGAAATAGCAGATCTGGAGGGATTTGGGATCCCGCAACCCTACAACTAGGGGGCCTTTTACTTACAAAGGACGAATACCAGGCTATCGTCGACTCATTGAGAAGCAAAAAGTCAGGGGGAATAGATGAAGTATCTAACATCGTACTCAAGAACCTCCCCCCAATGGCAATGGATTTCTGGGGGTATAAGTTTGACCCCAAGACAGGGGCACTATTTCACTTAATCCCCAACGACGTTGTTCCGATGAAAATGATAGGCCCTGGCGAAGATGGTTCGTCGGGAGGTGCGAAATGGCGGAGCGGACATAGAACCACTGAATTAAACCGAACGGAAATAAAACTCTTGGGTGGCTATTGTACCGAATGTGCTTTCTTTATTTTCAGTTCCTTAAGCTATTGTATCACACTTGGTCTTTTGTTTTTTTACAAATTCACGCTTCGCAATTTATAAAGAATTCAACACAAAATTTCACATTGCTTGCAGGCTTGTGGGCCTTGCCGATTAAACTCCTCCAAAAAGGTATATTCCTGAGCTCGCAATACTAAATGCGGCCGATAGTTTGTCTTTGAAACGCTCGCACTTAGATCAACACTCGTGCTTTCTATGTTCATTCGGAAGTTGGATTAGCGACTCTAAGAAGTCTCAACTTTAAGACACGCACATTAACTCTCCGACTCACGACACTCAGAATCCTCGACTTTAAGACACGCGTATTAACACACTTTTCCGACCGGTGACGTGTGCCTCGTTCGAGGAGTGTAAACTAACTAAAATGTATGCGTGCACCTTGGTGGTTGTGACTCGACTGACTCATTAAAAACGAGAAGAAATTCATCGCGTCGGGGCAGTGGAGTCATAGCTAAATAAACTCACTGCCACATACTAGGAACTTGAAAGGGGTTGCTATGCTTGCATAGGGAATTCAGTTCCAGCGAATTACCGCCGTATATGCTGAATTAGATTCCTCTGTCGCTAAGTGTACTGAGAAATCGGTTTTGGAAACACCACCAAGTATGGTCATGAGTTGTCGGTTAGACAAGGGAATATGGGTCTTGGTCGCTGCGATGGTTGTTTCGCGGAAATGCAACGCATCGTGCTGGTGGCTTACCAGTAAGGGGAATTGGTATTAGGTAGGATGGGAGCCGAAATGATTTTCGGGGGAAATTAGAATCGCTTGATTGCAAGCGAGAAATATAATTAATAATAAGGAAATTAACCGAAGCGATTTTTGGAAGAATGTATGCGGCTCGATACAGTTGATGGTGATGATTAATATTCCGTTGTAGGTTTAAATATGCATTTTATTACAGCTTGGGAGGGTATGCGATTGCAGATTTGGGGACGGATGCTGTTGCATATTGGGAGGTGTGTACTATTGCCGGTTTGGGTTCTGGTGACGCGCTGTTAGGGGTCAAGATTGGTTGGAATTGTGGGTTGGTTCTCCGTGTGATATCGAGAACCCCTTCAGATTTATACACGGGCCTGTTTAACAACGCGTTGAATAATGCATACTTTCCTGCGCGTTGGAAACGGCAATCATACACCCCATAGCAAAAAAGGGCAAAGACCGTGCAAACCCAATGAACATGCGTTCGATAAGTTTATTTCCAAGCAACAGTAAAGTGTGTGAAAAGACCATTAACAAGACTCTGCTAAAATGGATAGACGATAACAAAATTATTCCGAATAACCAGTTTGGCTTTAATAATCACTACTAAAACGGGTCATGAAACCACACATGCCGTAACTAAACTGGTCTCCGACATACAGTGGAATAAATGGAAGAACCAATGCACTCGTGCCCGTCTGATCGTTCGGAGAGGGCTTTCGATACCGTCTGGATATATTACAAACTGGTCAGACAAGGCATATATATAACCCTTTACTATACGTTCTTTACGATGTGTTAAAGGACAGGAGGTTCGTGTTCAAAAATTGTAATGTGACCTCTAATAAAACGTATAATATTAAGAATGGCTTACAACAGGGAGCGATACTCTCTCCGATTCTTTTTAACATTTAGCTTAGCGACTAATTAGATGCACTTCCGCAGGCTATTGCGTATGCAGACGATCTCATAATTTACAGAACAGTTCCGAAAGTTGAGATCATAAATAGTTTAATACAGCGAGACTTCCACAAAGTGCGACGCTACTGCGACGACTGGAAACTTAAGAGCAACTTCCAGAAATGTGAAGTCATCCTATTTAGAACCCCATTATATAAAGCCACGAACGAATCAAGGAAAAACTGGCGAAGGTTAGTTATCTTGGAACCGCATGGAGATAAACTGGAAACCAAGAGTTTAGTTAAATGCCTTGGCATCCGGCTAGATCAATATCTGTATTTCAACAGACATGTAGAGGCTGCTTTGGATAAAGCTACGAAAACTTTTAGTATGACAAGAAGGCTATTTCACATTAACTAACCTGACAGTGGGGTAAAAGTTATATGCTACATGACGATAATCAGGCTAATGCTCATATATGGTTGCCCAGTATGGTTTAACATAGGTCCAAATTTGATGGAAAAGATTCGGGTGTTCGAAAGGAAGTGTCTCAGAACTTGTCTCAGATTATATCGAACACCTTAATCGGACTATAAAAAGTATTATTCAAATGAAATTTAACATAATGAAGCCTAAATAAATAGGGTGGATAATGTTATGATCAAATTAATCAGAGGACATATTGCGAGACCAATAATATCGTCCAATGACCTTGTAGTGTCTCTAACAGATACACACACAATACACCAGCAAATAGTGAAGAACACCGGACGAAAACCGAATAAGCAAATACATCAGAGCCGGATACCATAGCGATAACATAACAATTCACATCAGTGGAATATAGTTGCGTTTAAAAATCGAATTTTAAACACGGCCAGTAGCTTGATGTGTTACGCTTAGGTTCAATTTTTGGTGATTCTAACTGTCATAGTGTCAGTTCGAATCACCCGTTCTTCACTATCATATATCCCAAACGCTATAACCTAATTTTCGGGGCTTATTATCCAAACTGGCTCCTCGATAGTATAGTGGTTAGTATACCCGCCTGCCACGCGGGAGACCAGGGTTCGATTCCCCGTCGGGGAGCCTCTGGCGCAAGACTAATGACCTTGCCCGGAAAAAACAAATCATTATGGAAAATTTAACAAGCCTCAGGACTTGCTAAATAAGGCCAAGACCGGTTCCCGGTTGTAGTGCCGATGATGATGATTATCCAAACACTCTATTCTATGAGAGCGTGCGTCGCAACGGCTTTGTAACACCTGAAGCGTTCCTTGAATTGGACATGAATAGGCTTATACAGGAAGGATCTGGAATTCCGCTGATCTATCATGTAACTAGATCATCCGTAGACAGCCGGTTGTACTACGATCGGGGACTCACGCGCACCGAGGAAGAGCTATGGTGATTTATTGTCTTGGTAGGGTTCAGGTTCACCAAGACGTCCCGACTGCTTAACGTTCGTCGTATCGTGACTACTTTGTTCGCCGGTGTCTTGTCGCTCAGAGTAAAAACATCGAGTCGCTTGCGTCTAATGTCTTTTGTTGCAGACGCAACAGCAGATCGAACATTAAACGAGTACCAACTTATAGCGCCCCAGAGTATGCAACGATAAAGGTTGCAGCATAAAATTCTGTAGTGGCACTGAATGCTGCTAGGTGCTGAATAAACGATGTGTCTATTCATTTAACTGTTTCAATGTTACTGTTTCGACACAGTTTTGATTTTTGTTGTACTGTTTTTTACACAGTATCTGTTTTTAACATTTTAAAAGTAAAAAAGGTTGTCTTTACGGTGTTTTTCAGTACCTGTTTTCTGACAGTTTTGTTTTGTTAATAGTTACAGTCCATCGTAAAATAAAGTTTAAAGGGATCTCGTGTTGTGATCTACTTTTTCCAATTCATTTGTTTTATTTAGTGGATGTGGCTTCTTTGAGATCACATTGATCAAATCATTTGTGCCCAGTGCGGCATTATTCGGAAACCATCCAGAGGTGTTCTGAAGTTGAGATGATGTTGGTTATTCTAAAGTCAACCAGAACGAAGGCTGATGCAGAAAAACCATTTTGTTGTTTCCCAGTTGGCGAACCATCGGCAACATCGGAGTTGCGGTTCCCAGCTGGCGAAACATTATGGTCCTTCGGAGCCGGATGTCCAACATCCGTGCAAGAAGTCGGCGCCACAACCAAGAGATTTTGCATCCGTATCAGGAACAAGTCAAGGCGCCACAAAATTGGACTACGTCCATAGGATCACGTCCGACATACAAAAACCTCAACGAGGGAGCTACACGCCGAAACAAGGTAGGGTGCATTTTATAATTTATTATAAATTAATTAGCGATCCGAATGGATCCTAACTTAAGGAGTGTTGTGCTGTGTCGTGCTTTGGGATTGAATCTAAGTGTTGACGTCACACTATTTTCATCATCAAAACTAAATGAAGGATTAATTAAATAAACAAAAGGATGGAAACTAAGGTTAAGCTAACCGCTTTCAATGATTGTTGCTGAATTTCCAATGAATGGAAATACGCAGAACAAACAAAAGCAAATGAATTCAATAATAATTTTAAACAAAGAAATCGTAATTAATAGCAAAATTGTGAAACGGGAAACAATCACCTTCGTATATCAAGAACAGCATCGTGCAGTGATTCGGGACTGTTCTAATTTCTAAACGAACTCAGTGTCGACATTGATTTGAGACCAATAACGGCAAATCAGTGTTTACGGTTGATAGATTTCGAAAATGTCTGATCAAGTCCACACGCAGTTTTCTAAATCCTTCATTGACTAGGTAAAACAATCGAGTGAGGGCTAATCGCTGGGCACTGACGTCGTCGAAAGTCTGGATGTTGTTATACAATGTTTGCAAGCAGCGTTTAATCTGAGCGATGGCGAGGATCTCGATAGCGAAGAAGCTATGTCTAACAGTGCAGGCACAACCTCACAAGCGGAACCACAAAGGTTAGATCTATTCGAAATGTTCCAGTCGATGTCTATCGAACGCAATCTACAATCCCTTGGAACAGCCGAACGGATTAAGAATAAAGGCAACCGCCTGATGAAGGAATGCAAATATCAAGAAGCAATAATCCAAGACAACCGGGCAATTAGTTTCGAAAACCCAATATTCTACTGTAATCGAGCTGCAGTTTATATCGGTGTAACAGAAAATGATCGTGCGATTAAAGACTGCGACTCTGCATTATTCTGCAATCTAAATTACAGCAAAGCATATGGCCGAATCAATACAGGAAAGTACGATGAAGCCATAGACGCCGATACGAAAGCTATTCAATTAGAACCTGACAACAACAATGGGAATCGGATGCAAGTATTACATCACCAAGCGTTGATAATAAACAAAGTGACGGAGCACTTCATAAGAGTGGAACTCTGGCAGATGTGCTTCTGAAAAACGAAGACACCGTGGTCAAGTGGAATATGCTTACCACATATATATTTCTAGAGTTCAATCGGACTAGACATATCCGAGCCCGTACTAATTAGGTGGTTCATCACTCTTGTGAAAATAAACTAATTTCTGCTTTATTTTAATAATTTTTCTATTGCAATCGACGGTAAATAGAATGAATTAATAGATATTTCCTATTTTCACCAACATTATAAACTTCCAATATAAATAAAACAACATTTTTTTCGTTTCATTCGAGTGGAACGCGTATGACTACGTTCAAAGGTTCATCGATGACATAGAGGGATTCACGATCCAAAAGAGGACTACGTCCAAGAAGTCATCGATGATATAGATGGATTTACGATCCCACTTATATTTTAACTTTAACATACAAGTCGAACAACTCATCATCAATAAACGAAAAGCTAATAATTCTTCCAAAAACAAATTACAGTCCACAAATTACTATTATTTAGCAATTTAAATAACACAGTTAACCAACAATTTAATTAATACTCAATTAATCAAATACAAAGTACAGTCCACTGTTCGACATCCAAGGTTGTTTCATTTGGCTTAATTTTACAGAATTCACTGCAGGTACATCAAGAAATATTCGATCAATTCCAGGGTTTGGATTGAGGACATCATTCGGCTCCTCTTTTAATGAAGTTGCAGGTACTTGGAACGACCCACACTACCACTTAAATACGCCCCGCGTACATTAAAAGATCCAAGAAGAGGACGATGGCCCATCGGGCAAAAAAGTCAAGAGGACAATTCAATCAAATCGAAGCGGTCAGTACTAAGACAAAATTCGTCAACGAAGACACTTCCGGTCCTATACCTGCAAGTATCATCTCAAACATCGAACTTGCAGATGAATAATTCCAAGAACTCTTAGAATTGCGATTTCACCGCATCATACACATCCGTTCCTGGGCACCTCTTCTCGAAACCTGGGCGCATCGTTTACACATCCAGGATTTGTCGCTTCTCGTCACCCAGGCACATCGTTGTTAAGTGTCTGGGGTTCTTCGGTTTCGCCGCCTGGACGAAATGCTCTGGGGGCACCCTCTTAACACCGCCCATTGCACGTAGCTGCCACGGGGGCACCACTCCAACGGAGTCGGTGTCTAAGATAAGCGTTCAGTTGTAAGATTAAGGGACAAAGAAAACGAGGAACAAGGAAAGATGCCGGCACCCCTTGGAATGCATGTCCACGGAAAACTGTTGCGGATTTGGAGTTCACCGCTTCTCGTCACCTGGATATCGTTCGAGCATACTGAATTTGTCGCTTCTCGCCAACTAGGCACATCGCTGTTAAGTGTCTGGGGTTCTTCGCTTTCGCCGCCTGGACGAAATGCTCTGGGGGCACCCTATCAACACCGCCCATTGCACGTAGCTGCCACGGGGGCACCACTCCAACGGAGTCGGTGTCTAAGATAAGCTTTCGGTTGTAGGATTAAGGGACAAAGAAAACGAAGAACAAGGAAAGATGCCGGCACCCTTCGGAAAAGCATGTCATCGGAGGGCTGTCACAGATGTGGAGTTCACCGCTTCTCGTCACCTGGATTCCTCGCTCAAGCATCCAGGATTGTCGTTTCTCGCCACCCAGGCACATCGCTGTCACGTGTCTGGGGTTCTTCGCCTTTCGCCGCCTGGACGAAATGCTCTGGGGGCACCCTCTTAGCACCGCCCATTGCACATCGCTGCCACGGGGGCACCACTTCAACAGAGTCGGTGTCTAAGATGGACTTTCGGTGCCAGGATTAGGGAGTATAGAAGGAGAAGAACAGGAAAGACGCCGGCACCCCTCGAGAAAGCATATCAACAGAAAACGAATCGTGAACATATGGTCTAGCCACCAAACGAAGAAGAAAGGTACCTGGCTTTGGGATTATTGCATACTGCGACACAATTGAACGAAGGCTTCTATCAATTAGCAGAGTATACTTCCTGATAGCACCCTGGATGCGCAACCTCTCTGGCTCAATCAAGTGCCAGTTCTAATTCAACAAAATAGGCCGCAAGGACTCAACCACAACATTCCAAAAAGAAAGCCACCATGTCCAGCACCATCATTCAACCGGTTTATCAAATACGACCAAAGGTAACGCTGCCGACAGAGGGTTCAGTTCCCATCAAGAAACTCGCCCAACGCCGAGCATTGGTTTAGCGGCGTAGATGGGACATATCCCCAACTGCAACAGCATCAGCCAGAGCAATCAAATTGGATTCGAGTAGCAGATGATTCTATGCGGTTGGCGGGATACCTAACATTTCTGGCAGCGGCACAGGCTGGACATACTTAGAAGATGGTGGAATTACAACCCATCACTTTCAACATATTGACGACCACATCGCTCAATAACTATTTAAGGATGTACAATCCAGCATGGGACTACGTCCAATATATTCTTATCATAGGACTACGTCTAAGAAGGTCATCGATGACACAGTGGGATCCACGATCCAAAGGAGGGCTACGTCCAAGAAGTTCATCGATGAGACCAGGGATTTACGATCCAACCAACATTCAACATTCAACATACACATACACACACACCCACACACACTGATAACATCAAGTATGCCACTATAACATAACCAATTATATTATATAATTCAATTTCAATTAATCTAACCAAATAGATAGTATAATATAATTAAGTCATGCCGCCCTACCTCAATACGGTGTCGTCGACGAGCGAGACAAAATTAAACATATTGGTGTCTCAATTGTAAGCATTCCCGTGCTAACCGGGCCCAAGACGACCATTGCGCTGATACAACTCACCTACATAAGGAAGGAAAAACTCCTATTGGACCACCGTCGCTGGCCCGGGAAGATGTTGCAGACGCAACAGTAGATCGAACATTAAACGAGTACCAACTTATAGCGCCCCAGAGTATGCAACGATAAAGGTTGCAGCATAAAATTCTGTAGTGGCAGTGAATGCTGCTAGGTGCTGAATAAACGATGTGTCTATTCATTTAACTGTTTCAATGTTACTGTTTCGACACAGTTTTGATTTTTGTTGTACTGTTTTTTACACAGTATCTGTTTTTAACATTTTAAAAGTAAAAAAGGTTGTCTTTACGGTGTTTTTCAGTACCTGTTTTCTGACAGTTTTGTTTTGTTAATAGTTACAGTCCATCGTAAAATAAAGTTTAAAGGGATCTCGTGTTGCGATCTACTTTTTCCAATTCACTTGTTTTATTTAGTGGATGTGGCTTCTTTGAGATCACATTGATCAAATTATTTGTGCCCAGTGCGGCATTATTCGGAAACCATCCAGAGGTGTTCTGAAGTTGAGATGATGTTGGTTATTCTAAAGTCAACCAGAACGAAGGCTGATGCAGAAAACCCATTTTGTTGTTTCCCAGTTGGCGAACCATCGGCAACATCGGAGTTGTTGTTCCCAGCTGGCGAAACATCTTTATTCTTTTCTTCGTTAACAGTAAATGTTTTGTACACAACGTAATTTTAATTCTTTAATGAAACTTACTTTAGGTTAAACAGAGGGTTTTAGATTCTTACGTACAATGTATTCTAGGTTAGCATAGTATTTTATATCCTTACGTAAAATGTATTATATTGTACACTGTATTCGAATCCTTAAGTAACATTTATTTGCTGTTGTACATAGTACGGGTATCCTTACGTAAAATGTATTATATTGTACACTGTATTCGAATCCTTAAGTAACATTTATTTGATGTTGTACATAGTACGGTTAATTCTTATGTAAGCTTATTTTAGGTAAAATCATAGTATCTTAATAATCTCACGTAAACCTATATTTCATGTGGTACTGTGTATTTAAATCATTAAGTAAAATTTAGCGTATGTTGTACATAGTGTAGTTAATTTTATGTAAAGCTTACTTTAGGTTCAAAATAGTATTTTACTAATCTCACGTAAACTTATATTTCAATGTGGTACACTGTAGAGTTATTCTCGCTAAACTTCCTTTAGGCTGACACAGATATGTGGGTGGAACATTGGTGGAAACCGTTATAACATTATTTCAAACAAACCACTCCGAAAAAGTTCAAAAATGTGGCACCGTCGTAATTACTAGATTTTGTACTCGGGACCGAATTAGTTACTTTCTGTGTACACGGTCGTAACTTCGCTTCGAACTGGTTAACACCGAGAAAGTTCACAGCGCAAAATGTCGGTATCTGCGTACACGGTCGTAACTTTTCTTCGAACGATTAACAACACGAAAGTTCACAGCTCAAAATGTCTGTATCTGCGTACACGGTCGTAACTTTACTTCGAACGATTAACAACAGCGCAAAGGATGGTATCACGTGGTATTTACTATTCTCTTTGACAATCACCAGCAGACTCTTTATTAATTAACGTGAGGGCCGACATGCCCTCACGGAATCCAAGACGCGATTCATTATCGCCACCGAAGCGACAGAATACCAAAATTCCATCCATCGCCTCGATGACCATATTTGGTAATTTTCCTTTTCGAATTGGTGTACCCCCGAAGAAGGGTTGAAACGCACACACACGATGATCCCCTTTGGTTGCTCATCGCGTGTGTCGCACAGCATGCGAACCATGCACATGAAATTAAATAAAAATAAACAACCTTCGCAGCTGGGGCAAGTCATCCTGAAAAGGGTTAAAATGTTTACACGATCAGCGACTGTGTATAGCATAATTGCTGATCGTGTACATCACATTTCCATAAAGGGATATGTTTATCCGCCCAGCACTGTGTGGAACATTCATGCTGATCGGGCGCGCGTTGCTGGCGTCCTCTTATATGAATCGCCATGCACGTGTACGGGAAAGATTCTTTCCTCTTGTGTGCTTGGACAACGCTAAGGATTTATGTCGGCTACGTAATGTTGTACCGAGTTGTATTTTAGGGGCATTTCACTGGTGCCAATAAATTCGCTTGTCGGACGCTGTGGTCGATCGATGTAGGTGTAGACGTCCGCACAAAGGGAGAAATATCGCCTGTAATATGCGGTAACACATTAGGAATCACTCCTTTGGTGCGGTTTAGGCAATGTTGTTTGTTCTATTTGCAACCGTATTGCTTTTGGTGTACATGCTGCGATTCGCACAACTTATGCCGTTGTAGGAAATGTCTGTTGTTGCTGATGTATTTTTCGTATCAGCAGCCGTTGTGCTCCACGGTTTTTGGTGGTTATTGGTATGACCAAAGCAGGTAAGTACACGCTTTATTGTAACAGGACGCTTATGAAAAGGGGTTACCTGGTGGTAGATGAGCAGGTAAGTAGTGGCGTTCACAAGAACCGCCACAGAGCTTCTGCGCTTCAGTAGGTCTATCTCTCAAAGAGACCGGGACGATAATATTAAACAGCACCAACAGTTCTGGTGGTTAAAGGAAAAATTAAAGACCTGATTACCAATGTCAATAAAATCAGTGCATTAACAGCCAGCTGGCACAGATTTAGCTTTTCTAGAATTTGGATAGTATGAGATTTAAGTTAAAGTCTTTTAAGTAAATAAATAAATAAATAATAAGAAAAAAAAAATAGCATTAAGTTAAATTTTAAGTGAAAACAGAAAAAAATTGCCACAAAGTTTTTCGACTTTTCTTTGTTAGACAAATAATCAATTGGCGCAACGTTAATAACCTTGCCCGTAAAAATAAATTATTATGGAAAATTTAACATGCCTCGAGACTTGCTAAATAAGGCCAAGACCGGTTTCCGGTTGTAGTGCCGATGATGATGATGATGATGACAAATAATCAGAACTAAAGCCACAAATAAAGTCCTGTCGCCGAAAGGCAAATTGCACAATAGTCTTATTATGTTTAGCTTAGAGCGTCTGCGTAGGACCAGTAAATTAAAATATAAGATAATTAAGCTAGAATTTAAGCATTTTTTGTCTAGCATATAAATTAGAAACTAAGAATATAAAAGAAATAAAAACTGTTGCAAAAATGAAATGAAAGTTGAGGCATCACTGAATTACACGAACTGTCAAAGTAGTGTACACTGCAAAATCGAAACTTGATTACAGAAAATCAATTACTATATAGCATGCCTTTACTTGTTTATGAGTCTAAATAAAACCGGAAATCAAATCAGTAGCGCGTTGGTATCGGTCGAATATAGATCACACTAGTAAGAGCGCAGAGCTAAGGTATTTTTGAATTTTGTAATTTTTGTTAATTTTCATTTTATATTCTAATACTTTTGCGTCTTTATATTTTTCCCGATTTTAATTGTGACCAACAGATTTAGTGTTTGGTTATAATTCGGTGGAAGCCTAAAATATTGACTTACGAAGAAATGAGAAACTATCTGAGGATGGTTGCATGGAGGTTTACTTTGATGTTCCTGATGATGTTGTGGGGTATGACTGTGGTTCAAGTGGTCACGGAAGATGAAGTTCTGCCAAAAAGCGTATTCTCGCTTCCGTTCGAAAGCAACACACATCAATTTTTATATTAGACATTCGGATGTGTTTGAGGCATTCTTCTTTTCACTCCTATGACGAATATCTATGGACCTCAAGGATGTATAACAGATATCGGCGGATGGAGATATTTTTGCTGGCTGACGCTGATACCTTGGATAGCACGTTTTTCTATAAGTTGGTTTACGAGCTGTTTTGACTTGCTCGTTTGTCTCCCGGGAATTTGGAGTGTAAATTATCATCAAGTCATCGGAATGGTTTGGCTATGGACTCTTGTAATACAAGTCTGGGCACTTTCTGAGACTGTGATTCTTGCTGCTGGAGGATGTATCAATATCTATGGATCTCAAGGATGTATAACAGTTATCGGCGGATGGAGATATTTTTGCTGGCTGGCGCTGATACCTTGGATAGCACGTTTTTCTATAAGTTGGTTTACGAGCTGTTTTGACTTGCTCGTTTGTCTCCCGGGAATTTGGAGTGTAAATTATCATCAAGTCATCGGAATGGTTTGGCTATGGACTCTTGTAATACAAGTCTGGACACTTTCTGAGACTGTGATTCTTGCTGCTCGAGGATGTATCAATATCTATGGACCTCAAGGATGTATAACAGATATCGGCGGATGGAGATATTTTTGCTGGCTGACGCTGATACCTTGGATAGCACGTTTTTCTATAAGTTGGTTTACGAGCTGTTTTGACTTGCTCGTTTGTCTCCCGGGAATTTGGAGTGTAAATTATCAAGTCATTGGAATGGTTTGGCTATGGACTCTTGTAATACCAGTCTGGGCACTTTCTGAGACTGTGATTCTTGCTGCTCGAGGATGTATCAATATCTATGGATCTCAAGGATGTATAACAGATATCGGCGGATGGAGATATTTTTGCTGGCTGACGCTGATACCTTGGATAGCACGTTTTTCTATAAGTTGGTTTACGAGCTGTTTTGACTTGCTCGTTTGTCTCCTGGGAATTTGGAGTGTAAATTATCATCAGGTCATTCGAATGGTTTGGCTATGGACTCTTGTAATACAAGTCTGGGCACTTTCTGAGACTGTGATTCTTGTTGCTCGAGGATGTATCAATATCTATGGACCTCAAGGATGTATAACAGATATCGGCGGATGGAGATATTTTTGCTGGCTGACGCTGATACCTTGGATAGCACGTTTTTCTATAAGTTGGTTTACGAGCTGTTTTGACTTGCTCGTTTGTCTCCTGGGAATTTGGAGTGTAAATTATCATCAGGTCATTCGAATGGTTTGGCTATGGACTCTTGTAATACAAGTCTGGGCACTTTCTGAGACTGTGATTCTTGTTGCTCGAGGATGTATCAATATCTATGGACCTCAAGGATGTATAACAGATATCGGCGGATGGAGATATTTTTGCTGGCTGACGCTGATACCTTGGATAGCACGTTTTTCTATAAGTTGGTTTACGAGCTGTTTTGACTTGCTCGTTTGTCTCCTGGGAATTTGGAGTGTAAATTATCATCAGGTCATTCGAATGGTTTGGCTATGGACTCTTGTAATACAAGTCTGGGCACTTTCTGAGACTGTGATTCTTGTTGCTCGAGGATGTATCAATATCTATGGACCTCAAGGATGTATAACAGATATCGGCGGATGGAGATATTTTTGCTGGCTGACGCTGATACCTTGGATAGCACGTTTTTCTATAAGTTGGTTTACGAGCTGTTTTGACTTGCTCGTTTGTCTCCTGGGAATTTGGAGTGTAAATTATCATCAAGTCATCGGAATGGTTTGGCTATGGACTCTTGTAATACAAGTCTGGACACTTTCTGAGACTGTGATTCTTGCTGCTCGAGGATGTATCAATATCTATGGACCTCAAGGATGTATAACAGATATCGGCGGATGGAGATATTTTTGCTGGCTGACGCTGATACCTTGGATAGCACGTTTTTCTATAAGTTGGTTTACGAGCTGTTTTGACTTGCTCGTTTGTCTCCCGGGAATTTGGAGTGTAAATTATCATCAAGTCATCGGAATGGTTTGGCTATGGGCTCTTGTAATACAAGTCTGGGCACTTTCTGAGACTGTGATTCTTGCTGCTCGAGGATGTATCAATATCTATGGACCTCAAGGATGTATAACAGATATCGGCGGATGGAGATATTTTTGCTGGCTGACGCTGATACCTTGGATAGCACGTTTTTCTATAAGTTGGTTTACGAGCTGTTTTGACTTGCTCGTTTGTCTCCCGAGAATTTGGAGTGTAAATTATCATCAAGTCATCGGAATGGTTTGGCTATGGGCTCTTGTAATACAAGTCTGGGCACTTTCTGAGACTGTGATTCTTGCTGCTCGAGGATGTATCAATATCTATGGACCTCAAGGATGTATAACAGATATCGGCGGATGGAGATATTTTTGCTGGCTGACGCTGATACCTTGGATAGCACGTTTTTCTATAAGTTGGTTTACGAGCTGTTTTGACTTGCTCGTTTGTCTCCCGAGAATTTGGAGTGTAAATTATCATCAAGTCATCGGAATGGTTTGGCTATGGGCTCTTGTAATACAAGTCTGGGCACTTTCTGAGACTGTGATTCTTGCTGCTCGAGGATGTATCAATATCTATGGACCTCAAGGATGTATAACAGATATCGGCGGATGGAGATATTTTTGCTGGCTTACGCTGATACCTTGGATAGCACGTTTTTCTATAAGTTGGTTTACGAGCTGTTTTGACTTGCTCGTTTGTCTCCTGGGAATTTGGAGTGTAAATTATCATCAGGTCATTCGAATGGTTTGGCTATGGACTCTTGTAATACAAGTCTGGGCACTTTCTGAGACTGTGATTCTTGTTGCTCGAGGATGTATCAATATCTATGGACCTCAAGGATGTATAACAGATATCGGCGGATGGAGATATTTTTGCTGGCTGACGCTGATACCTTGGACAGCACGTTTTTCTCTAAGTTGGTTTACGGGCTGTTTTGACTTGCTCGTTTGTCTCCCGGGAATTTGGAGTGTAAATTATCATCAGGTCACCAGAATGGTTTGGCTATGGACTCTTGTAATACAAGTCTGGGCACTTTCTGAGACTGTGATTCTTGCTGCTCGAGGATGTATCAATATCTATGGACCTCAAGGATGTATAACAGATATCGGCGGATGGAGATATTTTTGATGGCTGACGCTGATACCTTGGATAGCACGTTTTTCTATAAGTTGGTTTACGAGCTGTTTTGACTTGCTCGTTTGTCTCCCGGGAATTTGGAGTGTAAATTATCATCAAGTCATCAGAATGGTTTGGCTATGGACTCTTGTAATACCAGTCTGGGCACTTTCTGAGACTGTGATTCTTGCTGCTCGAGGATGTATCAATATCTATGGATCTCAAGGATGTATAACAGATATCGGCGGATGGAGATATTTTTGCTGGCTGACGCTGATACCTTGGATAGCACGTTTTTCTATAAGTTGGTTTACGAGCTGTTTTGACTTGCTCGTTTGTCTCGCGGGAATTTGGAGTGTAAATTATCATCAAGTCATCGGAATGGTTTGGCTATGGACTCTTGTAATACAAGTCTGGGCACTTTCTGAGACTGTGATTCTTGCTGCTCGAGGATGTATCAATATCTATGGACTTCAAGGATGTATAACAGATATCGGCGGATGGAGATATTTTTGCTGGCTGACGCTGATACCTTGGATAGCACGTTTTTCTATAAGTTGGTTTACGAGCTGTTTTGACTTGCTCGTTTGTCTCCCGAGAATTTGGAGTGTAAATTATCATCAGGTCATCAAAATGGTTTGGCTATGGACTCTTGTAATACCAGTCTGGGCACTTTCTGAGACTGTGATTCTTGCTGCTCGAGGATGTATCAATATCTATGGACTTCAAGGATGTATAACAGATATCGGCGGATGGAGATATTTTTGCTGGCTGACGCTGATACCTTGGATAGCACGTTTTTCTATAAGTTGGTTTACGAGCTGTTTTGACTTGCTCGTTTGTCTCCCGAGAATTTGGAGTGTAAATTATCATCAGGTCATCAAAATGGTTTGGCTATGGACTCTTGTAATACAAGTCTGGGCACTTTCTGAGACTGTGATTCTTGCTGCTCGAGGATGTATCAATATCTATGGACTTCAAGGATGTATAACAGATATCGGCGGATGGAGATATTTTTGCTGGCTGACGCTGATACCTTGGATAGCACGTTTTTCTATAAGTTGGTTTACGAGCTGTTTTGACTTGCTCGTTTGTCTCCCGGGAATTTGGAGTGTAAATTATCATCAAGTCATCGGAATGGTTTGGCTATGGACTCTTGTAATACCAGTCTGGGCACTTTCTGAGACTGTGATTCTTGCTGCTCGAGGATGTATCAATATCTATGGATCTCAAGGATGTATAACAGATGTCGGCGGATGGAGATATTTTTGCTGGCTGACGCTGATACCTTGGATAGCACGTTTTTCTATAAGTTGGTTTACGAGCTGTTTTGACTTGCTCGTTTGTCTCCTGGGAATTTGGAGTGTAAATTATCATCAAGTCATCGGAATGGTTTGGCTATGGACTCTTGTAATACCAGTCTGGGCACTTTCTGAGACTGTGATTCTTGCTGCTCGAGGATGTATCAATATCTATGGACCTCAAGGATGTATAACAGATATCGGCGGATGGAGATATTTTTGCTGGCTGACGCTGATACCTTGGATAGCACGTTTTTCTATAAGTTGGTTTACGAGCTGTTTTGACTTGCTCGTTTGTCTCCCGGGAATTTGGAGTGTAAATTATCATCAGGTCATCAGAATGGTTTGGCTATGGACTCTTGTAATACAAGTCTGGGCACTTTCTGAGACTGATTCTTGCTCAAGGATGTATCAAGATGGAATACAGGCTTTTGAACGAGTTTAAGCTCATGATAAGAATTAATTTTTGACTTTCGAATTTGTCATTTATCAAGGTCATAACATTTGTCAAGGTCATACAATTTGTCAAGGTCATACAATTTGTCAAGGTCATACAATTTGTAGACAAACAGTTCGTTATGTTGGAAATATAATAAATAATTTGTTATATGTTATACATGCAGAATAATACAACAGGTCCTTTTCTTTGTGAATATCTGCTAAAAGTTTAGTTTGTTTTTTGTAACCAGAAGGTCGAAAATTACCTACGTCGAAAACAACCAAATAATTTCCCAAGTTGGATTTTTTCGTTCATGAAATTTATACGGAGTATTTTTTTTTGGATTATACCATTGACATTTTAATTTGTTTCCAGTTCTCTCCAGTTCAGATATAATGTAGCTATATTAAATACATACAAATAGTTTATATTTTGCAAATAAGTACAATAATTTCAAAAATAAGCTTGTTGTAGTCAGAAGGTTAACAATTACGTACGCCAAAAACTGCCGAATCGTCTCACGATTTTGTGGAATTTATACAGAGTATACTCGAAGCCTTGTGGTCGTATTGTTGGTATTTTGATTTCTTTCCAGATAAAGAATTCATTCTTTTTAGTTAAAAGAAAAATGGTGCACCTCCTCATTGTGATACATAGATCGGCGTATAGCGACCTTTATTCTTCCCAAATCATAGGACATCGAGTCCAAGTTGAATATGTAGTTCATTTCTGAGTGCGCGGAGCTCATTGCGTATGAAGAGTGAAGCTTTTGCTTCTGTAAATCGAAAAAAATATTAGGTTTTCCAATAGGGACATGACAACTTTGAATTTAACACTAGATATACCGACAATTTGACTTACCTATATTTACCGACACCAGTCAAAATGACTGGTCTTAGAAAAAATGGATAGTGGGACTTCCGTCTTTATATGTTTTTAAAAAATGATAAATTACTTCAATTATAGGTTAATTGTAACATTATTTATTAATTATAAATTCAGTTATTAATTAATTGAAACATAATAATGTTTAAATTCTCAAACATAAATTAATTAATTCACAATATAACATAACTAACTTTTTTTTTTTGTACTATACATTATAATAAAGAGTACCTATAACGTAATTCTGTAACATAAATAGTAATTCGAAATTCCATTTGAATTCTGAATCAGAAACCTATAAAGGAGCAGTAGTATTGAATTTGACACAATTTTTACATACGTACATTTTGCTTTGTGTACATTTTCCACATACATATTTTTTGCATATATTACAAATAGTCGTGTTTTTATTATTATTACACTGCCTTGTTTGACACAATTTACGTGTGATACTTGAACTTGGTATATTAGCTGCTGAGATATCAGCTTCGTATGGTTTTTCTCTTGAAATCGAATATTCAGAAGCAAGTTCTTCAGCTAGAAGAAACAAAAACTTTTTTCTTGATATGTTTTCACCAGGCATTTATCCCAGCTAAATCTAGAATATTGAAAAAAAACTTGAAGTGGCCATCTTCTTGAACCTGATTTGACGCTATATTTAGTATTGTTGTAAGACGACACATCATCATCATCATCATCGGCACTACAACCGGGAACCGGTCTTGGCCTTATTTAGCAAGTCCTGAGGCTTGTTAAATTTTCCATAATAATTTATTTTTTCTGGGCAAGGTCATTAGTCTTGCGCCAGAGGCTCGCTGACGGGGAATCGAACCCCGGTCTCCCGGGTGACAGGCGGGTATACTAACCACTATACTATCGAGGAGCCCAAAACGATACAGTTTCGGGTAATTTGTTGTTAGTTTTATCAATTGTGATGTATTTGTGCTTTGTACTAAGCAAAAGTACTTTCTTTTTCGGTTTACTCTTGTAAATAATATAGTAAGTATTTGATTCATAAAGCAACGTTGAAAAATGAACGAATGATATCTTTCTTTTTTTTTGCAAATTTTTGGGAGCTCCTTTTTATTTGCATATATTGTTCCAACCAATGTAGTATTTTTTGATAGCAATTTGAACGCCAGAGGAAAACTTGTAAAGAAATTGTCCGTTGTTATGGTTCTACCTTTCATAGTATATGGTTCTATAAGTTTGAGAACAATATATTCACTTAGGGGTCTTGATGAATCTCGTACTTCTTCCTTTCCTAAATAAGGAAATCCATTTTTGGCGGCCATTTGTTTACTTTTGTCGAATGTTTGATTATGACGGTGAAGTGTTCCGCCGAACACTGTTCACACGAATGCACAACGGAGCGAAACGGCACTTTAATAAAAACACAGCGAAAAGGTTTGTTTATATTTTTCTTTATTTTATTGTTGGTAATCCAGGATTCACTACACTGGAACGCGCGTGGCGATTTTGCAAAAGGTACTCTTATATAAAAGGTACAATCATCATCATCATTAGCACTACAACCGGGAACCGGTCTTGGCCTTATTTAGCAAGTCCTGACTCTTGTTAAATTTCCCATAATGATTTTTTTTTTTTCGGGCAAGGTCATTAGTCTTGCGCCAGATAAAAGGTATAATACGAGGGTTGCCTTTTATATTTCGGGATTAGAGAACAAAAACAAATATTGATCATCGAAAATCACTTTATTGTTTTTCAAAATATTCCCCATGAAGATCTATACACGTTTGCATACGTTTGAACCAATTGTCGAAGCACTTTTGCAACTCTGATTCAGGTATCTCCAACACATGCATTCTGAATGCAGCAACCGCTTCTTCAGGTGTCGAAAAACGTTGACCTCTCAGTTTGTTTTTTACGTACGGGAATAAAAAGAAGTCATTCGGTGCCAAGTCAGGACTATACGGCGGATGACCCATCAAATCGATGTTTTGGGTGCTCAAAAATGCAGTCGTCGCAGCCGATGTGTGAGAGCTCGCATTGTCGTGGTGAAGAGTGATCCGTCTTCGGCAGTTGGTTTTCCTGATTTCTTGGAAGACAACTGGCAAACAAATGGTTGTGTACCACTCAAAATTGACTGTTCTGCGTTGTTCTAGTGGTACGGTTGCGACATGTCCAGTTTTTCCGAAAAAACCGGCGACCATTTGCTTGGAAGTGCTTCGTGCGCGAACAACTTTTGTTGGATTTGGCTCATCTTGAAACACCCAGACAGTCGACTGCTGTTTACTTTCGGGCTCATACGCGTAAAGCCACGATTCATCACCTGTCACGATGTCATAGACGTGTTTCGAAGCACCGCGACCGTATTTTTTGAGCATTTCTTTCGACCAATTGACACGAGCCTTTTTTTGGGCGATTGACAAATTGTGTGGGATCCAACGCGAACAAATTTGTTTTACAGTCAAATGTTTATGCAATATTGAATGTATGCTGGTCCCACTAACGCCTAAGGTTGTCTCAATCTCACGATAGGTCACATGACGATCTTCCAATATCAGTTCGCGCACAGCATCAATGGTTTTCGGAACAACAAATGATTTTGGACGACCTTGACGAAATTCATCTTGGAGTGAACTACGACCACGATTGAATTCACCATACCATCGATAAACACTGGTCCTTGATGGAGCTTCATCGCCAAAAATTGAATTAAGTTCATCCATGCACTGTTGCTCAGTTAATCCACGCCGAAAGTTGTAAAAAATAATCGCACGAAAATGTTGACGATTTAATTCCATTTTTGGGCCGAGATGAATCTTTTAAGTTACTGTAAACAACACAAATAGCGCTCGTATGTCAAAACGTTCTAAGTGCGTATAACCTCAAAAATGTCCAACTTTACGACAAAGCTGTCAAATGCCGGATTGCAACAATAGGGTTGCCAAATCCGGAAACATAAGAGGCAACCCTCGTATAACACGTAATTATGCCGACACACTCGCAACCTTCGGTGGTTGGTTCACTTTTCTCTTAACTCCCTCGTTGGGAATCTGTATTTCGACTGCGACGACACACGAACGACTCTCGGGGGAATGGAGGATCTGACCTCCGTGAATGCTACTCGATGACTGAATATCACGACGGTTGCGTTCGCGGATCCTGAATCTCGAATGTTCTCTCTAGTTGATCTATTAGCACGTGTGCTAATAGATCTATTGTTTTCTCCTGCAGCGAAGGTCCTGTCGAAAGGGAAAAGAGCAAAGAACAAAGGGGCATCATAGGATCATTGTGTAGCTGCTTAATAGCCTGCAACGCAGGACAATGGCGCTATAAGGGATTTCGGTATACAATGGTAATTGTGTCCCGTATCTTAGCTGGCGGCAAGGATTATATTTGCACGTTTGTAGGTAACGCTGGCTAGCAGGGGCGCCAATCAGGTTTTCGAATTTACGATGCCTGTATGATGTATTATATATAATTACTTTAGGAATTCAGGACGATGCGTTAAATGTCCTTGGTAAGGCAATGTTTGTCCGTTTCTTGTGTCCTTCGATCGCCGTGCAGGCGTAGGACGATTGATCGGACTTGTGACCCACGTGTCTGTGGACACGTGGGGTAGTTGCCTCCACGATGTATGTTACCTTCGTTTCAGGTATGGTGGAGGACTTTTAAGGACACGTGTCTGTGGACAAGTGTAATTTACCTATAGGTGAGTGTGTTCCTTGGCGGAACGACGACATCTTGACCAATAGTGGATTGTGTGGTTCGTAGAACCGCCACACATTTATTACATATTTAGTTTCAACGTCTGACGCCAGCCAACATTTTATGCCAAATTTGTCATTCTTGTTCGGCATATATTGTGGGAACCTGCATCTGGCCTTCGTTGGAAAGAGTTGCTAATCCACGGTAATATATGCTCCTGGTTTGAAGCAATTTTGGATATTTTCAATAAATTTATTCCAAACTGATGAAACTAAAACAAATTTGTCTTTTTGTAAACGTTGACTTCTCTCGTTTTTTTTTTTTTTTTTGTTGTCAAAACGAATGTAACGTAGAGTCTCTGTAAATTCATTTCTACTCATAGTTTTAGAAAACAATTTGGTCCCCACTTTTTATTCCATAAATATTCAAGTCTCAACGTTTTTACTTCGCCACGCCCCACGTGCATAAAATATCGCAATGAACGCCTTCAATTTTGCTTTCGTAAGTTTCCATTCTTTCTTCAAAATTTGAGAAGCTTCTAGCTCTGTACATGCTCTAGAATATACTGGTCAATTAGTAATAAAAATGCGCTACTTACTGCCTCCTTCAGAATATTCCTTTTTGCATATGCTGTAGGCCCGGAAGCATCCTTGAAAATTCTGTGAACTGATATCCTGCCCGCAACACCCCCTTCCTTTATTTTTTACCAAATAGTTGCGTTTGTAGAAATTTCCGTTTCACTTTCATATTCGTCACTAGAACTGGACGGCAATGGTAAACATCTTCTTTTACGTATGTTTGGAATATTTTTGTATCCACTGTCGCTGGACTCATCTTCATAGCTCTTATCAGAAATATCACGATCACTCCTCTCAATATCAACACGCTTATTGTTCCTGACGTGTGAAGTACTTTGTGTATCTGATAATTCGTCTTCGATATCAAAAAGCTCATTATTTTTAACATCCGAACATTCTATAGATACATCGGTGATATTTTCCAAAAACTTTCGTTTTAACATTTCTGGGGCCTGGCGATTATTATAAAAATTAAATTGAAAATAATAAATAATAGGATAATATTTATCTCTGTATTTAGTTTTCTTACTTAGAATATACTTACAATATATTTTTGAATATTTCGGTATCCAAAGAAATGTTTATTTCCAGTATTCTCAACAAAATTTCACAGTCAACACCACTCAAAGTTCAATCAACGACTGAAAATTTATAATGTAGCCCATTTCATCATCATCATCGGCACTACAACCGAGAACCGGTCTTGGCCTTATTTAGCAAGTCCTGAGGCTTGTTAATTTTTTCCATAATGATTTGTTTTTTCCGGGCAAGGTCATTAGTCTTGCGCCAGAGGCTCCCCGACGGGAAAACGATCCCCGGTCCCCCGCGTGACAGGCGGATATACTAGCCACTATACTATCGATGTAGCCCATTTAGTCCCCTTTTATTTATAAATTATTATGCACAAAACTCATTCCATCACACAGAAAAATGCACAGTCATTTTGACTGGTTTGGTATAGGTACCGATTATAATCAAAAACTTTTTGATTTTGAATAAAAAAATAAAACTGACCGCCTAATATTATTCAATTAAGTATCGCTACAAATGTCATTGCATCGATTCAAAAAAAATTGAGGTTAAGTAGGAATTTGAAAATGAAATTATAAAACCAGTCATTTTGACTGGTGTGGTAAATCTAGTGTTAATTTGTGAACGCACCCTTTCACTAATCATCGAACTGTCACTGTCAATTTATTCAGTAAACTCAACATTTTCATCATAGTCAAGTACACGAACGAACAACGTCTGCAAATTATAAAAATTTACTACCGAAATTTGGAGTCGGTGACCGCAACTTTAAGAGCGTTAACTCCAATTTTCGGTCGTAATTCTCGCCCTGGTAGACAGGCAATAATAAGTTTAGTGCAAAAATTTGAGTCTACATATTCGTTGTATGATGTTGCCGTGCCAGTGAGACAACGGGTTGGTCGAAGTGTCGCTGCCGTTCAGGCGTCCGTAGCAAACGATCCAAATCAGTCAATTCCACGGCGTTCTCAGGAATTGGGCATCGCCCAGACCACTTTATGGCGAAGATCAAGCTGACTCAAGAATTTTAGCCATGAAGCAACGTACGTTCTCCGATTGGGCTCTGGAAAAGATGCGCCAAGATGATGAATTTCATCGCAAAATCATCTTTAGTGACGAAGATTATTTTTGGCTCAACGGGTTCGTCAATAAGCAAAACATGGGTTTTTGGCCGGGTGAAAACCCACATTTGCTTCATGAATCACCACTTCATCCACAAAAATTAACTGTTTGGTGCGGTTTGCATGCCGCCGGCGTTGTGGCGGTTCCGCCAAACCCCACGGTTCGCTTTCCTGAAAAACCCCCATAACTTTCACCCAATCTCCTAATTTCACTAATGCAATCGCATTAGCCTCTTAAATGCTCCACGCATTAAAGCAATCAAATCTTTAATCTAAAAAGCCCCTGGAAAAGAAAACTTACCTTTCATGGATCCCTTCGCATACAATTCGCCCTGAGATTTCTTGCCCAACTTATCAAGAATTGCAAACCAATTTGGTGCCAGACAGATTCCCCTAGACGAATTCCTAATAACAAAGGATTTGGATTACATACTATGTAACCTTCCCCAGGGACCATAAACATTGCGCTGTCTATTTTTCAGCTTCGCCATGTGTATGATAAATCTCTTAACGTACACATTGGCAGGCGACCTTTTTCTTCCAGCAATAAAATACCCAAGCAGCTGCATTCAATTAGCGTAATCGACGCTGGAGCCAATGTCCCTGACTCGCACCAAGTGCAAACAAAGAACGCTGTTCCTCCATAGGCTTCCTGGCGATACCATAAACAATCCATATCGTTTGTGGTATCCTAAACGCAGTTTTCATTTAATGAGGGGCTGCTATTTATCCAGCTGACCCTCATTATCGAACGATGCACAGGTCGCTTTTCCCTTTGTATTGTAATTGTCCTGAATCCACCCCTCATGACCTCGACTCGTAATCAAACACAAACATCCCACGAAATTCGATTTGTTTGTTTCAACGAACACACATCTCCTGGATGCACATTATGCCCCTTCTTGGTGTTTCAGATTCGTTATCATGGCTTCGACCCATGAAAAGAACCGACGTACACATATACATGTGTACCATGACGATCTCCTTTATGAGATCCGGTTACCACCACAGTGAAAGCAAATGCACCCAGAATTTCCTTAGCCAGCGAACTGGATCTTTGAGTCTTAATCCAACCTCCGTTCGAGTCGGACGCGTCTACTCCCGCTCCCCGGTGCACACGGGGACGCGAAAGTCAACCACCAGTCGCGAATCAAGTTTTTAGCCTTCTGCAATTAACATAAAATTCAAATTTAGAACAGTGCGTGGAGTTAGAGTCTTTGTAAACGTGACAATTTCCTTGATCCCCCCGATAAGTGCAATCTTTTACGCCCGCGACGATATGGTTTTGTAAACCCTCTTAGGTGTAAGCGGTTGAATACCCTACAGGATAAAGGAACAGTTTTTGTGTTTTATCAGTGGCAGTAATCATTTAAATAAACAGAACATAACTAACAATAAACAAATCGAGTGTTTAATTTTTCTCCTCGTTGTGAACAAACGTGGCGGCATTTCATTCTTTCGGTTCGGTGTTTTACCCCGCGAACAATTTATGTCCGTGTTAGGCACAATACTTCCTCCCCACAGCGTCATTGGGCCATATTTTTTCGTCGACGAAAAGGATCGTCACGTTACTGTGAATGGCCATCGTTATCGCGCCATGATTACCGATTATTTTTGGCCCGAATTGGAAGATATAGACTTGGGCGAAATGTGGTTTCAACAGGCTGGTGCCACAAGTCACGCAGCACACGATACAATCGATTTATTGAAGAGTAAGTTTGATGAGCGTGTTATCTCAAGAAATGGGCCAGTCGGTTGGCCTCCTCGTTCGTGCGATTTAACGCGTCTAGACTATTTTCTTTGGGGCTACGGCAAGTCATTGGTCTATGCCAACAAGCCGATGACGTTGGAAGAGCTCAGAGCCAACATTGAACGCGAAATAGCGGCTGTTTCTGCCGAAATGTGTGGCCGAGTCATCGAAAATTGGGTCCAACGAATCGGCCGCTGCAAACGTGTCCGCGGTGGCCATGTGAACGAAGTCGAGTTCCATTCATAAATGTCGATAATAAAGTTCTTGAAATATCTCAAATGGTTTGCGTTTTATTTTTAAAAAAAAAGTCCCTATTGGAAAACCCGATACATTCAATAGGCCAAGAACTCAGTGGTATGCACACGTTCACAAGTTCAAAGAACTTACAAGGGCAGAAATTGTAACAAAACATATTAGTATGGGGAGCGAAAAATAGAATGATCCTTCGGCGTTTATATTGTAAAATGACTAGTTTGGAGAAAAATATGTCCCTTATTTTTACGTTTATTTCAAGACGTTATTTAACATGGGTCGAATGGTCCGCTTTGGATCAAATACGTACGATTTTAAATAGTCACCATTTCTTGCTATTTTAGAGGTATCTTCATAATGCCTCTCACATCCTCCAAAACCCCCTTTCGTGCGCGCGTTAGTGTAAAAAAAATCGAAGCCCTGATTTCTATCGGTGAAAAACATCTTCACAATCTTTACTTGATATCAATTTGTGTCACTAAGGAAGTTTTGCGATAATAAAAAAAGACTATAATCGGCTGGTGACAAGTCCGGACTATAAAACGGATATACCGAAACTTCCTAGCCCAGTTTCTGGGGTTTTTGGAGAGTAGTTGCAGACGTATGTTCTCAAAGAAAAAACGGATCTGATAATTATAAACTGTCTAATTGTTAACAGTTGTTAGCGACGGGTCACTCCCTGTATAGGCCCTGATACCTCGTGTAAATTATTCTGTGAAGACGCCGCATCAAGGACAACAGCAACTAATTCCCAGGAAGACGCCGCATGTAAAACAACATCGTGGGATTCCCGCGTCGACCGGCAAATAATTACCTGGCTCATGGCAAAACGCCGCATCGAGGAAAAGGAAACCAGCAAACAATTCCCACCAGACACTGGATAATAAAAAACAATGTCGTGCGGATACTCAGGTATAGGCTGCATTAAGGCAACATTGTGTCGATTCGCAGGGCGACGCTAATTACTCGAGCATGTGCGACACAGAATCGTCCTTTTTGTTGTTGAGATTAAGGATGGCTTGACAGTAGTTCGCACGCGACTGACGGTCAGCAGGCATTAACTGATGCACTGTTTGCACTTTGTACGGGAACATGTGTAAGTTTTTCGCTAAAATTCGCTGTAGGGTCCGTCTGGTGATGACCCATTGTGTGGCCCGTCGTTTGGTTGATGTTTCATCGTTCTCAGCAACATCGGCAGTCACAGCCGCGATGGTCTCGACCGAACGACCAGTCCGGTGGTGGCCACGCCCTAAATGGTCTCTTGTGGTTCCAGTCTGTTCGAGTCGAGTAGCTAAGCGCCGGAATGATTGCCCAGTTGGCGTGGCACGATTAGGAAATCGACGTCGAAATTCACGCTGCGCTAACACCACCTATTATTGGTCAAAAAAAACGACACAATTATTCCACGCTCTTGTGGAGTGGGCTCTTGCAACTGTGAAATCATCATGGAAGCCACAGAAGAGGTGGGCCTAGAAATAAATGAAGACAAAACAAAACGGCGAGAGCAGGTGGACCTCAGGAACACATTTAAATGTCAGAGGCAAGATATGTGGAAAAGTTAAAGAATTTAAATATCTGGCAACAATACTAACGGCCAGAAATGTTGAAGAAAATTAACAAAAGACCATTCCGGCAACGCTAGTTGGCACACAGTCAGCAAACCGCTGAAATCCAAACTGCTTTCACGTGACATAACATAATAAGAGCTCCGTGTCTATAGGACCATAATCATGCCGATTGCTCTATTCGGATGCAAAACATTGGCTCGCACAAAACAGGAAGAAAACAAATTCCGCGTATTCGAAAATAAAGTTCTAAGGGTTCTTTGGCGGTAAATATGACGAGGAGGCAGGCCAATGGAGGAATCTCTACAACCACGAATTGGAAGAGCTGTGGGTGGTATTTGCTATGCGTTAACACGGACGCGGGTTCAGTCAAATAGCCCACAACACTAAATGGCGCACTAAATTGTTCCGCGAAGAAAACAAAGAAAAAAAAATCAAGCACACAAGTTGATCCTCGAAGGCAGCAAAGGAAAACAAAATGAAACACTTTAACTTGGCTGTTTGACTTGAATTTAACTAAGCGACGATTTTCTCTCAACACCGACACTGACTTAACGACACGATCATGGGGCACATCTGTGCTGTTGCGCGATACAAATCTGACTCAAATGTAATTTACATCAATCAGTTTGATGCCCGCGAATTTCATCGATAGGGGAGGATTGCGTATGTGTGCGTATAGCACAAGTACGTTGCCCTTAAGCCTGGATATCGGCAACGACGAAAAACACCTGAATACACATGTAATGAATAGCAGGCATTATTAGATACGCGATAGCGAAGTCGCCGAAGGGAGAAATAAGTTCCTGTGTCCTAAATAAACAGAAACGATATTTCAAGGGCCATAAATCTTTGATGACCTGCGCCTGAGAACGAAATAGGTTTCTGCTTTAAGATACACAAAAACGCTATTTCAAGGGTCGCGATGATATGCGCATCGTGTTTGTTTACTTAACAGGCCGGAGCATCGTTATGCATGATCTGGGGTATGATTGTCTAACGTCAATCATATTAGTGCCCAAATCCCACGATCGGTAGATAACCGACAAAGGAAATTGGTCGCAAGTCTTGCGAACCTTGGGACTGGGGCAATAAAAGGATATGAACCGTAGCAAGAAACCAACGGCTACAGCTATGTCAACAATTACGCTGGCCAGCTAGTATTTATCTATTATAATTGCTGACAAGCCGAGCCGATGGAGATATGGTACGGTTCATAAACGGAAAAATTCAATGTGATGCATGCCTTAATGAAGTTTAACTTTCAGGTGAAGGTTATTTGAAAGACAGCTTAAGCTGCTCGAATGCAGGTAAGTATTATGTATTAAGGAACCGCCACAGAGCTATACCGGAAATCTACAATAGTGAGAGTAATCAAGTCGCGAAGATTAAGATGGGCCGGACATGTGGCGCGAATGGGCAACGATAGGACCATGCGTAGAGTTCTTGACGGTAGACCGACGGGGAGGAGATCGACAGGACGGCCGCGACGGATATGGGAGCACAATGTTAGGTTTGACCTTGAGGAGATCGGATCGGCTGGTCAAGCGTGGAAGGAGAGTGCACAGAACAGGGAACGATGGCGGAGTCGAGTCTGTGAGGTCATGAACTTCCGGATTCCTACAGCCCTATAATTAATAATAATGACAATCAAATCCTACGCTCTCCGGCCCTTTGAGAACGGCAACGAAGTCGATGTAATTATAACCGATTTCAGCAAGACCTTTGACAAAACCCCCCACGATCCCATCCTTTTTAAGCTATCCTCCCATGGCTTCGAACCCCTACTGATTAAGTGGATTTTTTCCTATCTTAATGTTCGAACCTGCCGTGTCAGATTCAGATCCACCCTCTCCAATCCTTATCTTCCCAGGTCAGGGGTTCCCCGGGGCAGTCATCTTGGACCCTTGCTATTCATTCTTACTATTAATGATATAGACTCCAATATCAAGCACTCCTCCATCTCTCTATACGCGGACGACACTAAACTCTTCAAGGCGATCCGCTCTTCTGTCGACTCCTCACTTCTCCAAATGGATCTCGACAGCTTTTCAATTTGCTGCCAAAACAACTGCCTCGAACTAAATATTGCCAAATGTCACTCAATGACCTTCTCCCCTAAACGACCCCCCCCCCCCCCCACCGTCCTCCCGCTAACTTATACTATTGGTCTATCCATCTTTGTTTAGTTCCCTATTCCCCAGTTTTTACGTTACGCCGAACACGCTACGGTGTAATAAATGCATTAACAACGTGTACCACATCCTGATACGTATTATCGTGTTGAGCTTTCCTCATAAATCAAAATTATAATCACATTGTAACAATTATTTTAGAGTCATAATCAAATTCTCACTATTATTGCAATATCAAATATTGTAAATTGTAAATAAGATTTGATTAAGTTGGATTAAATTATGTCAAGTAAAATTAAATAGGCTAAGTATTTTAACTTTAGTTTATATTAAAACAGAGTTCCTGGTTTTTTTCTGACCTTTTCCCAGAAATATAAAAATTACAAATATCCATATCCCATTATATCCTAAGCACATATAAAAAAAACTGTTTCGAAAATGTTAACAAATAACATCTAAACAATTATTATATAACCAATCTATTATAAGTTAACAGTATTACTTATTGTAACTATTAATTTTCGGTCAAAAATGAAGTAAATAAAAAAAGATGTAAATCCGGTAGTTCTAATCGAGAGCTCAGGTGATGGTGTAGGTGTAGACATTTTCTTGTAAAATAAATTTATTGACCAATGTACATCGATACCTCCTGTGCTGCGACATTTAAGGGTACTCCAAAATCCTCGTTTGTGCGCGCGTTATTGTAACAAAAAAAAAATAAAAACAGTTTGGTCTGTTTTTGGAGGGAAGATGTTGTCCGCTCTGTTCCCTTCCTCTTGTTCACAGGTACTCCAGAGCGCTTTTAATTAATTCCAAGCATTGTATAAAAATAAATTGAATAATATTAAATTACGTCACCTGGGCGGGACGTAAGAAAACGTCTTTACGAAAAAGTGCACGCCCGTTGTATGTTGCGTAATTAAAAAGGGATTTCCACGCTTAACGAGTTAAGAAGCTCTTGTATTTTTGTAAAGTCTTTAATATCACAGTTTAAAAAACACTCTTTAATATTTTTCAATTTTATTTGTAGGATTGATGACTCAATAGCATTACCACACTATCTACGTCGCCCATGTAGGCGGCAATTTGTGGTGTAGACTTGACTGAAAATTCTACTTTTCTACATACAACGGCCTCAAAAATGTAAATCTCAATGTTTTCAAAAACTGTTCGTTCTTAGTACGAGCTGTACGCCTACAGTAGGAGGATAATATTCGGTATTTTGATTTCCAATAACGCCATAAGAAATTATCCTGACCACGGCTAGGATGTCTGTTTGCCGAGGATCTCTAAAAACCATTTCACTACCGCTAAGGTTTCAATACTGTTTGATAAAAGTTTCATAAAACTTTGTCTAAATATTGTCTGTGTCTTTGCTTAAGAGTATGAATTAAATTTGTTTTATATCAAAAGTATAATTAAAAAACATGCTTTTAAACCTTCGAGACCCATGTAAGCTCTTGAGGAGGTACCACTGAATTACACGAACCGTCAAAGAAGTGTGCAATCAATCACTATACGAGGGTTGCCTCTTATGTTTGGGGATTGGGCAACCCTATTGTTGCAATCCGGCAATTGACAGCTTTGTCGTAAAGTTGGACATTTTTGAGGTTATACGCACTCAGAACGTTTTGACATACGAGCGCTATTTGTGTTGTTTACAGTAACTTAAAAGATTCATCTCGGCCCAAAAATGGAATTAAATCGTCAACATTTTCGTGCGATTATTTTTTTACAACTTTCGGCGTGGATTAACTCACCAACAGTGCATGGATGAACTTAATTCAATTTTTGGCGATGAAGCTCCATCAAGGACCAGTGTTTATCGATGGTATGGTGAATTCAATCGTGGTCGTAGTTCACTCCAAGATGAATTTCGTGAAGGTCGTCCAAAATCAGTTGTTGTTCCGAAAACCATTGATGCTGTGCGCCAACTGATATTGGAAGATCGTCATGTGACCTATCGTGAGTTTGAGACAACCTTAGGCGTTAGTGGGACCAGCATACATTCAATATTGCATAAACATTTGACTGTCAAAAAAATTTGTTCGCGTTGGATCCCACACAATTTGTCAATCGCCCAAAAAAAGGCTCGTGTCAATTGGTCGAAAGAAATGCTCAAAAAGTACAGTCGCGGTGCTTCGAAACACGTCTATGACATCGTGACAGGTGATGAATCGTGGATTTACGCGTATGAGCCCGAAAGTAAACAGCAGTCGACTGTCTGGGTGTTTCAAGATGAACCAAATCCAACAAAAGTTGTTCGCGCACGAAGCACTTCCAAGCAAATGGTCGCCTATTTTTTCGGAAAAACTGGACATGTCGCAACCGTACGACTAGAACAACGCAGAACAGTCAATTCTGAGTGGTACACAACCATTTGTTTGCCAGTTGTCTTCCAAGAAATCAGGAAAACCAACCACCGAAGACGGATCACTCTTCACCACGACAATGCGAGCTCTCACGCATCGGCTGCGACAACTGCATTTTTGAGCACCCAAAACATCGATTTGATGGGTCATCCGCCGTATAGGCCTGACTTGGCACCGAATGACTTCTTTTTATTCCCGTACGTAAAAAACAAACTGAGAGGTCAACGTTTTTCGACACCTGAAGAAGCGGTTGCTGCATTCAGAATGCATGTGTTGGAGATACCTCAATCAGAGTGGCAAAAGTGCTTCGACAATTGGTTCAAACGCATGCAAAAGTGTATAGATCTTCATGGGGAATATTTTGAAAAACAATAAAGTGATTTTCGATGATCAATATTTGTTTTTGTTCTCTAATCCCGAAATATAAAAGGCAAACCTCGTAGCATGCCTTTATTCTTTGACAACTTTTGATTGCTCAGCTCAGTTCAATTGTCAACTGTGTAGAATATTATAGGTATAAGTATAAGTATAAGTATAAGTATAAGTATAGGTATAAATATAAGTATAAGTATAAGTGATATGAAGCAAATATAGAAATAATGGCTTTGTTTTTCCCCAAACTAATATATTGTTTTAATATAGACGTCGGTTTAATCCAGACATCGATTTAATCTAGACGTCGATTCAATTTAGAAATCTATTTTATCTAGACGTCGCTTTAATCTAGACATTGGTTTAATCTAGACATCGATATAACCTAGAAATGTAGGTGACAATTTGTGGTGTAAACTTGACTCAAAATTCTACTGTTCTACATACAACAGCCTCAAAAATGTAAATCTCAATGTTTTCAAAAACTGTTCATTCTTAGAACGAGCTGTACGCCCACAGTATGAGGATAATATTCGGTATTTTGATTTCCAATAACACGATAAGAAATTATCCTGACCACGGCTAGGATGTCTATTTGCCGAGGATCTCTAAAAACCATTTCACTACCGCCAAGTTTTCAAAACTGTTTGATAAAAGTTTCATAAAACGTTGTCTAAATATTGTCTGTGTATTTGCTTAAGAGTATGAATTAAATTTGTTTTATATCAAAAGTATAATTAAAAAACATGCTTTTAAATCTTCGAGACCCATGTAAGCCCTTGAGGAGGTACCGCTGAATTACACGAATCGTCAAAGAAGTGTGCACTCCAAAATCGAAACTTGATTACAGAAAATCAATCACTATAGCACGGCTTTGTTTACGAGTCTTACTGAAACCGAAAATCGAATCAGTAGCGCGTTGGTATCGGTCGAATATAGATCACATTAATAAGAGCTCATAGGTAAGATATTTTTGAATTTTGTCATTTTTTTTCATTTTGATTTTTTATTCTAATATTTCTTCGTCCTTATACTTTTTCCTATTTTATTTGTAACCAACACAGATTTGGTGGTTGGTTATGATTCGTTGGAAATATAAAATATTCACGTGCGAGGAAATGAAAAAAATATCTGAGCTTGGCGAAGGATGCTTCATGGAGGTTTAATATGATGTTCCTGATGTTGTGGAGTATGGTCCAAGTGGTCACGGCCGAAGAAGTCGTGCCAAAACCCTTCTCACTTTCGTTCAAAAACAGAGCATACATTTTTCTTTGAAGAATTCCGATGTGTTTGTGGCATTCTTTTTTTCAATCATATGATGCACATCTATGGATGTGAAGGATGGACAACAGATGTCGACAAATGGAGACATTTTTGTTGGCTGACGTTAATTCCTTGGACAATGCAGGTTTTTCAAAAGTGGTTAGCAGGCTGTTCTCAGTTCTTCGTGTCTCCCGGAAATTTGGAAGGTAAATTATCAGCAGTTCATCACGATGGTTTGGCTATGGAGTCTTATAATATAAGTCTGGGCACTTTCTGCGATAGTGATTTGTGCTCTTCAAGGATATATCAACATGAGCCACAAACTTTTGAAAATATTCGGAGATATGAGGACAAAAAAGTGAAAATATATCATATAGGAATTTCTGGCATTCGAAATTTATCATCATTTATGAAGTTTATGAAATTTGTCAAGAATTCTTAATTCAATTTTTCAATTCAATTTTTATTATGTAGATAATTATATTTATGCTATATTTTACAACTAGTATTTAAAAGGTTTAGGACCGAAATTCCTTTACAACTATAATCTTAAATCTATATAATGACAATAGCACAATTTTAATGAATAATAAATAATAAATTATAAATAATAAATTAAGGGAAAACTACAAGAAAAAACCCGTATTCTTAATTCTGTTGTAGAAACTTTAATTTGCCACTAAAAACAATTCGTGAAATCGTATACATAATAAATAAATTTTTTATACGTATAACATCCAGACGAAAAAAAAAAACAGTTTTCTTTTTGAAGATCTACCAATTAGTTTGATTTTTGTAACCGGATGGTCTTAAGTTACCTAAGTCGAAAAAAAAAACCAAATGAATCCTCCAAGTTGGATTTTATCGGTTATGAAATTTATACTGAGTTTTTTAAGTTGGCATTTCAATTTCTACCACGTTATCTCCAGTTCAGATATAATGTAGGTATAATAAATACAAATTAGTTTAAATAATTTTTATTTTAAATTAATAATTTTACAAATAATAAGCCTGCTGCTTGGTTAACAATTACATACCTCAAAAACTGCCGAATCGTCTCAAGATTTTCTGGAATTTATATAGAGCATACTCGAAGTTTTTTGTGGTATGAAGATAAGACGAAAACTAGCGTCGCGGTTTCCATTCCGCAGGAAGACCTAACTCCCGATTATCCTAGCTGTCATATTACGGCGCGAATCCCATATGTATTACTCCACTACACTCGGACGTGTTTGTGGTGATCAGTTTGTTTACTTAGGATCCCACAGAAGATTTGACGCGCCAACCCATAGTGCAATTAGGGTATCTTGTGTTTACTTAAGATACCCTAAACGGATTACACAATTGATCCGATGGTACGGAACACGAGGCAGAGGCGCACGTGCTGACTCGTCGGCGGTTATGTTAACTTAGATATCTTGCTTATTCACTCACGACTGAGTGTACTTAACACCAATAGACGAAACAGAAACTGCTTTCGGACAATTGAATACGACAGCGACCATTGTGCATTCACGGCCGTAATGCCGTAATAAAGGTTCCGAACGAAATAGATCTGGAGGGATTTGGGATACCGCCACCCTACAACTAGGGGGCCTTTTACTTACAAAGGACGAATACCAGGCTATCGTCCACTCATTGAGAAGCAAAAAGTCAGTGGGAATAGATGGAGTATCTAACATTGTACTCAAGAACCTGCCCCCAAATGGCAATAGATCTATACACGGTCCTGTTTAACAACGCGTTGAATAATGCATACTTTCCCGCACGTGGAAAACGGCAATCATACAGACCACCACAAAAAAGAGCAAATACTGTGCAAACCCAATGAACATGCGTTCAATAAGTTTACTTCCAAGCATCAGTAAAGTGTGTGAAAAGACCATTAACAAAACTCTGCTAAAATGGATAGACGACAACAACATTATTCCGAATAACCACTTCGGATATAATAATCACAACTAAAACAATTCATGAAACCACACATGCCGCAACTAAACTGGTCTCCGACATAGAGTGGAATAAATGTAGGAACCAATGCACAGGTGCCCGTCTGATCGACTTGGAAAGAGCTTTCGATACCGTCTGGATATATTACAAACTGGTCAGACAAGGCATATATATAAACCTTTACTATACGTTCCTTACGATATGTTAATGGACAGGAGGTTCGTGGTCAAAAATGGTAATGTGACCTCTAGTAAAACGTATATTATCAAGAATGGCTTACAACAGGGAGCGGTACTCTCTCCGATTCTTTTTAACATTTACATTAGCGACTTATTAGACGCACTTCCGCAGGCTATTGCGTACGCAGACGCTCTCATAATTTACAGAACAGCTCCGAAAGTTGAGATCATAAATAGTTTAATACAGCGAGACTTCAACAATGTGCAGCGCTATTGCGATGACTGGAAACTTAAGATCCATTATATAAAGCCACGAACGACACAAGGAAAAACTGGTGAAAGTTAGTTATGGTGGAACCGCATGGAGATAAACTGGAAACCAAGAGTTTAGTTAAATACCTTGAATTTGGCTAGATCAATATTTGTATTTCAACAGACATGTAGAGGCTGCTTTGGAGAAAGCTACGAAAACGTTTACTATGACAAGAAGGCCATTTCACATTAACCAACTTGACAGTAGTATAAAAGTTATATGCTACATGACGCTAATCAGGCCAATGCCCATATATGGTTGCCAAGTATGGTTTGACATAGGTCCAAATTTGATGGGAAAGATTCGGGTGTTCGAAAGGAAGTGTCTTAGAACTTGTCTGAGCTTATATCGAACACCGGAATCTGACTATAAAAAGTATTATTCAAATGAGATTTTACATAATGAAGCCTAAATAAATAGGGTGGATAATGTTATGATCAAATTAATCAGAGGACATATTGCGAGACCAATAGTGTCGTCCAATGACCTAATTTTCGGGGCTTATTATCCAAACACTCTGTTCTATGAGAACGTGCGTCGCAACGGCTTTGTACACCTGACGCGTTCCTTGAATTGGACATGAATAGGCTTATACAGAAAGGATCCCGAATTCCGCTGATCTGTCATGTAACTTGATCATCCGTAGACAGCCGGTTGTACTACGATCGGGGAGTCACACGCACCGAGGAAGAGCTCTTGCGCTTCAGTAGGGCTATCTCCCAAAGAGACCGGGACGATAATGTAGCAATCCTAGATCGCCACTCCCATCCAAATCCCCAACATTACCAATAACCCCATCCAAATCCCCAATACTTCCCATTAACTTACAGCCAAATTCCATATTGAATCATATGAGCGACGAATTAAACCAAAAGTTAATTCGTCGCACATTGATTCAATTCCCAAAATCCTGATATCATGAAATGCTTTATTCAAAACGCATTTCATAATTTCCCTTCCAGGAACCTACCCAACTAAACCTTTAATCAATTCCTAGAACACAATTCCAATTGTAGCACGCAAAATCTTGTGTGTGCTTCTTGGAATTTTCACATTAAAAAAGTTGACAATTCTCAACGTAAAATACAATAAAAGGGCAACAAATTTCAATTTCGAGATCAGTCAAGTTCCAAAGGGCAGAGCGCCGGTCGAACGACCAAACAGACTTACATTTAATATCCAACCTTCCAACTTGAAAAATAACAAATAAAATGAGAATTAATAAAAAGCAAAGAGCGACGGTTTTCATTCGATTTGGGAGGCGGTAATCTTCTACTTGAATGGATTAATAAAAAGCAAAGAGAGACGGTTCCATCCGATTGGTGAGGCGATAACCTTCTACTTGAATGATAAATAACATATGAGCGGGACAAGAGGACCAGAGCGAACAATTCAAGGACCACCCCCTACAGCAAGAAACCCGCAACAGCAGTGTGTCCCGACCAGAGGCCCCCACGCCCACCGGAGGGAGCCACGAGCACGCATTCCCTGAGCCACCCACTCAAGCGGTAAACGGCGCTCCTGCCCAGAAACATTCAAGGAGACCAGAAGACGTCCACCCCAGTACGTAAGCCATTTCTTTCCACTGTTATACCGATAGTACCTCAACAATAATATTAAACAGCACCAACAGTTCTGGTGGTTAAAGGAAAAATTAAAGACCTTATTACCAATGTCGGTAGAATCACTGCATTAACAGCCAGCTAACGCAGATTTAGCTTTGCTAGAATTGGGATAGTATAAGATTTAAGTTAAGTTCTTTTAAGTAAATAAATAAATAAATAAATAAATAATAAAAACATAGAATTAAGTTAAATTTGAAGTGAAAACAGAAAAAACATTGGCACAAAGTTTTTGGAATTTTTCTTTGTTAGACAAATAATCACTTGGCGCAAAGCTAATAACCTTGCCCGTAAAAATAAATTATTATGGAAAATTTAACAAGCCCCGAGACTTGCTAAATAAAGCCAAAACCGGATCCGATGATGATGATGAAGATGATGATGATGATGACAAATAATCACAACTAAAGCCACAAATAAAGTCCTGTCTATATAAATATATATATATATATAAGTATAAGTATAAGTATAAGTATAAGTATAAGTATAAGTATAAGTATAAGTATAAGTATAAGTATAAGTATAAGTATAAGTATAAGTATAAGTATAAGTATAAGTATAAGTATAAGTATAAGTATAAGTATAAGTATAAGTATAAGTATAAGTATAAGTATAAGTATAAGTATAAGTATAAGTATAAGTATAAGTATAAGTATAAGTATAAGTATAAGTATAAGTATAAGTATAAGTATAAGTATAAGTATAAGTATAAGTATAAGTATAAGTATAAGTATAAGTATAAGTATAAGTATAATATATAACATCTGTGGTGTGCGACATCACTCGCAACGGGATAGGTGGATTTGGATGGATAGGAGGAACCAAAAAGTATTGTACAGTATACTAGACGTTAAAAATGCAGTTAACTCCGTGAACTGGAATCGGATTCTTGAAGTGTTGGGCGACCTACAAGTCTTGCCCTATATGGTGCGTATAATAGCCAGCTATGTCTCCGATAGAAGATTGCTCTATGACACCCATGACGGACCACAGGATTATAAAAAAAAAATCGATATAAGTATAAGTATAATATGTTAACAAAAGACAAATTCAGTTTACTTTGCAATATAATGAATGAAAATGTACTCTAGGTGGCTAAAATTGTCGTGTCTATGGTCCCGATACCAGCCCAGCCGATTATGCACAGATGTGACTTCGTGGATTATGTTCCGGTACTTTTCATGTTAAAGATAGATAACGCAAAGTCGGTAAAATCATGACAATGATCGCGGTCGATGGGCATGTTATCGGCCGTAGGACCGACCAAGAGCTCAATATTGGACACCAAACAGTTTTAAACTATTTGTATAAAGTTGGATACAAAAATATTTCGAGGTTTGAATGCCACACGAACTGACACAAAAACTTAACATCATAGATGGAATCTCCATCTACGAAGCCTCGGCCAAACGGAACGAAAACAATCCATTTGTTAGATATAATGTGACTGAGGATGAGAAATGGGTCATATACAACAACATTGACCGAAAACGATCTCGGTAAAAGCGTGAAGAAGTCGCTGAAACGATTGGCGTACGCGAATTTAGGACCAGTACGGTTTTATCTTCAGAACCTTCAGAACGTTAATTGGGAAGTTTTTACATATCCACTATGTAATCCGCACTTAACACCAAGCGATTACAATATCTTTTACCCTTTAAGACTTGCTCAGGTGTAAGAAACTGGTATTAAGAAAAAGTTGGGAAGGCAGTCCGTCTATGTCTACCATGTCTCGCCAGAAATTCCGGGAGCTTGGTTTGGAACTTTTGATTCATCCACATTGTAGCCCAGAACAAACTAATCATTATCATTTTTTTATCATTTCAAAACCTCCTTAGTGATAATGAATTAATATCATGACAAAATTGTGAAAAACGTTTAGTCCAATTTTTCGCAAATAGGAAATTTATAAGGGAGGCATTATGAATTTACCCTCAATGGGCCCTAATTTTAGAACGAGAAGGTCCTAAATCCGGCAATGGAAACCACGTTAAATAAAGTCCTGAAGCAAATATAGAAATAAAGGCTTTCTTTTTCCCCAAACTAATATATTGTTTTAATATAGACGTCGGTTTAATCCAGACATCGATTTAATGTAGACATCAATTTAATCTAGACGTCGATTCAATTTAGAAATCTATTTTATCTAGACGTCGCTTTAATATAGACATTGGTTTAATCTAGACATCGATATAACCTAGAAATGTAGGTGACAATTTGTGGTATAAACTTGACTGAAAATTCTACTTTTCTACATACAACAGCCTCAAAAATGTAAATCTCAATGTTTTCAAAAACTGTTCATTCTTAGAACGAGCTGTACGCCCACAGTATGAGGATAATATTCGGTATTTTGATTTCCAATAACACGATAAGAACTTATCCTGACCACGGCTAGGATGTCTGTTTGCAGAGGATCTCTAAAAACCATTTCACTACCGCCAAGTTTTCAAAACTGTTTGATAAAAGTTTCATAAAACGTTGTCTAAATATTGTCTGTGTATTTGCTTAAGAGTAGGAATTAAATTGGTTTTATATCAAAAATGAAATTAAGAAAACATGCTTTTAAACCTTCGAGACCCATGTAAGCCCTTGAGGAGGTACCACTGAATTACACGAATCGTCAAAGAATTGTGCACTCCAAAATCGAAACTTGATTACAGAAAATCAATCACTATAGCACGGCTTTGTTTATGAGTCTCAATAAAACCGGAAATCAAATCAGTAACGCGCTGGTATCGGTCGAATATAGATCACATTAATAAGAGCTCATAGGTAAGATATTTTCGAATTTTGTGATTTTTGTTCATTTTGATTTTTTATTCTAATATTTCTGCGGCCTTATATTTTCCCCTATTTTATTTGTAACCAACAGAGATTTAGTGCTAGGTTATAATTTGTTGGAAATCTAAAATATTAACTTGCGAAGAAATGAAGAAGTATCTGAGCTTGGCGAAGGAGGCTGTATGGAGGGTTAATTTGATGTTCCTGATGCTGTTGTGGACTATGATCTTGGTCCAAGTGGTCACGGCCAAAGAAGTCGTGCCAAAACCCTTCTTGTCGCTTTCGTTCAAAAACAGAATGCGCATACATTTTTCTTTGAAGAATTCCGATGTGTTTGCGGCATTCTTTTTTTCAATCATCACGGTACCAGGACATATATCGCACATCTGTGGATGTGAAGAATGGACAACAGATGTCGACAAATGGAGACATTTTTGCTGGCTGACATTGATGCCTTGGACAATGCAGTTTTTTCAAAAGTGGTTAGCAGGCTGTTATCAGTTCTTCGTTAGTCTCCCCGAAGTTTGGAAATTAAATTATCAGTTTATCACGATGGTGTGGCTATGGGCTCTTATAATACAAGTCTGGGCACTTTCTGCGGTAGTGATTCGTGCTCTTCAAGGATATATCAAAATGAACCACAAACTTTTGAAAATATTCGAGGATATGAGGACAAAAATGTGAAAATATATCATATAGGAACCTTTGGCATTCAAAATTTATCATCATTTATGAAGATTATAAAATTTGTCAAGAATTCTTAATTCTGTTGTAGAAACTTTAATTTGCCACTAAAAACAATTCGTGAAATCGTATATATAATAAATAAATTTTTTATACATATAACATTGAAATAAAAGGTCAGAGAATATGCAACCTAGCCATGACTCCGTCTTTTCCATCATGACTCAGATGTTGCAAAACCTATGAAAATCTACTTGGAAACGCTTAAATGGGAAATACCACTCCACTCACCTTATTCAACAACCGTAGCCACCCCCCCAATTATCACTAATGCCATTCAATGAATGTCTGCTCGCACTATGCTCTGACATTTAAGGGTACACCAAAATTCCCCGTTTTGCGCGGGTTAGTGTAAAGAAAAGAAAAAAAAATGAAGCATAGTCTGGCTGTGCACCACTTCCATTCTTTTGAAGATACTAAAAATGGGTTGACTCTCGGGTACCCCAAAAGACGTGCGTAACATACTTTCCCACTTGGATTTCAAACCCTGCCAGAAAGATGAGAAAAATTATAACTACCGATGAAGAATACTTTCAGTGACATGTTTACCACTCTATTAAAAAAAAACATTAATTTTCACGAAACATCTGCGAGAACTTATTCAAGGTTCAAACCGTAACCTCCTTTTACATCTTAATAACAGAATCAATCATCACAAGCATATATTTTATAAAGAAAACGTATGTAGACATTTTGTCACCCAGCATCTCGTCCTCGATTTTACCCTAATTAACGACCTCAATTCAATTGAGAACTAATATTTCCTGTTGTTTGTGTAAACCTTGATGGAAAACACCTAGATACCTGGGTTTTTTTTCACACTTCCCACATTCGTTATTGTGTATTTGTCCTCCTTACTTCTAAAAGGGGCCCGATCTATATATATATATTGCTCTACAGCAGACATCATTCTGTCCGGTGCACATCGGTTTTGTTACATTAGCATTTAGAACTCACCCTTGTCTAGTACACCATTTACCCGGCGTCGTGGGGTTCGTGGGTTCCTTCTCTCCATTCTGCCTTTAAGTTCTATACACACATAATTTACAAATGAAATTCTACTAAAATGCAATCCAATTGTAGCAGGATTTGTCGGTTACAAACTCGAAAATTGCATTAAATATTTGATCACTGGGTAATAGGATATACCAGTCGACTAAGTGAATTCGGCAGGACTCTTCGCTCCCAGATGGCCAGAAAAGCTCGAGCGATCTCTTAAGGGAGACAAGAACTATTGTACTATAGCAGCAGTCAATTAGCACATTGTAGTAGGGAGTCAATGTTAAAGGCAACAAATAGTATGACTGAAAACTTGCTGTGCGGTATAATTAAATTTCCCTACTGAACGTTAATTATATTCTTCCTGAGGGCCGATTGGCTTTTACTCTTTCTAAGCTTCGTACCCCATCCACATGTTACTCCTGATACATTATTCACATAAATATCCCAAAGGAGGGATAAAGGTAAGAGGTGGAGATCTCTGCTAAGGATAGCCAAACCTATAACTACATCACAGTTGGGTTTCTCGTTACTGCAGCTTTTCTTGAGACACAGTGCGTTTTATTTCGGGTGACTACCATGTGTGTTTGTCTTTTTTTCTTTGGTGTGTAACGTTTTCCGCCACGGAAATTTATATATATAAATTGTTACCTGTAGTTATTTCCTCTCCTTGCATTGGACATCTAATGATTCGTCTGCAGAGATTTCCCCTAGTGGCAGCTTGGACTCTTCTTCTGGATCAACTTCGCCTAGAAACACCGCAGTCTCTGCACGAATTAAAAAACTCCTCTGGGGATGTCTCCGTATTCGTTTTCAACACGAATCCTCTCTATGATCCGGTGTAGAGGTGGATTGGCAACTTGATTTTTGACAGTGTCCCGGCTCTCCGGACAAATTGTTAAAAACACGTTTTTAAACACAAATGCCTTATTCTTAATTTATGTATATAAACTTGCTACTGAACGTTTGTAGCGATCATTACAAAAACTTTTAATTTACCTCTACTTTAATCTCCTTTTTCTTTTTCAATTACTCATATTTATGACAAGACAAACGGGACGTTGCAGTTCCTTCCTCTTCTGCTGTTAACACCCACTCCAACTCTAATCATCATCCAACAAAAACCGTCAACAACGGAATTCAAAACCGTATTTTGCAATCTATTAACCCGTTCTCTCTCTCTCGCTCTCCCTCAACGTCCACTCCGAAAATCGAATTCGAACTCGAAGAGCTGCACGATCCACACCCGAATCGGGGCGTGTTCGAAAACTCACTTGTGGATCGCGCAACTCCTCCACCACCTTACCATCATACTATTTTAAAACAAATTATATTGCATACAAATTATCAAATGATGGTGGTGACGGAAACCGCACGTAACACAAAATTCCCAGTGCAGCATCCCCTCGTCTTGCCTTTGACAAACAGCGCTTGGAGCGTTGTAGATCTATGCACATCCAAGCCATATCTAGGATGGAGTGCCTTCAGCTTCAACAGGCTGATCTCAGCGCCGGTGTCCACGATTAGGCGCGTAGAGTTTCTACGGCCAATGTCTAAAGGAAGAGAGACAATCGGGACCTGAGTCAGCGAAGGCTGAGAACAGCTGGAGCTGGGTTGCGTTTCTAGTGCGGTCGGGTAGGATCTTGCCGACCCGACCTTGGGGAGTTTCCCGAACTCTCCCATTTTGCCTTATGTCGACACTCTGCCGCCTTGTGAGTGTGTCGACCGCAAAGCTCGCACAATGTTCCGCTCCTCCGTTCAGGAATGTTCCGCTCGGGAGTCCCACTGCACTCCGAACTAGCGGAACTGGAGCTATTCTTTCTGCCCACTTTGGGCCCAATGCGCCGGGGTCGCCATTCCCGGTTCCCTCATGCCTCGCATCCGTTTTCGAGGACCGCTCGACACGGAGGACCGTCGCCTACCAAAGCTACCGCGCGACTACTACCGGCTCCTCGATTGCGCCGACGCTGTCTCCGACGCCCTCTGCGCCTATTTCTCGCGCTTCCCCCAGTCTCTACATGGGTGTCCTGCTCTCGGCCCGCAACAGGTGCTGTTCCGGCGTGCCGCTTGTGAGGAGAACCTCGAGAACCCTGTTGTTGTTCCCACCTTTGTCTGTATTCGCATCCGCGCAAGCTATGACCTTGTCGGCCACAAAACTCGCAACAGCACCGGACGCTGAATACTCTGGGGCCTGATGTCGCCGGCCCGCCACCCGTAGACGGGGGCTGCGGCTCTGGCAGGGCTCTCCTTTGAAACTGCGGTCGCTGATGAGGCGAATCCGCCCTGCTGACCTCTACCCCTGTATGGAGTCTTGGGTCCGCGCGTCCTCGTCGGACGATCCGGGCAGTCCACTATGTCGTGGCCATACCGCCAACACTCGCGACAGAAGGGAGTATTCACCAGAGCTTGCCCCCCCGATTATCACTTATTTCGATCCGAGCAGCACTTTACAACATATGAAAATACCAAAAAATGGGTCGATTCGTGTACATCTTCAAAGGATAACGAGTTCTTCGGGCAGGGTATCCGGATGCAGCCAGAAAGATGGATAAAAGTAGTGTCTAATAATGAACAATCATCATCATCATCATCGGCACTACAACCGATGAATCGTGGGTATGGTCGCGTGCCAACTTTTTGAGATCCCCCACTTCATCGGCTGCTAACTTTTTGAATTTCAAATTTTTTACTTTCAATTTTTTTTACTGTATTCTTGAAATATTAATAAACATCCTATAAAAAAATGAATAGTAAAAGTATTGATCGCTTTTTTTTACAGCACTTCAAAAATTGCGTTAAATTCATGCATCTAGACCAGAATACCCCCGTAATTAATTTGGTTTTGACTGTTTTTATCACTGGCATTTATTTATAAATAGTCTTTATGTTTTAAATAGTCGCGACTCACAAAAGCATTTTTTTAATTTCACTCAATCGCCGAATTGAAAACACGTCCGCACTCGGTCGCTGTGTATCCAACTGTGCGTATATCTCGTTTTTGTCTATGCCGTATTTGTGTCGAGTTAGTGTTTTCTTGACTCAAACTCTATTTTATTTTAATTAGAACGGATCCGGTCACGACGTTGGTTTGGCTCTTCTTCTTCTTCGATTGTGCAGACGTTATGTAATATTTCTTATTATTACAAGACTCGCACGCACCTAGTTTAACGACCTTTCAAGGGTATTATTCCCCTTCCAAGAATAATACCCATTTTGTAAAGGATTGAGGATTATTACACCCAAAATTTGGCACACCCTAATACGTACCCTTGGTGCCACCCATGCCATTAATCAGACGCACTTATTGTGAATTTTCATAGATTGATTAATCTGTCATTCGCAAATCGTCGTGCACGATATACTTTTATAACATACATTTTAAAGCCCGTCGTCCTTTAATATAAAGTTAATAAAAGAGTCTCTTCCCAAACGTCGTAGCGAACGAATACAAGAAATATTCTTCAAAATATTAGAGTTCATGCGAAGTCGTCAGTCGAAACGGTTACATATACAAACAATTTTGAAAGTCGTGCATTACCTGTCTATAAGACGGACGGAATATAAATTGAATAATAAAGGACTCGTCGCTGCTTCTACCGATCGTGTCGTACATATACTGCGCCCTGTAGGAGGGTTTTGCCGTCCTCTCTTTCTTTTCACAATGGGTTGTCAGTGAGTCTACATTTCTTGCAAGATGGTGTATCTAAAAGTCCATTTCTGAATGTCCTTTGGTAAAATACCTTTCCTTGTTTTATTTTCTAGTGTGTATCCCGTTCGATGGTCATTTGGCAGTTATTTGAACTGATGTATTTACTTTTCGTCTGCAAATAGGATTATCGTCGGTTGTAATTGCAACCCACCGACCATTATTATAGTAAATAATTAAATTATAACAAACGCTTAAATAACACAGCAACCGACAGTGTGGAGATAGTTATCAGAATAGTCCTGCCATGATAATAGGCATCTTTACAAGTGACACTTTCAATTAGGCCAATCAATATCAAAATACTTTTGCTGTATTTTGGTTCATCCAGTGACATGGTCTAACGTCATATTAATGAGTTTTGAAGTCCACAAAGGTTGAGTATAAATTGTGGCTATTTATGTGGTCAGGAGCTAATAACGTTATTTACACAGTGCAAGTGCAACTTATCCCAGCTGTTGGGGTTGTGGTGACATGTAGTCATTACTCCCACAGTTCTAAGAGGTCGATGTTA